>VZRN01005827.1:1447609-1544456 GCA_013397935.1 Dasyornis broadbenti | reverse complement strand
AAAAAAAAAAAAGAAAATCCAGCAAACTGCCTGTAAACTGGACTGTTAATTGGTGCCACAGTGAAATCCAGACCTGTGGAACCCTGATGATATTTGGGTGAGTGGCTTGTGAGAGGGATGGTGCTGGCACTGGGGCATTGTTGTGATTCCGTGGTGGGAGGTACCCGGGACAGATGTGCTGGCTGTCACACCACTTGTATTTCTCCGTCTCCACTGTTGTTTCCCTGCACTGTGCTCCTTTGTTTTATCTAGCCAGCTTTTGGCATTTTTGTGCACGTGTTGTTACACCATCCGAGCTGAAACGTGCAGCCAGTATAAAGGGCTTACCCCTGATGCAGCAGGTCTGACTGATTTTGGGGTGCCTGCACCCCAGAGAAACTCATCTCTCACACAGGAATGGTGTGCTCAGAGATTAATTAATTGCTCCAGAATTGCTCACATGCAAGTGCCCCAGTGCTACAGATCTGCAGCTCTTTAATGGCACATCCTGGAAAAACTCCTCAAAATACCTCAGGCAAGCACGGCCAGGCCGCCGGGCAGCTTTAGCCCGTGTCCCTGGTTGTGCAGGTACCTAAAACATCCCCTCACTTGAACTGCAGCCTGTTTGCACCAACAGACCCATCTATTAGGGTTCCCATGCTCCATGGATTTGGGGTGCTGGTGGTGCTCAGATGAAGCCCCATCTTCAAGCACCAACCTGAGGGACACCCCTCAAGTTACAACTCCATTGATTGTGATAAAGGCAAATGTTGTGATAACGATGTCCCGGCTTGATGAGGATTTCTGTGGCTCTTGGTTAATTGTCTCAAAAGCACTTCGCGATCTGGAGATTAAATAGGTGACCAAAGTAACTGGAGTTGTTATTATTATTATTATTAGGAATTTCCATTTGGACTTTCCCTCAATATATTCCCTCAATTACAGGAGAGCAGCACGGAGCTGAGTAGCACCCCGATAATGAAGGGCGCTTTCATTTCCCCCGCACATGCACGGACCAGTTCAGAGGCTGGGAAATGAAGGTCTCCCCCCTCCACTGATGGCATTTGAGAATTCTTTCAACAGAATAATTTTATGGTTCTTGACTCAGGAAGTCAGTTTGAACTTTGGTTTTGGAGATAAAAAGACTGACAAAGCATCCCCACAGGACGCCTGGACTCGTTTGCATTCATAAATGTGGAGCCAGCACCAGAGCCCTCTTCCACATGCCAGGAATTACCTTCGCTCAAAGGTTTTTCTGTATTCACTTATCATCTAATGAGCAGTGCAAGAAACTTCATTTCAAGGAGGAGAGAAGGGAAAGGAGGATTAAAAAAAATCCTCTCGTGGTGGATGCCTTTAAATGGAATTCGTTTTCTGTGGCTTTTTCATATCCTGCCAGTGAGGAAGACAAGGCAAAAGAGGGAAGAGTTAAAGAGATGCAGAGACGAAAGGAGCGCCAGCCCCTTTATGTGGGGACAGGCTGGGAGCGATGGCAAACACTGCAGAGCAGGGGAGAGTGGGGAGAGGGCAGGACAGGCAGGAGGGACCTGCCCTGGGGTCCCTGCTGAGCTGGGGAGGAGCAAGCGGGCAGGGCAGGGAAAATACCACGGGCACCTGGATGGGTAATGATTCCCTGGAAGGGCAGCTCCATGATGGACACATCACCGTTGGAAAAGTGCAAGTCTGGGACAGCTCTAACAGCGCCTGACAGCTCCTGCCTGGTTTCCCAGGCCTGGCCTGAAGGCAGGACACCCAGAGGGAGGAGAAAGGAGACAACAGCGACACAGACATCACCCCACACACGACTCCAAGGCCCCTGGTCAGCTGGAGGCTGATGATGAAGGAGCTGGTGAAGGAATAAAACCGCTCCTCCCCGTGGCAGCCCCTGCGCTGCTGCTGCTGCCCAGCAAGGCCTTTACTGCGGGCAGCGGGGTTTGAGGGTGGGCACAGCCACAGGCAGCTCACAGGGACACTGCCCATGGCTTGGGAATGCCAGCCGGGCACTTGGCACGGGAGAAGAGAGCTGCAACAGCCTGGGGAAGGAGGGGAAGCTCCATGCCCCTGTTCCGGGACCCTCTGCAGTGATCCCTGCCCGGCCTTCCCGGCTTCCTGCCGCTCCAGCGGGTCTTTGGCAGGACACAGAGAAACGAGGGGTTCCAAGCAACGTGAAGTCCAGGGAGATGCCTCATGGTCTGTGGCATCTCCCCATCTCCTCGTGGTGGCTGTGCAGGGCCCTTTGCTGCTTTATCCAAGGGACCTGGGCTGGAGCCCTGGCCTTCCCCACGTGCATCCCAGGCTCTGTGCTGGGAAAGCAAGGAATGGCAGGGATCTCACTCAGCCTTCAGACAGTAACACTCACCCAGAGTGAGTCTAACGAGCCAGGCAATATCCAGGGAAAAGGCTCCTTACTCTGCTCCTCAGAGTGAAGAATCACCAGCACTGAATTTTGGTCTTGCAGCAAAGCAACCAAACAATGATTTTGTCTGAGATGTCTCTGCCCCGAGAGTGGTGAAACGTGGATTTTCCTGTTTATTCACCCTACCATTGCCATCTGCCTCTTTCCAGCCCCCAGGGAGCAGGAAGCTTTGCTTTTGTTGCCCCACCTTGATTTCCTGGAGCTTTCTCTTCCCAAGCCTGGTGACCTGGCGAGGGTGGCAGCCCCTGGGGACCTGGAAACCAAAGGCTTGGCTGCCACAGGTTGGTTGCAGCTCCAGGGACCGAGACACCATTCCATGTCCTGCTGCAGCTAAGGACCTTGGGGATAACCCTGGAGTTTGTGTCTCTGCCATTCAAGCACACAAAGCGTGTGGAAAGCTGCTCTCCTGCACAAGTCTGTGGAAACCTCTTGAGTGTGCAGGCCCCGCTGCTTCCAGCTTTGTAGCATCAGCTTAACTTCCCAGTCCTGCCTCTGGCCTGGTTTAGCACAGTCCTCACCTGTTCCTGACATTTTGGGGTGGATTACGCTGAGATCAGCCCAGCTACTTGTGAGCTTGAATGTAAGCGTGGGCTGAAAAACTTGGAGGCACCGAGACCTGAGGAGCTAAACCACAGTTCAGCGCCCATAAAACACCACAGACTCAGCAGCTCCTGATCCCACACCACTCCTGAGGCAGGAGAAAGCAGAAGCCCAAGGCGATGGTTGGGGTCGGACACCAGCAGCACCATCTACGTACCCAAAGTGTGTTTGAGCAGCAGCTCTGAGCTGCTGAGGGCTGTCAGATTTGTATTCTGGGCCAGGCTGATTGTGTTCAGATATATTGCTGACATCAATCACCTCTTCCCAAACTCATCTGTCTGGATCAGTCAATTACAAACTTATTTTCAAGCTGTGGGTACTCATCTGAGATAGACCCAGGGAAGGAGCTAAACTCATTTAGGGGGTTGACCTCCCTGCGCGGTTGATCTGTGGCAGGGTTTAATAACTCCTGTGCTCCATGCACTCCAGCCCGGGCTCGGACCAGCTCCCAGACAGCCACCCTGGGGCAGTACAGGCCTTTATTGTCTTGCACACCCCGATGGAAGGAAGGTATCACGATGGCCCCATGAATACGAAATAAATTCATTACAATCTCTGCTAAGGCCATGGATACAAGGAGAATTCATAATGATAAGACAATTAACCTGCTACCTTTCTCAGCCTTTAGATGACTTGCAGCATCTTTTATTACCTTTGCCACGCAAATTGCAAGCACAAAGGATGATTTTTTTCCCCAATAAAATTGTTCCCATCCTTCTCCCTTCGCATTCCCCCAAGTTAAAAGCTGCCATCAGTGAGACTGGCCTTGGTTTGTCCGCTTTTTCTTACTAAGAGGTACATAAATAAAATAATAACAGATGATTAATAACCCTGAGAGCTTTCCAAATATTAATGAATTGATCTTGTTTCTTGAGAAGAATGGGAGAGTTTTATATTTAAAGCTTTGATAGATTTTCTCCTGAGAAGGCACGGTGATAAATACTGCGTTAAAATGCTATTTGTATCTGTGTTGCTAATATTAAGTTCGTGTGTTCATGGATTTGAAAGCACAGAAGGAGAATTATGTCACCTGCTCTGACTTGTAATGAAGGCCATCGACTTTCCCCCGGCGAAATGAGTAGAATTGAGTAAAGCTGAAAAGATGCATTTCCAGGGAAGTTCTCTTTGAGGACCCTCTGGAGCTTTTCCTTGGGGGCCGCCCGCCACCCACCCTTTGTTCACACAGCTGGGTCGGGACGGGACAGGCTGGATCATCAAATCCATCTCCAAACCCACATTTCTTGCCTTACAGCCACCCCTGGTCTCATCCATCCTCAATTAGAGACAGCACCACAAATCACCCCGGCTGCTCCTAAGAGAAGAAAAAACCCAACAGCCCTCCTGTGCAAATCACAGAATCAGAGAATCTCCTGAGCTGGGAGGAACCACCAGGATCATCCAGTGGCACCCCAGCCCTGCCCAGACCCCCCAACAATCCCAGCCTGCGCATCCCTGGCAGCGCTGTCCAAACGCTCCTGGAGCTCTGGCAGCCTCGGGGCCGTGCCCATTCCCTGGGGAGCCTGGGCAGTGCCCAGCACCCTCTGGGGGAAGAACCTTTTCCCAAAATCCAACCTAAACCTCTCCTGGCACAGCTCCAGCCGTTCCCTGGCTCCTGTCACTGTCACGGAGAGAAGGGATTGGCACCTGCCCTTCGCTGCCCCTCAGAAGGAAGCTGCCGAGGGTGATGTCTCGCCTGAACAAACCAAATCCTCACCGTTCTGTGGGATTTTGGGAGAACCAGCTCTGCCTCTGCAGTTGTTTTGTACAATTGCTGAGAGCCTGCCCTGGGTGAAAACACCCTGCAAAGGCACCCCTAAAACGTGGGTGCAACAAGATCAAGTCATCAATATTTGGAAAACTCTCAGGGTTATTAATGAGGCAGAAGGTGCCATAGTCCCTCAGTCCCACAGAACCCAGAGCCAACTTTTGGGTGAAAACCAACTAAAAGGCCATCTAGACACGAGGAAGAGCTGGGGTCCACCGCTGTCAAAGACTTTTCTGCGTCCCTCCCAGGCAGAGAGACGATGCAATGCAGGGTCCTGGCGGTGTGAACTTGGCCCTTTCGCGGCGCTGCTAACGCTCGTGCACACAGTAATTAAGGCTGGATGGATGAAGGCTGAATATTGAACTCTGAAGCCTGTGAAGGTCAGGGATGTGCTGCTGGAGAGGCAATTTATCCCCGGTCTGTAATAAGGTCTCACATCTGACCTATTAACTGAATGTTACATGATATTAATAATCTCCCTACAGATCGGGGAGAGACAAACAAAAGTCGAGTTTGGAGGTTGATTTGCTGGAGTTAATCCATCAGACACTCCAAAAATCTACAGTCAAACTGATTATTTTTAACTGAATATGCCTTTCTTTGATGAGCCTGTGTGTGCATCACACTCCACACATACCTTTCGATGTAATAAAGATCGATGAATTATTCATGCCAGCATTATTAGTCCTGTATATAGGACACTCTCCTACAGATGGGTGAGCTCCTTCCAATCAGAAACCTCATTTGCTGAAAACTGAAGAGTCAGATAATGTCCCAAAATCGTTGACAACTAGCTTGAAACACTTTTAATTGGAAATAGTCTTCTTCTGTGGGAAAATGGGGAAGTTTTTATCTCTGCCTTCTCAAAGCACAACACTAGGATTTTTTTCTTCTTTGAAATGACGGTTTGTTTTAAAATTTACCTAAATTTAATGTAAAGGTTTTTTTTTTAGAAGCACCACAAGACAGTCCTAAAAATCCAAGCACGTCAGTGCAGCTCGAGCAATATCATTCATTTTAGCCAAACCCCAAACGTTTTGTTTTCATGCTCTCAAAGGGCTTTGATTTGCTTTTATTGTTTCAACTTTATAATCATACGATACCATAAACCAGAAAGGAAACACTCAGACCTCATCAAAGCAATGGGTTGCTATCAGGTTATGTTGATACAGCAGGAAAAGAATGGTGGGGTTGTTGTATTTTTTTCATATTCTTCTAGAAAACATTTTATTTTACAAGAAATTCCAGCTTTTATTGTGCTTCAGGTGAACTGTGCTGTGTTGGAGTCTTCTATAGAAAGAGGAATCAGAATCACAGAATCATGGAATGTCCTGAGCTGGAGCACCCACCAGGATCATCCAGCCCAGCTCCTGGCCCTGCCCAGACCCCACAACAATCCCAGCCTGCGCATCCCTGGCAGCGCTGTCCAAACGCTCCTGCAGCTCTGGCAGCCTCGGGGCCGTGCCCATTCCCTGGGCAGTGCCCAGCAGCCTCTGGGGGAAGAACCTTTCCCTGAAATGCAACCCAGACCTTACACAGCTCCAGCTGTTCCCTTGGGACGCCAGCTGCCGTCTCTGAGCTCTGGGAACATGAGGGAAGGAAGCTGGAAGTAGTTGTGGCCTCTCACCAGCAGGGTCAGCCAATGGGCTCGGCCCCAGCCAACCAGTAAGGCTGGAGAAAAATGTGGTGAATCCAGAATGCTTTGGGTTGGAATTGATCCTAAAGACCATCCAGAGTGATCCTAAAGGCCAGCCATGGGCAGGGACACCTCCCACTGTCCCAGGCTGCTCCCAGCCCTGTCCAACCTGGCCTTGGACACTGCCAGGGATCCAGGGGCAGCCCCAGCTGCTCTGGGCAATGCCAGGGAATGGCTGCTCGCTGCTGGCACCATCCATCACACAAAGGGGGAAGAAACCTTGGGGAGCCACCAAGATTTGTCTGCTGAGGACTCGGGGAGCCAAGCGCTGGCCCTGCAGGGTCATGCCAGGTTGAGCTGAGCACCTTTGAGTCACGGTGGGATGGAGGAGGTCACAACTGGCCCTGTGTGCTGCCAGGAGGACACACGGGGCCCTGTGAGTGCCTGCCCTGCCCAAACCCGCCCTGTGTGACCCCAAAGGCTGCAGAAATGCCCGTGCTGGCACTGGAGCAGCCCAGGTGCCACAGTGACCTGCACAGCTCAGAAACCTCCCCGAGCTGCTCCTCCTCTGCTTCAGCACCCCCTGCAAAGCCACCGCCGGGATCTCCACCCCTCCCTGCAATTACTGCAATGCAGGTCTCTGCCTCATTAGCCAAAAATGCCATAAACTCACCCAAGCCCTTCGTGGGCAGCCGCTGTGCCGTGGGAATGTGCACGGTCAGGGCAGGCACGGCCCCTCACTCCCACCTTAGCTCCAGTTTGTGCCCTCAATCCCAGCAAGGCTCGTGCTGGAGGATGTGACAGAGCCACAGCTCCCATCCACGGCAGCTGGAGCTGAACAAAGTTTTCCCAAGCTACTTGATTCTCCCAAGAACCTGCCCTCACAGACCTTCAAAACAGGGAAGAAACAACCCAAACCACCCAGCTCGCAGCTGGCAGAGTGGAGAGAGGAGCTCAGCACTTTGTAGAACATGATAGGCTCCCCCCAGCCATGGCATGAAATTAACACCCTTCAAAAAACACCTCAAACTGATGATGTTTTAAAGGAAAAGGAGAAAATCAGAGCTGTCAGGGACCATTCTGCTTGGGAAAAGGGGGACAAAGCACCAGGCAGGTGGATGGACGGAAAACACCCCTGTGCACCTCAGATGGCCACTGCCACTTCTCACTCACTCCATCTCCCCAGCTGTCAATCTTCAGCTTGTACAGGAAAATGGAGTTTTCTACCACATACCAGAGTTTCTCAGTCAAATAATAATCCTCTCCCTGAAACATCACTGAAATTAGTTTACAGCAGCTGGAGAGGTCATCGGCTCCCCACCAAGGTCACAGAGGGAGAGTTTCCATACTCCAGGCTAATAATACTCCAGGCTGGAGTATTACTCCATACTCCAGGCTGTAATGAGTGTGAGGAGTGCAGTTCAGTCCCTGTACCTCATGTCTGGCTGCCAGAACCTTTCAAGCAGGGATTTTCCAAACCCAGAGCCCACCACCACCTCCGTGCGCACCCAGCCCATCTCCTGCCCCTGCCCACTGAATCCCTGGACAATCCCACCCATGGGACAGAGGAGCTCAGTGCTGCAGAAGCTGGAAGGGCTTCCAGGCTTTCATCGCTTGCTTTGAACATTCTCTGTGCAGACGGAAGTGCAAAGTCCAGGAGGGAAAATTACAAAATAAATGGGATGATCTCGTGTCCTCATGAGAAATGGACACTGATCTTGTCACTGCACCAGCACAAGGCACTGGAAATCACCCACGGCAGACGTGCAGGAGGATTTTAATGGGACCAGCCAAACCCCCTCTCCTAATGGCTCTGCTCCCTGTCCTCACCTTCAGAGGAGGCCATGGAGATGCTCTGAGGATTGGAGCCAGGCTGGGAGAGCTGGGGATGTTCACCTGGAGAGGAGAAAGCTCCAGGGAGCGCTCAGAGCCCCTTCCAGGGCCTAAAGGGGCTCCAGGAGAGCTGAGAGGGACTGGGACAAGAGATGGAGTGACAGGACAAGAGGGAATAGGTTGAGACTGGATATTCAGAAGAAATTATTGTCTGTGAGGGTGGGGAGGCCCTGGCACAGGTTTTCCACAGAAGCTGTGGCCGCCCCATCTCTGGGAGTGTCCCATGCCAGCTTGGATGAGGCTTGGAGCAACCTGGGATAAGGGAAGGTGTCCCTGCCCATGGCAGGAAGATTGAAACAAGGTGAGCTTTAAGATCCCTCCCAACCCAAACCATTCCATGTTTCCGTGACTCTGATTCGTCGCTGTGAGAATCCTCTGGGGCACAGGATGAGAGCTCTTGTCCCGACCGCCACGGAGAGCAACTCTTGCACCCCAGCCGCCCAGTGCCCTCCTCTGTAGCCCCTCCAAACCGGGATGTGCCCCATGGAGGAGCGGGTTTGGCTGTACGAAATCCTGTGGGGAGTGGGGGAGTTGTGTGCAAGGACTGGATTTTGGAAAAGGGAGAAAAAAATTGGAGAGAGGTGAGCCACACACAGTGAGGCAGCTGCAGGGACGCACACACGCCAGCAGCGCCGCTTTCTTAGAAAATGAGGTTTTGATTCCTTTTCAGTTTTGTTAAAAAAAGACAAATAAATGTCTTAATATTAATAAAGAAAAAACTAGACCCTCTGTCGGTGTGAATTTATAATGTGATTTGACACACAGAATGGAATTAAATTAACGAAATACAATGGGCTGGAAAGAAGAGCTGCTTTCCCTTAGAAGACTGGCGTCGGCGTGGAACCACAGCCCGGCATTTCACGTTGGGATGCTGCCACTGCTCCTCCCAAAGCTCAGCTGGCTGCAGGCAGCGGCCAAATCCTCAGGTGCTGGAATTTGGCATGAGCCCCCCAGCAGTGATGCCAGCTCCTGCCAGCTGAGGATCCGGCTGGAGGAGCACCCATCGTTCTCGTTTCCCATGGGATGCGTGTGAGGGGACAGCACTGTCCTGCTCGTCTGCATCTCTCATGGACAGGGGGACATTGAGGAGCCCCAGGGGTTGGAATCTGTGGGTGCAAAAGGCTTGTGAGCTCAGATGGCCTCGGCAAGTGGCGCTTCCTCGTCGTGCCTGGAGGACAGCAGGGATGGAGAGGAGAACTCAAGGTGTAATGCAAAGAAACAAGAGAGAAAACAAGGCTTGTCCCCCGGTCTGGGAGGCCACCTGAGGCGGGGGACGGACTGGAGAGCTCCAAAGATGCTGGGAATGTTTTGATGGTGAGGGTTGGCCTTACAGTGTCCTGGGCAGTTTTGCACCGATACACCGTGGCTGAGCTGCTGCTCTGGGGAAGGGTTTTACACAGGTATTCGCAGGTGGCAGCTCCTTGCTGCTCTCAGAGCTGTGCCTGTCTCCCTCATTTAGCTCATTTCCAGAAAGTCCAATTTAAATGTCAAATTTAAATGTCAAAGTGCTGAAAAGTTGCGAGTCAAAAGACCACGTGAAGGGAACGGAGAAAATTCCTAACGTTGCTTCCTTCTGCAGCTCCAGCCGTCTGGAGTTTGGTCAGGCATTGGTCCTGGCTGGAATCTTATCCCTGGAGGGGTTCGAAAGCCATCCAGATGTGGCACTTGGGGACAGTGGTGGCCTTGGCAGTGCTGGGGGAACAGCTGCTGATCTCAGAGAGGTTTTCCAACCTCAGTGATTCTGTATTCTACCTCTGCTCCCATGGGTGCCCTTGGAATGCTAACGGTGCTTCCCGGACATCCCAGCCCCAGGGACCTGCCCAGGGTCCGGCACTGCTGGCTCCCCCACCCCAGCCAGGGTCTCGCTCTGGTTCCCGAGTCCCCATTTCCCACCAGCTCCCAGGCAGGCTGCACTGCTGCATTGTACAATACCGTATTGATTAGCCAATCACTCCAAATTTTAGTACTGTGCCTACAAGATAATTAAATTATCTGCCTTTGTTTAAATTGTAATTTTATTTACTCTTGATTCTACTCTATAAAACTCGCAGGCTTGCGGTGTGTTACGTGTCTTATTAGCGCTTAACTCCGGCGCTAATTTTCAATCCTCCATCACCACAAGTATTAAGTAATTGCCACTGTTTATTCTCTGTGATTGCACTGCGCTCGGATCCCGGCAAGGAGCGGAGTGGGGCCCAGCCCTCCTGGAGGATCCAGGCAGCTCCGGCCCTCGGCGTGCACGGAATGTGATTTCCCACTTTGTTTTCCTTCTCTTAGGTAAGGAAGGATCCCATTGTCATGCATGTGCTCTGGGAAGCAGAGCCAAAGCTCTCAATTTGTTCAGCCTGCTCCCTGGATTGTGCCGGGGGTGGAATGTTGGAGACGCAGAGCTCTGTCCGTGTCTAGGGGCTGGCAATCATCGAGCACCTATGGACACACAGCCAGTGCAGGGCAAGTCCAGCCTCTCCCGCTGCCGCAGGACCAGGGACAGGGAGAAGGTGGCCACAGGGAGATGCCCTGGTAGAGACATCAGAGATGATTCCCCAGGTGCATTCCTGGCTCCAAAAGCCACCAGGGCTCTTGGCAGCAGCAGTTCCTGCAAACAGGAGGATTAAGCCATGGAAATGTGCTGCTGCCAGGCCTCCCCACTCCGGCTTTCTGGAGAAGGTGTAGGAAGAAATGGAATGCAAGAGATTCTGCTGGCCCTGGGGCGAGTGCAGGAGCGATACGGCTGCCTCTGGGATGAATGCAGAGGAGATTTTAGTGTGTTTAGATTGGTGTGACATGAATTATTTTTCATAATTAACGAGACTGTTGATTTTACATGGTAGGTGTTCAGGTACTCTGGTGATCCGTGGCTGTTAAACACCCAAAGGTAATTCTAAACGCTGTTGATCTATGTCTGTTCTCAAGGGATGACTAATCTACATTTCTCTTCTCCCTCTACAGTTAATCTCTGGATAATCTTATCTGCAAACACAAATTTGGTACCTGGAGGCAGATGAGTCACAGATCTGCAGCAGAGGTTCTGCTCAGCGATGGGAAGAGATCTGGCACAGAGGGAGCCGTGGGTGCTTCCCACCCTGCCCCAGCTGCCACCCTGCCTCTCCTGGGGAATGCCTCACGCGCAGGCCAGGCCCAGCCCAGCTGCCACAGAGCACTCCAGACTGTGTTCTAATCCACACGCACGGCATCACCTCAGTGTCAGGATCCTGCTTCTCTCCTCACAAAGCCTCCCTTCATCATCCTCCCTGCACCATCCTCCCTGCACCATCCTCCCTTCATCATCCTCCCTGCACCATCCTCCCTGCACCATCCTCCCTTCATCATCCTCCCTGCACCATCCTCCCCCTCCACGGCTCCCCTCCCTCACCCACAGGCTCAAGGCCTCCCCTGAGCCCTCTGACCTGGGTACCGCAGGCCTCTCCTGTGACCTTGGCAATGCAAACTCTCCCTGCCCGTGTCCTGCCTCGATCCCAGCTCAAAGATCACCATCACTGTGCTCTGCCTCCTTGTGCCACAGCCACTCCTCCCATCCCTGATGCCAGCGGATTCTGGGCTTCCCGCCACACTCCTGGCACACCCTTGGTGCTTCCATCCACCCCTCCCAGCTCCTGTGGCTCTCAGCAGGGGCTCCCCCAGCTCTTCCTTTGGCCTCACACCTCTAAAACCCTCTGGCTGTGGCACTGTCCCTCCCTCTGTTGATTTCCCTGAGCGCCTGATCCCCTCTCCAGGGCTGGTTGGGCCAGGGGCTGGATCAGCCCCGGGTTCCGTGGGATGCTGGGCAAGGAGGGAGCTGCTCTGCATGAACCATTATGGTAACACCAGAAAGAAATAACTCCAAGGATTGCTACTGCATCAGCTGCCAAGGAGCGAAAAATGAGCTGGTTCCAAGGGAAGCAATGGCACTGTTCATTCTGGGAAAGGGGACACGGACACCTCCTGGTGTGAGCAGCCCTGGCATGGGATGGGATGGGATGGGATGGGATGGGATGGGATGGGATGGGATGGGATGGGATGGGATGGTCAATCCGCATCCCACCAAGCGTGGACACCCTCACTCCTGATCTCCCAGAACTACAATTCCCTGCAGGTCTCACGGTGCCACCCCGGCAGCTTTCACAGGGACCACAGCAGCACTTCCCTGTGCCTTGGAGACCATAATTGAGTCCTCAGGAAGGAGCCAAGCGGTTCGGTCGCACTTTAAAATAAGTGTCAGTGGTTCATGCCTAATTACTCCTGAATTAGCTAGGTGATTCATCAGGTCTGATTATGAATGCATAATGAATTTACCAAATCCACATGTGTTAGTGAGATATTAATTCCATACGAAATCCCACAATTCATTCATGTGCCATTTGTTTTCATTCCCTTCTTTTAATAAGCTAATTAGTTCAAATTATTTGTACTTCACTAAAGGCTTGAAACACATATAAGGAATGATTAGCTTAAAACTCAGTAAATGGACAAGTATGGAGCTCACATTAATTGTGACAGGAGGTTCATAAAGAATTATTATCTCTCAGCCATCTCTGTTTGCAGCAATAATAATAATGTCTAATCGTGACAAGTGGATAAAACATGTGAAGCCCCGAACTAATGCAGCTGTACATGAATTTCTAAAATGAATATCTCCAGGCTCGGCACTTGCCTTTGAAGTCGAGCTCAGCAGAAAGTTTTGTCTCTCTCCGACAGAAAACAAGACCACAGCTTTGGGGTGGATCCACCCTTTTCCTCTGCCGAGTCTCCCTTCCTTCCCCAGCACACAAAGAGGGAGCAGAGGGGGTGTGGAATAAACCCCCCATGCAGGCCCCGTTCAGCTGCTCCACTGCTGGGCAGGACTGTGGCATTCCAGGCGTGCCTTCCCAGCTCACAGCCGTGCAGGAGATCAGGATTTGCTCGCACCCAGACCTCCCTGCTCCCACCAGTAAACGCCCCAGAGCACAGGAACTCTTCAGGATTTGAGTGAAGAAGGAGAAGAACACCTGCATTTTTGCTAGGCCAGGTGCAGGGGGAATGGAAACAGAACAACACCGCAGGTGAAACAGGTGGAGCAACCCCCTTTGGAGCAGTGCAGGGATGAGGAGGTTTCTTGGATAGAAGAGGGGGGAAATAAAACAGGATTAGACCCTTTGAAGCAAATATTCTTTCCCAGTATCAAAATTCCCTCCCAAGCACTGTTGCCTCTTTCTTCTGTTTTTATTTTCCTTCTCCTGTTTACTTCTATTCAAAGAGGGGGAAAAGCCTCTGCCGGCTCCTGCTCTCCAAAGTGGGTCATGCTGGGGCTTCCAAAAGAGCCCTGCCAAGGAACTGAATGCCTCCCTTCACTGCAGGCTCAGGGTCTGGAAAAGGCTTTGTTTGTTTTCCTGCAAACTTTGCCTGGCTGAGAAATGCCACCCTTCCACCCCCTCAGCACCACCCTGCTCCCCTGCGTTCCCTCCGCTTCTGTCTGGAGCCAGGCAGTCCTGGATGCTTCCTTCCTGCTCTCCCTTCTCCACTCGACTTTAGCAAGGAGCTGAGGACCATGGAATTGTTTAGGTATTTGGGAGTCTGTGTAAATGTCCATAGGGCATTTTATGCGTTTGGGAAAACACAGAGGCTCCTTTACATTAAAACTGCATCGCCAACACCGACCAGTAGCCAACACTCTCCCCTCAGTGAAAGCACATCCTCTCCCTGCGTCATTTCTCTTCCACCAAAGCCAAAGCCACAGCAGCAAAAGATGAGCCTCTGCTGAGAGCCCACTCGGTGTTTTGGGGAGCGGAATTATTTTTGTGGTGTCTTCTGACCTTTGGGAGTGATCTCGCCCCTTTGCTTTGGGAAGTTGCGAGGTACCTGCCAAGGACCGTGTGGCCCCTCTCCTGCTTCCCTTCAACATCATTCCCTCTAATATTACATATTTTGCAGCCAAATGTGCATATTTTATTCACTCACGCACTCAAATTCAAGCCCAGTGCCTTGGAGAAGAAAATAGAAGGGTACTGGGGAGGGGGGAAATGCAAGTAATTAATGAATTGACTTTCCAGGTGTTTGCTCTGGAACCCGGTGGGTGAAAGTCTCTTCAGATTCAACATCACCATCTCCTCTGGAACCTCTTCTCCTGCACACACAGCACAGGCAGCGGCTGAGGAAAGATGCCCAGGGCTGTGACCAAGGATATTCTGCAGGTGCCGCTTTGGGCACGCGTGTGTGAGCCAGGCCAGGGCTGGGGACACCCAGCAGAGCCCCAGCCCAGCCTGCAGCGGGGCCCAAGGGCAGCTGCATTTCCTTGGGGAGTTCTCCATGCCTGGCCCAGCTGTTGGGGTGATCTGAGCAGCTCGTGCATCCCTGGGAAGCTGCTCCTCACAGAGCTGCTCTTCCAAAACCCCTGGAACTTCCCACTGTGCCTGCTCCCCCAACAGCTCCGGGTGCCTGATGCGAGGAGACACCAGACTGGAGGTGTTTTCTCAGGGCCTTTTCCCCTCAGTAAAAACCTGAGCAGCTAGGGACGATTAGGGGGTTTGAGGAGTGTTCCAGGAGGCAAACCCACAGTGACACAAACTCTTCATCCCCAAAAGAAGGGTCCTGCCACCCCTCCCCGGTTTGAACCCATGGCAGCGCCAGCCACAAGGGTTCATGCAGTGAACCCACGGCTCTGGGTGGGACAGGGATGCAGAGGAGCTTCACAGGAGGGGAAAAACAAGAAAACAGTGGTGATAAATACGATAATTTAATTTCTCACAGAATCACAGAAGGATTTGGGTTGGAAAAGCTCATCTGGTTCCACCCCTGCCATGGCAGGAACACCTTCCACTGTCCCAGGCTGCTCCAAGCCCTGTCCAGCCTGGCCTTGGGCACTGCCAGGGATCCAGGGGCAGCCACAGCTGCTCTGGGCACCCCGCATCTTCTCTTACCTATTCCAACAAAACTAACTTGTGGGGCAAAAAGCAGCGGCACCGTCTGATTCCTCAATTTGGGGCTGATTTAACTCCCTGAAACCCCCGGCACAGAATCCATTCAGCGCTGAGTTATATAAAATATTCCAAGCAAATCAAATATACAATAGGTTAGGAGGAATAAAAGCAATCAGCCAGTCTGCTACTAATGAATTCAATAGCAGCAAAGCCCATTTCCTTCTGTTGGTTTTCTATAAACAATTTACAGAATAAATGTATTTTTGAGGTGTACAAATTGGTCGGTATTAAGATGCTTGATAAACAGTTTCTGGGGAAAGACAGGCTGTGAAAGCCTTCAAGTACTTCCTGAAATGCTAATTTATTTGCTCGCACCCTCACTTTTAAGGGAGATGAAGCGTTTTGTGCCGGGAGTGAGTTAAAATCCTGCGGAAGAGAATTATGGCGGAGCTGGAATGAAACCCAAAGGACTGTGTATAATTAGATGGAGACACACGGTGCCAGCTGGTTCAACACCACCTCGGATTTGCAACATATCCGTGTTTTATTACGCGTAAGAGAAGACATCAATAATAAACCAGTGGGATATCCAGGTGAGAAGTTTTCCCAGTGCAACCTGGCAAAGTTGCACTGATTCTGTTGCAGTTTTCCCTGGTTGTGAATGGTGAAACACCCCAGTTTTGCCATCATTTTAACCCCAAAATCCCATTGGAACTACACAATGTGCTGTTCCGAGTTCAAAAAGCCCCTAAGTTGTGTTTCTGGCTGTCACCCTTGCAGGGCTGACTGGGGTAAATGGGGTTCGGTGGGTTTGTGCCTCAGCACGGCAGCCCGTGGGCCATGGTGTGCAGGATGCTCCCAGTGCCACACCAGCACTGGGAGAACATCCAGTGTGGATTGGGAATTCTCTGGCTGAAGAGCTCTGGAGAACGAACAAGGGGTGAAATGATGAAATCCAGCTCGCAGTCAACAGCATCTCACCCTGCAATGTCTGAGAGGCAAGAAAAATTACCCATCATATAGGAATGGCTGGGTCTGATGTTCCTCCTGTCCCTCAGAGAGGTTTTGAGAAGTCTACAAAGCAGAAAGCGGTGAGGAAAGCAGCCCAGGAAGATAATGAAATTCTAATATAAGAGCCGTGGCGGTGGGAAGAGCAAAGGACGTTGCTTAATGCAAGAAACATGCGCTGAGCAGGCAAAATTCCGGCTGCCATCGCCTCCTGGGGTGGCTGGCGGGGCAGGGACTGAGCTACTGGCACCAGCAACATTTACCAGGGCGCGGAGGAGGAGAGCACCACGGCACCTTTGGCAACCTTTAACTCCTAAATCCATCAGTTCCTGGAAATAAGAGAGAGACTCCCGGTGTTTTGATAACTCCACAAGAGCCTGTAGACATTATGCAAATGCTCAGGGAGCGCTGTGAAGAATAAGGCCAGGACACCGAAGGCAGGGAGTTTATAATTGCTTTTTAATATATTTTCTGAATTCATCGTGCATGCGCTATCTGTCCCAGGGGCTGAGCTGGCAGAGGGGACAGTGTCAGGTGGAATAAATAGGATCTCATAACTTTAGTCATTCTGTATTAAATAGCGTTGAGCGGCACAATAAACACAGGGCCTGGGAAGCACATGCAATAAGGAAATAATTCAAGCACTGTGCATGCAAATCTTTCTCTCTCAGATCACCCTCATTAATCACCTCGTGCTCATTTATACACTTAAAGAAGCCATAAACAAAGGCAGAGATGGTTCCTCTCATTATTAGTTTTTTTATTGAGTTAACTTCCAGAATATTTTATAATAATAGTCACGGCTGGTGATGGAGTTGCCTGCTCTCACCAGCTCATAAAGTTCCCCCTGCTCCTCCTGTCTCAGTGTGATATAGGTGGTTATACAGAGATTATGAAGCTTATTGAGTCAAAAGAGGGAGATGTGATGGCAGCTCCATCATTTCTCCTGCCTTTGGCTCATTCCGGGCTCCAGCAGGCACCGGGGGCTCAGCACTTCGCTGTGGAGACACAGATCCTGGGGAGAGGGGAGGAGGGAGATGGATGGAACCCCAAATCCAGATCAAAACAAGCTGTTCAATCGTGACAGTTCCCTGCAACCTCCGTGCATCTCCAGCCCCTCTGGAAAATCAGGTGGAAAATAAGGAAGAAAACAACGCCGACTTTTCCTTGGGCTGAAAGAACTTGGCCAGCCCAGGACCAGAGAGCTGCTGTGAGCGGGTGCTGATGCAGTGGTAGATTTTGGACCTGATGGATGCTGTTCTGCAGCCTCCATCATTAGAGGATTTTTGGTTTGTGGTGACACTCTGCTTGTGCCAAACAACGCTCCATGCTCTCCTCCCTCCTCAGAGAGGTCATGGCTTCTTTCTCAATTACTGACTGCTGCTGTTCTCTGGACTGAGCCTGGCAAAACCAGCCTGAAGTTCACTTAAAGAACGAGGAGAGGCTGCAGAAGATGCTCTGTCCCCTTGGGATATCAGCAGAAACAAAGGGATGGGAAATAAGCGCAGCCTGATCACCTCCAGAGCCCTCCACCCGCCTCGCACCCACCTCCACCCTCCTGGCACAGCTCCCCCTTCAGAGCCCCTAAATCCTCCCAATATATCCTGAGTGCCTCATACATAACTCTGTCAAGTAAGAAGATTAAGTGATGTTAACTTAAGTCTAATATGAGGCTGGGTAATAAATTTCCCCGGGAGCGGTGGGAAGTGGGCGCCGCGGCGGAGCGTCAGGTGCCTGGCAGCGCTAACACACATCTTAGGGAACTTATCATCTAATTAGAAGGGATAAAGCCGATTTTTCCAGTGTGGTTACATGTGGTAATGAAGCATGCAGAAAGCCACGCAAGATAGATGGCCACTCTCCCTGCTGAAGCTGAAAACTTGCTGAACTTAACAGTCTATTTATTACATTTACTCCCTGGTTAATAACGCCAGCTCATCCCGTGCTCCGCAATTAAAACCACTCCATGTGTTGGGAGTGGGATTAAACACCCTGGGAACAAGCAGGGGTAAAAGGTTGGTGCCTTCCCTTCCTAAAAACGCTGCTCGGAAAATCAGGTTTGTCCACGGCTGGGTGTGTCCACCTCACAGAGGGATGGAGCTGCCGAGGGGAGTTTGGCGCTGCTTCCCTGGAATTGTTCAGAAGCCACGCGGATGTGGCACTTGGGGACAAGGGTTAGTGGTGAACATGGCAGTGCTGGGTCCAGTGGTTGGACTCGATGATCTCAGAGGGCTTCTCCAACCTAAACGATTCCATGATTCCATGACTCCATGATTCCATGATTCTACGATTCTCTACCACCAGCCCACAGTTCCCAGCGCATCGCATCCCCATCCAGTGGGACACACAGGCATCCTGCTGCTCTCTACCCCAAAACGGGAAATTCCACTGCCAGCTCGGGGAGAAAATTCTGCCAAAATACCCAGTTTGAATGCAAATTTTGCATCCTGCCCTGTTTATCCACTCTTAATCCATTTGTCACAACAATCGTCAGGAAACTTTTCTCTCCAGCGCCTCCAGAGCTGAGAGCGAGGGATGAAAAGTAAACTCATGCAAGGACAGGGGTTTAAGCATCCCATTAAGATTAACTTATCTGCAGTAATTGACTTAACCAGGGGATTTTTAATGCTTTTCAAGGTTTTTTGGAAGACGGTTTTGCAGCAGCCAGCAGTAAAGATGCTCCTAAGAAAAAATAAGTATCTAGAACGAGAAGTCCATAGCTAAGACTTTCTAAGGCAGTGATTCCAGGGGATTTAATAAGAATGTAATTTGTATAATTAACCATTCATCACTGTCAATTTCATTAAATGAATGCCAGAAATATTACCTTCACCAGCATGACCTAACAGGATTGGAATATATTATGTGAAAAATGAACGCTTACTGGGTTTTTTTCCTCTCTCTCCCTTTCCCTGCCTGGGCCCTAGCTGTCAGGAGGAGATTTGCAAGGCTGTGAAATAATTTAAAACAGTAGTAAATGAAAAAGACGAAAGAAAATGTGTGGATTTGGGTAACCAACCCTCATCATTATGTATGAAAGTTCAAGTCAAAATGTTTTCCCTTGTTCAAAGGGGAACGGAGCGGAGGAGCTCCTGTCGGAAGGCTGCGGTGCCGGGAGCCGTGTGCTGAGGTCCTCAAGGATCTCCTGCAGGGTGGAGGCAGCCAAGAAAGGCCTTGTGGGGGAGAAAATGCCTTCCTAAAGGTCTGATTTTGGTTCTCTCTATTTTGGGGCAGCGGGATGAGCGACAAGGGGGTTGGAGAGGCAACACGACGAGAGTTTCGTGTGCGTTTCCCACTCCTCTCTTGTGTGCAGAGCAACCCCAAGACCCTTCATCTCCAAACTCCCACCATTTCTCCCAAGAAAATAAAAGAAGATTTCTGGGGCAGGGCTCCTAAAATTCCTGTTGATCAGCCATTAGACGGCAACATCACACAAATCCGTTACAACAGCAAAAACCCCACCCAAATTGCACCAAAAGACGCTGAGGGGAAGCGAACATCCAAGGAAAACCATTTCCATTGGAGGCACGTAGGGAAGAGCTGAGATTTTACCTTTAGACATGTTTAATAATCTCTTCAGATGTGAGAAATGAGGAGGAACCGAGAAAGCAAAGTTGGTTTCTGTGCTTTTTTTCTCCTTTCCTGTGGGTTTCTGTGCCTCTGCCTCGTTTGAAATGCAAACGAAGATTTTATGAAAATGTTCATTTCACAGGTCGTGGTGGCTGCGATCACAGGGAAGAGGAAGGAAGCGGTGGAGGAGCAGCTAGACAGACAGATGGGATGCTGGAGAGATGAAAGGATGTTTGCAGACCAAGAAACCCAACGTTTCTAGATTCTTTTTTGGGATAAATTCCCCACCAGGGCACAGAGGAGACTTCAGCTTCGTTAGAATTAAGAGCAAGTAATGAAAATAAATACCGGTGATATTTAAAGAAGGCAAAACCTCAACACAACAACAATATCATCCTCCAACGGCGGTGGAGAACGGCAGATGGGAAAAATTGATTCCCACTCTCGGCGCCTCACGGAAATTTCTGGCTTTCTCGTGAAAACAGAAAACTGCCCTTTTTTTGCCTGTTTCAGATTAGATTCAAAGGTGGGCTGGTGCAGAAGCTGAATCTGGCTCCTGTGTCCCTCCCCACAGAGCTCCCCAGGAGCCAAGGGTCCCTTCTCTGTCGCTGACGTGTCCTGAGAGTTCGTGGCTATTTTTCATATATTCCTCCTTTTCTTGTCATTTACAACAACCGCGTGTTGCTGCTCTCTGGCTTAAAAATCCGGAACAAATCAGCATTTCAAGTCAAAATGTCAATTCAAAATAAATGTTTTCATTTAATTTCCTGTTAAAATGTCATTGCTGCCAGGTTATTTTGGGTTGGGGAAGAAAGGGAAGGCTTTGGAAATCACGGACTCTAAATTTTAAAAATAAATCAGTGCAGGTAAGGGGCCTGTTTCCTGATGCAGTTCTACATGTGAGACAAAGGGCTCATCCCAAACCCCTCTGGACTTCCAAGGGCAGGAGCAAAATCTTCCTGACAAAATCCTGGCATTCAGGGTTTTCTGCTTGAGTTTTATTCTGAGAAAAGTGTGGGGTTTCCAGCTGGGTTTATTGTGCCTGCCCAATGGGATGGTGCCGATGGGATACGGGGACACGCTCAGGGCTCAGGGCTGAGCCTCTCCTTGTGGGAACAAGAGGGATTGGAATGAAACGATCTTTGAGGTGCCTTCCAAGCCCAGCTATTCTGTGATTCCAGGAACCAACCCCACCTTGTCCCAGCTGAGAGCAGCAGTTTGGACTTCATGGTTTCACCACGACGAGGATCCAAGACAATGAGTATTTTACTGCCCTCTCTCCATTTAAAATCCAGGAGGGAAAGCAAAGCGGAGCAGCGCTGGTTGTGTCAGATAAAGCACCAAGCAGAGAGGGAAGCAGGCCTGGCGTGTTTGTGATCTCTGTTTGTGCCTCTGCACTGCCAGCCCTGGCGTGGCACAAACCTTGGCACTGAAGTGGTGACGGCAGCTCAGGGGCACCCACAGCATCAGCAGGGCCCCCCCAGCCCCATCCCAGGGAGGAATTCACCCCCAAATGATGGAGTGCCAGGACTGACCCCTCATCCAGGGGAGTAAGCAGCGCCAGTGGGGCTCACGGTGGTGGGAAAGGTGAGGCCGGACGCGGGGAAGGAGCAAACATCGCTCGGGCATCGCTCGTCCTTCCCGAGAAAGCACGAGTGGGAAGGATGGGGGAAACTTTGGGGCCCTGCCCCTGCTCAGAGCAGAGAGGGAAGCTGCAGTTTCATACTCAGAGGTGAAGGATGGAGTGAGAAATAAATACATAAAGGGACAGGAGAGAAGAATTTATTGCCTGCCAAAGGTGCAGAGCATTTAAATCCGAGAGATAAGTAATTTTATTTATGTTGATGCCAAAGTAAAGAAGATACACGACTTTCTCAAGAATAGCTCACATCTCCGCGGGCTGGTCAATGCTGAAAGGCACATAATGATTTTTTTTTTATTATTTTCATTTTTCCTCCCCCCCTTTATACACAAAGATGGATGCTCACTAACGGCTTCGTATTGTCAGGGCAGTAAATTACGCAGCAGGGAGAGATCGTTCCCTACCCATCTCTCTGCCTCCGGAGGTGCTTGGCAAACTTCTACCAAACTTTCTCAGAGAAAATCCCTCCCCTCATTTAAGACTGTCCCTAAATTCTCCTTTTCCTGCTGCTAGTGAGATGTGACGTAAAGGGTATGGACTGCTGAAGGCTGGCACCGCTCAGGTGGAATGGAAAAGGCGGGGAGAAAAGAGGATGGAGCAGAACCAGGGGCAAGGGAAGGGAAAAAAGACACAGAAAACAGTAAAACAAAGAATCTTGCAGATTTATCAGACTGGAAGTAGCAACGTTGTGGGGATCTTTATCCTGCTTGGGGATGTTGGGCGAAAATAGAATCAGCAAACCAGTAAGGGTGGGAAAAAAATAGAAGGGAAGAGGGAATAAACAAAAATAGGGATAAAAGTATAAATAAGCTGTGGTGAAAATGATCAGAGGAGTGAACACATCCCTGACTGCCTCCCCAGCCTTATCGAGCAGCACCACCCAAGCATCTGATCACAATTAAAGTGCAGGCAGAGGTTGTAATCCAGCCCTGAAAGAAAGAGGCAACACACGATGCTCCTCCACTGCTGGCAGCGCTGGCACCGCGAGGGTGAGGCTGGGAGGTGAGAGGACATCACTGCCAGAGGAGAGAGGTTTTGGGAGCCTCAGTCCCATGGAAACGGGGCAGGGAGGATGGGAAAAGGTTTGGGGGGCAGGGCCCATGGAAGAGGTTTTGGGAAGCTGGAGAACAAAACGGAGAATGCAATGGAGAGACGTCGGGTTTTGGTACCCGAACGCAACCAGGCAGAGACACGGAGACCTCCAGGAGCTCAAGCCCCTCCAAACAGCAAAACCACCCTGAAAAGTGGCAATTTTGGTTCACAGCTCCACAAGGAAGGAGCAAAAGAGACACAAGGGTCCCTTGCAGCAGCAGCAGATCAGGGTGAAGGGTAAAAGGCTGCCCCTACCTGCAAACACCAACTTCACCATAAATAATCAATTCCCTTCCCATATTTTGTTTGCAGCCCATGCATTTTGATGCCAGCGTATTCAGATCACTGAATCCGCATTTCATTTCTGCATCTCCCATGTAGATGGATTCACAGGACACAAAGGAGCCCTCAGGCTTTGGGCTGCCTCAAAGTCTGGCTGGAGGACTTTGAAGCAAAGGCTTCTGGCAGGGCTTTTAAGAAATGTCAAGAGGGAAAATAAATATATTGCACACCTATAAATACCCAGGTTTGTGTGTCAGAGCTGTTTCCATTGCAGAGGAGCTGCTGTCACCCCTTGATATGAGTTTGGCAAGAGCCAGGGACAATGTGGGACATCAGGAAATAATTACAGGTTCACCACAAGCACCATCCCCAGCGTGGGAGCTGGCAGAAAGTTTGCACCCGATTTATCATCTTCTTTCCAAGAGCAAGAAAAGCTGACAAAGGACATGGTGAATCATCCAAGTACTCTGTTTTATCACTATTATTATTTTCCTGATTCAGAAAATTCAACGAATGGCCAGTGGCAGTGTTTTCAAACCAGAGTGGCCACAATGGGAAAAACAAACTGTTGAGAAACAACCCCTTAGTGCCGAAATCAAATGTCCTGACTTGGGTGTAGAATAAAAAATAAAGCAAAAAAAAGAGTGGTGAGCCATCCAAAAGAATTCCTGTTTAACTCCTCAGCACAGCAAATACTGAACAGAAACCCAAAGTAACACCAAAGCAGTGATTTGGGTTGCGATGGGGCTGTTTTTAGCTGTTGCCTTTGCTGCTGGCCCTGGGAGCTGCCTGCCCTCCCTGTTGCTGGCACACATGGAATCATGGAAGAGCTGGAGTGGGAAGGGACCTTCCGAAGGTCGTGCAGCCTAAACACGCTTGAAAATGTCCCTGCCGAGCTGGAGAAACCCAGAAATCCCCGAACCCACCCCAAACCAGCCTCCCGAGGGTTGATTTCCCAGGGAAATGCTGCCGTGCATCCCGTGGCATCCTCAGCCACGGTGAAGAGTTCAGGGCACTGAACTGTTCTTTCTTTCGATTTAGATAAAAATATTGTTTGGTGAAACTACGTTTTGTACCTGTGGAGGGATTATGGAGGATAAAACCGACACAGAAATTAGTGTTTTGTCTGATGAGACGGGAAACTGTGATTCAGCAGTCCCATGGCCATTATTGGACCATTCCTAGCACAAACCTCAGTGCTGAGGATGCTGCCAAGCTCCTTGGAAAAGCTCTGTAAACTAAAAATGGGTGCGTTCCTGTTGGCCCCCGAGGGGAGGATCCGAACTTCGAACCGAGCCCGGGAACCCCTGCGGTGACGGGATTTTCATTATAGGGCATTTACCTGCAGAATGTGGGACTTGAGGGACCACATGGGAACGCTCTGAACCCCCAGCCAAGCCCCTGCCAAAGCCGCATCAGCGCCTTCCCCTCCTCCCGAGGGGCCGGGATGCTCCAGCGGCGTCCAAAGGAGCGCGGAGCCGCGGCTTGGGCAAAGCAGCAAGCGGCTGAGGACAGGAACTGCACCGCCAGCGGGAAACTCCTCCCCGGAGCACAGATGGGAGGGAGAGGGTAATCTTCTGGAAAAGCCTCTAATTGTCTGCCCACACCAATAATTTCAGCGCGCTCGTCCCCCTCCCCGTGCGTAATTACACCGCTCCATCTGTCTGTCAGCAGGTTTTTACAGCTCCGGCGCTCAGCCCCGCAGCCAGGCGAGGGCTGGGTGGGTTTTTGGGAAGATTTAAGGGTGTTTCTGACACACGTCCCAAAGACAAGGCTCTGGGGACGGCAAATCCCGTGTTCCAAGCCCTTGGATCACAGCTCTGAGCCGCGCTCCGGTGCCAGGGCAGGAGGGGCCCAGAGGCCTGGTTTGTTTGAAGCACTTTGCTCTTGCTTAGGGCTGGGTTTCATTTTTTTTCTGTAGGAAACCCTTCTTTTTAAAATTCATTCTCAGGAAGTTTGGCCGTTCGACAGCAGCTCGGCGCCACTGGCTCCTGAGCAAGCCAAGACGAAAACTCAGCCGGGCGCGTTCTGGGTGGGAGAGAGAGCCCAGGAGGGGATTTTGCAGGGGCTGCCTGATTTTAAGCTCCTCTCCCACCCCTGCCCCACAACCAGCAGGGGAGGATGCTCTGGCTGGGGTGGTCTGGCGTTGTGGGGTTGCCTCCAGTCCCTTCTCATGGGAAATCCAGGGGAGGTGGGAAATGGAGGGCTCGACACGGCTTTGCAACCCAGAAACTTCAAAAGAATGCAGCAGGGAGGGCTGAGGTGCACCACAGTGAGAGAGAAACCAACAGAGGCCGAGTGCATCCCAACAGAGCCTCTGGAGGGGGGTGTCTTTGCAGAAAATATAAAGATGTGAAAACCAGAGAAGCAAATAAACCCTCACCACCCTGAACAACGCAGCTCCAGCTCAGTGATGTCCATGCACTTCCATCTTTTCACAACATCCAGGCTCATTTTTCAATATCAAGGTCCGTTAGGTGATAAATGAGTTGCAGGATTTGTGGTGGGGTGTCTTTTCAGACTCCTTTCCAAGAGGAATTTTGGGATAAGGCGTGTCCAAGGCTATAAATCCACTACCCTGAACACCAGGATCGCAGAATCACAGAATGGTTTGGGTTGGAAGGGACCTTAAATCCCATCCCATTCCACCCCTGCCACGGGCAGGGACACCTTCCACTGTCCCAGGCTGCTCCCAGCCCTGTCCAGCCTGGCCTTGGACACTGCCAGGGATCCAGGGGCAGCCACAGCTGCTCTGGGCACCCTGGGCCAGGGCCTCCCCACTCTCTGAGTAAAGAACTTTTTATCCCAGAATCCCATCGTGGTTTGGGCTGGAGGGGACCTTAAATATCACCACATTCCAATTGGTTTTTTTATTTTTATCCAAGTCATTCTATTCAGGCTTTTTTCTGCCTTTATTTTTTTTTTCCCTTCCTGGGACAGAAAACTTGAGAAGGGATTCCCTTAATCCATGAAACTAATTGGGTGCAACAGCTCTCGCTGCCTATCCATGATAATCCAGCCCTGTGATTTAATGGTATTGTGATCCAATTCCTGCTGGCACAAACCCCCAGCTGCTCCCCAAGTTTCAGGAATGCTTGGGACTATCCATGGAGAACAAAGAGTTTATTCCTCCCCTCGGTTTGAAGGTGGGTTAGGCGCAGCTCTCATCGTTTTTGGATGAGCTCACAGGTGTCCCTAAGCACCACATCCACGTGTTCTTGGAGCACTTCCAGGGACAGGGATCCCACCTCGCAAAGGGTGCCTTGGAGCACGTCCTGAAAACACTGGAGTGCCACAATTCCAAACACATCAGGGAATGGAGGAAAGGATTCCTGCCTGTCACCATCTCCCCAGGCAATTTAAAATTTGACTGAATGACCACCTGAAGGCCCTCAGGTGCTCCCTGTCCCGTGGCTCTGAAGCCGTGAACGATGCTCTCCTCATGCCCACGTGCCTCCCCAGCCTGATAAAATAAATACATTTATCCCTCCAGTCACCGGCTTATTTCCTTCCCCCCTTCTCAGTGTTTATCACATTTTCTGGCAAATTGCAGCACTGCTTTGCTTTTGAAAGGAACTAAATGAGCCTGTGAAGTCAAGCATTGGAGAGTATCAAAAAGTCTGAAATAAATAATATCAGAATAATGATCCTGTAATAGCACAGATTGTTTGTTGTTGTCGGGTACTTTTCCTTTTTTCCCCCCCCGTTGTTATTTGTGCTACAAGAGCACCCGGTTGGGATCCTTGTTTCCTTTTTAAAAGCCGCATTAAAAGGGGAAGTAATTAAATCCCGATTAAAGGCAGCAGCCGCTCCCCTGCCCGCCTTCCCATCTCCTTCCAAGGTGAAAATGCTCCCAACCACGATGTTTCAAAAGTCGCTGCTGACCCTGAAGGAACCGAAGTGTCTGGATAATGGAGCAGGGAGCGTTTCCCCTTCCCATCAGCACACAGAGCTCCAGCCAGAGCCATCCCTGTGGCTTTTGTGCCGCTCATTGCCCCCCCAGGGCACCACGGTCACCCAGCTGCTCAGAAGGAGTTTCCTGCTCCCTCCCGCGGGTTTCCAGCGCTGCACCAGCAGCTTCTCCCGGTGATAACTGGGATTTCTAACAAATGACCAAGCCAAAGGGAGGCTGGCGATTCCCTCCCTAAATCAGGGCAGGAGAATGCTCGGGAGCAGGGCTAGCCTGGGCTGGGCACGCAGCTGGCACCAGCCTGAGCTCTCCATGTGCCAGCTTTCCTGAGGAAAGGAGAACGAGCCCTGGAAGCTCCCGCCAGCCCGAGCAGGGATAGGAGCTCGGGGAAATCATTCCGTAAGTGGCTCTCTCCATGAATAACCTTCACCTTTCACATTTATTAAGGCACAGATTCCTCCGTCGGCGCCGGGAGATGCAGGCTGGGAACTCCCACTGTGCCAAGGAAAGGTGGCGGGGAAAAAAACCTAACCCCCATGTAATTAAGTGTCTCTAGTAAAGAGTTGATTTAGATGTAATAAGAATGTTATTCTAAGTCAAACAAATGCCAATTGGTTATTAAGAACCTCATTACCGCACTGGAACACCTGCCACCAATGGGTTTTTTTCTTGTTTTTTGGCTGCAGACTTGTTAAATCTCAATAAATACCCTTTTAATAATTAATTAGCATTTAATTAATAGACAATAACAGTGGAGAAAGGTTGGTGCATCCTCCTGTATTGAGCAGGAGCTGCCTGGGAGCTGAGATGCGAAGCAGAGAGGGGCACAAGGACCTGTCTGCATCCAGATTTGGATGATGCTGGACCTTCCTCCAACGCTCCTGGTCTGCACTGCTGAGCACCCACTGCAGGCCAGAAACGTGGTTTGATCCCCTGGGGTCATGGCCTGGACCTGAGAGTCCCACACAGACAACTCTGGAGGTGCTGGAACGCCTCACCGGAGCCTTGGCAGTTTCTGGGGCTTGAGGAGCTAAAACCACAGCAGCCAAAAAATAAACAAACAACTCCCCCAAGGAATTAGAGAGATTTGTTTTGACACTTGCAGAAAAAATAAGAGGGACACTTTCCCCCCCTTTAGTTTGCTTTTAATTTCAAATTATTCCTCTCTCTTAGCGAAACCTGTACACAAACACGCGTTGCTAAGAGGGAACATTGCACCTGGGAGTTGAGCAAAGCTCTGCATTTGATCTCAACCTTCCTTTGTTTTTTTCATCACTGGTTCACTGCAAATCACAAAGAATCGTCCTTAGGCTCAACCCACGGCAAACCCTAACCCCACTGCAGCTGTAGCTCTGGCAGCCTGCACAGAGCTCCTCACACGATTCCCGTTCCCTTTTCCCTCTGATGCTCGGCCTTAGCTCTGCGCCTCTGGAGCCAGGGGTTCATCACCGCTGCCCGAAAGTGGGAGCACGGCCCCCGTGCTGCCTCCCTGGCAGGGTGCTCGGGGGTCTCTGAGTGGGTCAGGCCGTATCTACAGGGATGATCCAGCCAGAGCTGCTGCAGCACTCAGGTGCCCAATGCCAGCTAAAAATCACATCTGCCCCAGCTTCCTGGCCGTGCCTCCGGGCTGCTCGGGCACAGGAACCACATCCTTAAGAGACACAGGCGTGATGGGGGAACCCATTTCCTCCTCACGGGTCAAATCCCCTCTGCTTTGCTTTCCCAGGAGTGCAGGACCCTCTCGTGGTTCAAGGCAAGTCCTGGGGCTTCACCCTTGTGTGAGAAAGGGGAAGCAGCTCCAAGCGTGGGAATGCAGCCGCTTCCCGAGAGCCTCACATTTCTGTAAGCAGCACCAGGGAGGGTTGTGGGTGCAGAATGCAGCCCCCGAGCATGTGAAAGGCCCCTCCTGCCATGGAAAAGCTCTGCCAAAGCTTTGCCCCATCACACACCAGCCCTGAAACCCGTGGGGGTATCAGGTCCTTCCCTGGGACTGGTGGGTCTCTCCATCCTTCTGGAGTGAGCGTTCATTCCACTCATCCAGGGTCTCACCTCCTCTCCAGGGAGGATAACGAACCTTGGTGCTGGTGGAGATGAAGAATCCTCGAGTGGTTTGGGTGGGAAAGGAGTTTAGGGCTCCATCAAGAGCCGCCCCTGCCATGGCAGGGACACCTTCCCCTGTCCCAGGCTGCACCCAGCCCTGTCCAGCCTGGCCTTGGGCACTGCCAGGGATCCAGGGGCAGCCACAGCTGCTCTGGGCACCCTGGGCCAGGGCCTCCCCACCCTCCCAGGGAACAATTCCTCTCCAAGATCCCATCCATCCCTGCTCTCAGGCACTGGGAAGCCATTCCCTGTGTCCTGTCCCTCCATGCCTTGTCCCCAGTCCCTCTCCAGCTCTCCTGGAGCCCCTTTAGGCCCTGCCAGGGGCTCTGAGCTCTCCCTGGATCCTTCTCTTCTCCAGGTGAGCACCCCCAGCTCTCCCAGCCTGGCTCCAGAGGGGCTCCAGCCCTCAGTGAGGTCCCCTCAAAGACTTTGCACCCACCCATTCCCCATCAATCTCCACCCAACAGGCACCCACATGGATTTGGCCAGCCAAGGGTTACCTCGTTATTTCCTTCCTGATTTATGTAAACTCCTGCACCGCGTCCTAATAAGAAATCAGTTCCTGTCATCATCTTTATTTCTTATTCCAAGCTGCAACACTAAAACACTTCACGGTGATTACAAATAGCAAAGTTATTTTTTGCCAAGTCCTCGCATCAGAACTTAATAGCACGGTGTAATGCCACCCCGCGCTGATGTGTGGCATATTTAATATCCTTCTTTCTTGGAAATAACAGTGCTCTGAAATTAGAAGGGACTTAAGCAGTGAAATAATTAATGTGGATAACCATCATAAATGCCACAAATGGAACAAATACAGATAGCAGCGGACCGTGATTGTTAATACTGTAACCTGGTGTGACAGAACTTTAAAAAATGAAACCCTTTTCTCCCAGTGACTGGTGGAAAATTAGAAAAAAAGGGGATTTCTCTAATTGCATCGTCCCTCCTCGTTAGCAGCCACCCAGGCCACGAGGCGCAGGCCGTACCTGCTGCACCCCATTAGCAACATTCTCTCATTAGGGCTCATCAGTGCTAATTATTTGGGTTGCTATTAGAGGGAGCAGCAGAGGTGTGGCACAGTCTGCTTCACATCTCGACTTCAGCACAGACATGGCTGATCCAGCCAGGATTAAACTGAACCCACCGCACAGATCCCCTTTCTGGGGGGAGAAAGAGCCCTGTGGCTTGTTCCCTCTTTCGGGAGAGCATCCCTTCCTGGTGTGTGTTAGGTGGGTGCTCTTGGGCCAGGCTCCCTCTGGCTCTGCACAAGTGACGCTTCCAGCCTTAAATCCGAGAATCCCTGGATGGTTTGGATTGGAAGGGACCCTGCAGATCATCTCTTCCCAACCCCCTGCCATGGGCAGGGATGTCACCCACTCACTTGAGCTGTTTCCCCATCCAAACTGGCCTTGAATGCTTCCCGGGGTGGATTAAATGTGCTTTTAAAAAGGAGATCATAACAGGAATGAGAGGAAACAGCCTCAGGGACCCTGAGGGGACACAGAGCCTGCCTGGCACCAACAGGAGGCTCAGGACTGCAGGACATCTCGTCTCAGCCCTGCCGAGAGGCAGCGTTTCCACTTCTTCCCCTGAGACCTCCCGTCCTCCTTTCAATTCTCTCGCTAAATCCAGTCCCAGGGAGTGGAAGGAATTTTCCCCACCAAGCCCAGGCTGTGCAGAAATGGCACAGCTCTGGGCTGGGGATGGAGGGGCAGCAGCTCCAGTGCCCCACGGAGCAGGAGGGACCCTGGGGGTGTGAGGTAACGGGGACCTCGTGGCCCTGTGAGTTCAGAGTCTCTGAGGTTGAAGAGGTGAAGCCCAAGGCGTTCTCAGCCCTGGACAAGACTCACGCCCCCAGTCCCCGGAACAGGATCACTGAACAGCACCTTGTACATCAGCAGCGCCAGCAAAACCCCTGAAATCATGGAAACACAGGATATTCTGGCTTGGGAGGGACCCACAGGGGTCATCGAGTCCAACTCCTGGCCCTGCACAGGACACCCCAAGAATCCCACCTTGAGCCTTAGAACAACGCTCAAGATGGAAGTGATGGACCCTGGATTAAAAAAGAAAAGACCTTGCAAAGTCCTCTTCACTCCCGACTGCCCAGACCACAGCAGATTCCATGGCCTGGAGACATCTCCCAGCCTCAAACTCAAGCCTGCCCTCGACCAGGGCTTCCACTGCTCCCTGGCTGGATCATGGCCATGACCTTGTTTCAGTCCCAAGAGCAGCCTGGAGCCTGCTCCACATTGCCAGATCCTACCCCACACTGGGCATTTCAAGAACCCCAGCATCTGTTGGATGTAATGTCCTAAATTCCCTTGAAAGTCCCTTTTTGCCCTGGGCGAGGCAGGGGATTTGTCCCCGTAGCATCCCGTGGGATCAGGGTGACCAGAGGGTTTCAGAGGGCCCTGAGTCGGCTGCAGTTGCATTCTGGTGCCTGTTCAGGGCTGCAGCAGCGGGGTTTGGCAGCACTTCAGCCATCCCCTGAAGGAGGGGGAAGGTGTTTTCACACTCAGCCTGTCCCGCTAAAGGAGCGCTGTCTGCTCGCCCAGCCCCAGGAAAGCAAAGCAGGAAGCGAAGGAGCCAGAGCCACGGGAGAATCTGAAGCAGACAGAGATTCTCCTAACCCGCCTCACGGAGGGCATGTGGAAGGAGCGGGCTGGCAGATGGGTCCCCTTGGGGTGCAGTGCTTTGTCACTCCCTATAAGGCGTCGCAGAGAAAGCACCCAGCGCGATCCCTCCCTCCGCCTGGGGACGGGTTCAGAACAACCCTCGCAAAATCCCAGCGCCCTCCAGGGAGGGAGGCAGGGTCACCTCCGTGCCTGCTCTGGCCACGAGAGCACCCCTTCCCTCCTCACCTCCTCAGAGCTCCCACATTCCTTGTGGAGCTCTGCACCCACGGAGGCGAGAGCAGAGCCCGCCAAGGGTTATTTATGGTGCCAGCATGAAGTCATTGAGGCAGAGGCGAGTGCGAAGCGTGACATCCTGTGATGTATGGGTTAGGACAGCTTGGTGCTGAGAATGCCATGAAGTATTAATCTCAAGGAGATGCTACTGAACTCAAGAGAGACTTAACATCAGCACAGAGAGATCAAAGATATGATATCTCTGGCAGAGCGCGCTATCAGAAGTGATCATAGGAAAAACAAAGGGGTCATTTTAGTGCCGTCTGCATTAGCAGAGCGGCTCGTAGCCTCGGGGCAGAGGCAAGCAGCAATTTTTCCCCGATCCAAACCAACGTGCACATGGGATTTTCTGACATTTCTTTACATCTCATTGTGGGCTGCCAATAAATGGAGGCACAGGAACGTCAAATCGCTTTTCTCTCGGAACTCTTGAGCTGCCCTCGGTGTTTTTCCCTTTCGGAGCTTTCCAGACAGCCCACGATCCGAACTCTTAAGACCTCTAAATGCAAAACTTCAGCAGTAAATGAATGCTTAAGCATCTAGGTCACAACAGCATCTTCATGCTGGGAAAATCCTGACGGGAGTCTCAGCCACTCTCTGTGCAAGGGGGAAAAAAGGGAAATCCTGTCCTGGCTAAACCTATGGTGGCTTTGGGAAAGGGCTTTGTGTGGTGTTGGATTTTCACCAGGCACCAAAAAACCCCTGACTGTGTTTTGAGCTGCTCTTTCCCAAAACCAATTGGTGCTTTCCTGGACTGAGGGGCAAAGAGTTTGGCCAAGAAGGCCTTTGGTTCATGCAGTGCTTGTCCCTGGGACATGGGACCAAGCCGGGGTGCAAATTGCCCAGCAGTGACTGGAATGTTTTGAAGACAATTGTGCCTGGGAATTGTTAGGGGTGTCCATGTGGTGCTGGAGATAGAGGGCTCTGATTGCCGGCTGCACGTGTGTGCCCCAGGGGGGAGCAGCAACGCGGATATTTCATGGTGAAGCTGTCCCAGGCTCAGCCCAGCTGCCAGCGCTGTTCCCTGCCTGCTTCGAGAGCAGCAGGACTCCCTGCCCAGCCTGGAGACCCCGGGTATGGGCACTGTCCCTTCAGACTTGTGCCCCCATGCTGTGCCTCAGTTTCCCCAAGTATAATCACAGAATCACAGCGTACCTCGAGTTGAGAGGGATCCACAGGATCATCCAGTGCCACCCCAGCCCTGCCCAGACCCCCCAACAATCCCAGCCTGGGCATCCCTGGCAGCACTGTCCAAACGCTCCTGGAGCTCTGGCAGCCTCGGGGCCGTGCCCATTCCCTGGGGAGCCTGGGCAGTGCCCAGCACCCTCTGCGGGAAGAACCTTTCCCTGAGATCCAACACAAACCTCCCCAGACACAGCTCCAGCTGTCAGGGGCAGTGAATACTCTCCTTTGAACAGCAGCACAGAAGCATGAGGAGTTTGCTACAGCTCCAAGACGACAGAAAAGTCTGGAAACTTCAGCTTGTGGAAAATTGAACCTTGTGGGAAGTTAAACCCTCATGCAGTCCCTCAGGAGGAACTTCCCAAGCCTGAAATATCCAAAAGGCCTCATGGAAATACAGAGTTGAGTGAAAAATAAACCACCTGAAATTTTCCTGTCCAGGCCCTCAGAGCAACCCCTTCCCGAGCCCCCATTCTGAGCCCGCTGTGGCTGGGCATGAAAGCTCACACCCCTGCAGCTCTGCAGCCTCTTAATTCCCTTATTCCATCTGCAGCTGCCTGCACTTTCAGGGGGTCACTTCCCAACGCTTTTTAATTACTTCCATTAGGTAACACCGTGCCCTGAGGGCTCGCTGGGAAATCCTCGGTAAATCACGGTATTATCAGGACTAAGGAGAACTGGGGCTCCCCAAGGACAGAGCTATTGTAGTCCTTGTGCAGGCGAGGGCAAAAGGCACGGGGAATAATTAAGAGATTTGCTCTATAGCCCAAAGGTGCTCAGTGCTGGAGTCCAGACAAATCTGACTCTGATTTCTGGCCCTTAATTCAAACGGAGAGCGGAGCCGGGGAGGGAAGGGGCTGCTCAGCTTGTCTTGCACGGCTTCGGGCCTGACCTGAGCTTTCCAATTATGTTCTCTGCTCTGTTCAGGCCTAAGGTGTGGGGATTCCACGTGCTCCAGGCTGGAATGGAGGAGGAGGCAACACCAGGAGCAACTGGTGGCTGCAAGAAGACGGAAGGTGAGGAAAGCAGCAACATGTGGGAGGATCCCGACTGAGAACCCCCAGGAACCTGACCAGGAACGTTTCAAACTGATTAGGACAAAGCCTGGGAAGCTGACAGCAGGATCCAAAGTGGGACTGGATGGAGGACACAAACCCATCTGTTGTAATTTTTAGGGGTGCAGTCCCCCCGTGGGGCTGAAGGAAATCCTGCACGTCCCTGGCAAGAGAAGAGGCTCCATCCTTGCTCACTTCAGGATCTCTCACTCCCTGGAAAGAAACCTGCTCTTCTGGCAAGATCCAGGCTCTCATCAGCTTCCTGATGCCAGCAGCCAGGCAGGAGTCTGGTGGCCTCCTGTATTGTCATATAACATAAAGTCTGAATCATTGCTGTTCTGCTTCCATCATTGTTAATATTCTTAAAAGGTTCCTGGAAACACATTTACACACGGCTACATGAGCTGTTTCTGCGTTGTCTTGAAATTTAAATGTGAGTTTCAGCCAGGCTTTTGATGTGCTGTTTACTTTAATTATTGTTCTCCCCCTGTCTGTGCCTTGCCACGATGTCATTTAATATTTTATACATTTCCCCAAGTCCCCTTTCCGTCCCTGGCGTGCACAACTCCGTGCCCTCCCCGTCTCCTCCCCACCCCACAACTTGCACTTCTAACTTTTCAGGGGCCGGCTGTAAACAAGATGTGGCATGTCACCGAGATTATCCTCCCGTGGTGATTGCAGAGGGGATAAATAAACCAGGAAACAGATGCTTCCCAAGCTGGTGTGGGGAGCCGATACCGGCTCCGTGCAGATGCGCCGCTCCTCGTGCTGGCACAAGCAGGTACCCGGCAGCCAAAGGGATGGGGGGATGCTAAAAAAAAGCATCTGCACTCCATGCATCTTTCAAGGATACACTGGAAAATCCTGGAAACCCGCTTTTCTCCTCGTGCCTGGCACGGCTTTGCGTTACCAGATTGCTCCAGCCACACAGGAATGCGACGAGTTCACATTGCAGGTGCCAGAAGATGGCACTCCAGAATGCACAGCTCTGTGCCTGGCTTTGCCAGCCCAGTAAAGCCGAGGATGTCTCCCTCTGGCTGCTTTTATACCAGCTCATTACGTTAGGACAACTTTGGTGTGAGTTGTGCTCGCTGTGAGCAGGAGGGCTGTTAATTTGATTTTCCTTTTCCGGTCCATAATGGCCAATGCAGGACACGAATCCATGGGCAGGGCAGGGCGATGTGAGAAACTCCGCTCGTCTCATTTGTGAGCTCCCAGATGTGAGCCAGGCCTGGAGCAGGAGGCAGGGAGGGCAATTCAGAGCAGAGAGGAGTCTCCACATCCTCCTGCGTTCCTCCACTTGGGCATCCTGAACACCCATCCCTCTTGGCCAAGGCAGAGTTGGGATATTTGGGCTCTGTCCTGAAGGCTGCACTGAGGCAGGGGTGCTAACACCTCATGATGTCAGGAGCTGGTGACCCTAACGTGAGTTTTCTTGCAGGGCTTGGGAGAGGAATGACGGAGAGGAAGGTGCAGAGACATGGTGGGGGCACAAACACGTCCTCAGTGTTCAATCTCCCCCTGGCAGGGAGGATTGAAGTCTCTCTCTGCCATTCCCCACCCTGTGCCTTCAGGAGTGGGAACCAAATGAGCTGAGGGACCCCAAGCCCTGAGGCAAAGAGGGTCCTGCTCAGAGCTACGAGATCCCACAGTGTTTACAGCCACTGCAAATGCGCTGGGGAAGAGCGAGGCACAGAGCGAGGCACAGGAGGCAGCCGAAGAGCAACACAGGAAAGAGCTAAAACCAGCCTGATGGTGAAAGGGGCTCTGAGCATCCTGCCCTGTTCTGGGCCTGCCGGGGCAGTGCTGTGTTCACACCTAATCCAGCTCCAGCCACGGCTGGGTGAGCAATCAATAACGCTGCCACAGCACGGGCGGCTAAAAAGTCTTGAGGGACAGAAATCCGATGCTGAACTCCAGGTAACATGTGCTGAAGGGGGGCGGCGAGGCTCTGCCCAGGCAGCTGTCATGGCATGACAGCCCGAGGAGAAACTGAAATTACTCACTGCCAGACATCCTGGCTGGATGCTGCTCCCTCCTCCTCCTCCTTCACCGCTTCGGGGGAAAACTGCAGCCGGGGAGAGACTCTGATTCAAGCTGTCGCCGCTTCTCTGGGCTGCCACAGCAGACGGGGCTCTCCCAGGGCTGGGGAGCACCAAGGCTTCTCCAGGCCCAGGTAAACATTGGAGCAATGCCAAGGAACCTGGGCTGCTCCAAGGGTTCGCCACAAATGTTGGATGAGGAGGATGCGAAGTCCAAGCTCCCTCGTCGTGGTTTGTGATGGGAAGAGCCCATGGTGCGAGCCATGAGCCCCAAGGGAATCAGAGTCTGGGAAGGTCTGTCCAGCCCCGTGGTCATGGCTGAGCAGAAAGGATGGAGGGAACGGGAGCACAGGGAGTGGGGATGGTGTGCAACCAACCTGCAGCACAACCGCAGGAGGGTCAACTTCTTCTCCAGATGCAACAGGAAAATAATGACCTTGAGCCTCCTGCTCTCATCCTGACCTCTGGAACCTTTTCCAGAGCAGAGAATCCAGATGAGGAAACCCAGAGAAGCATTTTGGGCTCTTCCCCTCTCAGAAACCAGATTTCCTCACTTTTTCTTTTCTCCCCTCACCTTGCCTAGGAGTGTCCCACACCTGTGGGACCTGCCCTGCCCAGGCAAGGGGACACTGGGCTCCTGCTCTCCCTCCATCACGTGTGCCCACGGTCCTGCTCAGTAATTCTTGGAGCATCAAGCTAATTAATTTATCACTCAATGAAATTGCGCTGAGCATTAATGAAGCCATTTAGTATGCACGCAGAAACTTCTCTCTCCATTTCCACAAGTGCTCCATTGTAGCTCAGCATTTGTTGGGCAGTAATTAATGGTACTTAATCCTTAAATCCTTAAATTGTTGCTAATTTGGTAAGCAGCAGAGTTGCAGCAATCCATCTCTGCTGCATTTCTGAGGGGCTGTTTGAGCCCCTCCTCTGGGTTACCCAGGGCTTCACCAGGGGCTGGGCCAGGGCAGGAGGGCTCTGGCTTCCCCCCATTTCTGTTGGTGACTTCCTGAGAAATGACTTCATCTCTTTTACACCTTCGTGTCCATTTGTGTAACTAAGGAAAATGCTGATTTCCCCTCAGGAGGGTGAGTCGACAGCACAAAGAGCTCCTGAAGCAAAGGGATCGATGTGTGGGAGAGTGGAGATTTCCACCTTCGGATCTTGCAGGAGCTGGGGGACACTGAGGCACAAAGTGAGAGAACAGGAGCCACTCACCCCTGGCTCTGTTCTTTGAAATGGCTGCTCATTCACCAAGAGATGAAGCAGCACTTGCTGCTCCTCACACATTTTGTGGAAGTTCCAGGAATAAATGAGTCCTAGAGCGAGCAGACACCTTCCCTGACACGCAAAGAGATGCAGCAGCCGAGTCCTTTTCCTCCCCCGTGGTTTTCTTTGAAGACAACCAGAGTTTCACGCCAAAAGAGCAGAACCAAAGGCGATACAAGGTGCTGGAGAATTGGATTTTAGAATTAAAGGGGATTTTGGGTGGCTCTCCATCCAGCTCCAGGGGTTGGATGAGGGCATGAAACAAGCACAGGTATTTGGTTGACCTGTTCCTAATGAAGCTGCTGCTGAAGGTGAGTCCACAGCACCCCACGTTCCCTGTCCCATACCCCGGCAGCCCAGCACCAGTGGGGTTTTAGTCCCTTTTCAGCTTTCTTGCTGGAACCAAGCTGGTTTCTCCTCCTCTGTTCACGGCACGACTGTCCAGTCTCATCCATAGTCTCCACTTCCCTTGAAGAAAACCATCCCTTATTTTCTACACAAAGCACCCACAACCCTCTCAGCGTTTCTTCACTCACAGCTTTCCAAAAAGCCTTTCTTTTCTGGACACACTTTGCATTTATCCCACTGTGCAATACCCCAGCTTCCCACTTCTCCAAATGTTTGGATACACTCTGTGTTTGCTTCCTCAAACAGTGACCAAATATTTGAGGTTTCTGGTCTGTTTGGTTTTCTTGTTCTCCAGTGAAAGTAAGCAGGGAAAGAAAAACAGAAGGGGAGGGGAAACACCCATAAATCTCCCACTGGTTGTTCATCAAGCTGGACTAGGGAAGCAAAAAATTCCCTTTCTCACCCGTTTTCTGGGCTTGCCATCCCCCCATACCTGACCCTGCCATCGGGCAAGGCTGTGCTAGGACAGATTCTGGCCCTACGAGGACACAAACCCCCAAAGCTGAGGACGCGTTGTCGTTCCGTGTGCCAAATCCGCAGCCCTTTGCCAGTGCCCACTGTGGGAATTTGCTGGAGAAATGCAGATTCATTCCTCGCACAGACTCTTTCGGCAGAGGTAACCTCCAGCCGCCTCCAGAAGGGATTGAAAAGGTCTCTGGTTTGCAGTTGCTGAGGGGGTTGGATGAGAAGAAGCGCTTACAACATTTTTTGACACCACACTTTGATCAATTGGATGGATTTAATATTACAGAAATATTTCATTTTTCAATGCAGATGGGAGAGAGAGAGAGAGAAAAAAAAATCTAATCATCCATCCAGCAGGCCTCTATATTTGTCATAATTCACTGGAAAGAAAAGAAAAAAATACAATCCCCCAAACCTCTGATTTAAAATCCAACTTAACTTGAGGTAATTTCCATCATTAGTTCAAACTGTGTGATCTTCACTCTCTCCTTATTTTTCAAGCCATTGTTCTGTTTTTTTCCAAGGTATCATTTAACCAAAGCAGCATCTAATTGTGTTTTCTCTCTGCATTCATTTTTAAGGAGGTAATGAATGGTGTGGCGGAACCAGCGCGATGGATTCACGCCAGGGAAGGTGGATGGGGCAGAATCCCACGCACGGAATCAAATCTGCTTCCACAAATACCAAAAGTAGGGAAGGAGGCACCCGGAGAACATCAGGGAGAGGTTTCCACCTGCCACCTCTGCAAGGTGACACCGAGGAGGCACCTTCCCAATAACACAATTAAGGAATTAATGGGAGGCTCCTCAATTCTTTGGGAGGCGAACCAGGTCGGGGACACTTGAACAAAGTCGTTGCTAATGAACTCGGTGCGCTCATCAGGCAGGAGCTGTCCCAGAGCCTGGGTGAGCTTCACAACATTTACAGCACAAGTCACCTTCTCCTTTGAAGGGGAATCAGTCCAAAAGCCACCATTCAGTATCCAAATCCCATCCCAGGAAAACTTCTTCAGGATGATGGAGCTGCTAATGCCCTGCTGATGGGAAGGAGCAACAGCGCAGATCCTGCCTAGGCTGGACTAAGCCCTGCCTGGACTGGAGGTCTGTGACCTCTTCCAGATGAAATCTCTTCCAAAGCCATCACTCTGCCCTCGATCTCTTCCTTCCCATCTCCCTCTACCCCTCATTCCCTCGGATGTGTGAAACAGATGATGATGGGGGGAAGAGCAGCATTAGCACACCTTGAGACAGAGCAGGGTCTGGAGGACGGGAGCAACCAAGGATTGTCCGGGACACCCAGCAAGTGGCTGGTTTCTGTTAATCTGGTTTCTAGGCCCTCTTGGAAAAAAAAACAAAAAACCCCCAAAACCCATGGAAATAAACCCAGCCAAAGTATGCTGGAGAAATGAGGTCAACAGGAGAAACACCCAATTAGCGGTGTTTTGTGGCTGGATGTGGTGTGCCAGCTGGGATTCAGGGAGTTGCTGCGCCTCAGGAAAAAGAAGAGAAGCTTAAAATAATAACATCTAGTGCTCAGAGAGCATTTTGCATCTTCCCAGTGTGACATGAACTTTAATTAGTTTGCGAGTCGAGACGCTGCTGGGCAAGCGAGAGATCTCGGTGCAACATGACCGGTACCCGGAGCTCGTGTGGAGCTGCGGGAATCCAGTTTGGGGAGAGAGGGAGCTCCAATGCTTCCAGGTGGCACAGGGAGCAGGAAAACTCCTGGCAGAGGGATGGAGCAGTTTGAGCTTTGAGAGGGGCACAGGTGAGTTCAGCTCCGTGGCTGAACTCCAAGACAACCAGGCTGCAGTGGAGGTGAGGTCACTGTTAAAAAAATAACCCCAGATGCTCTGGACTTGAGCAGCAGCACCTGAAATGAGAACTGAAGGGTGAGGATGGAGGCTCTCCCACTTCCCAGCCCACAGAGGCTCGGGATGCTGCTGGAGGCACGCAGCGGGAAATGTGGGAGCTCAGTTGAGACAGGCAGTCGGGACTGGACTTCAGTCTTTCACCAGAGAGCGTGTGGTCTGAAGGAGATTTCTGATATTAAAGACAGGAGGCAAAGGGAGAAATGCTCATTTTCCCATTGGAAAGATCTCCTTCCCAGAGCTGTTTCATGCCAGGAAATGCTGCTCCTGACTGGCTGAAATGGTAGCCAAGAGAAATCAGATGGCTGGGAGGTTGATGAGGTCTCTCCTCATTAGCAACCCAATAACGTGGACACAGACTTGTTTATTGTCTCCATCTGTGCCACCACTGCATTTGTGCTGCTCCTGCTGGTGGCGGGTGCTCAGGAGCGTGTGAGGGCTCAGGCTGATCGGAGATGACAGGAGATCTCCCGGAGCCCGCCAAGCCACGGCTGTGCTTTTAGTACCGATGGCCTGGGGTCACTCCCACGCTGATTTTGGCCAGAGGTGCGGCTCCATGGAGCTCCCTTTGGTGCAAAATCCAATCAGCAAACAAGTGAACAAAGCCCTTGGTGCCGGCCAAGCCCCCAGTGGGGCAGGACTTGGAGCTGGAACATCCCATGGGGAATGAAGAGCTCCCACAGAATGGGCACGAAGGGCTTGGCATGGCCAAGGGACAGGCTGAGCCAGTGCAGCCCCAAATCCAGTCCTGCAGCAGCAGGGATGGTGGTGGTCTCTATTCAGGTCAAGTGATGAGGGAATGAAAATATATTTACATATCCTTATCCTGATCCCCTCCTGCTCCCACCCGCAACATTCCCTGCACGAGCAGGGAGCAGGCTGGGAGATCTGCCTGGCCAGCGAGCACCCGCGGGTGCCTGAAATGGAAAAGAACAATACCGCTCCTGAAAACGTCCTTCAGGGATGAAGGAATCAGGCTGCTTTGGACCAAGCATCCCGCAGGCTGAAAGTGGAATTGCCATACAGTGAAGAGCTGGCATCTGGTTCTACCCTGAAATACTGAAACAATGGTATAGAAACGAAACAAAAAATGGATTACTGGGCAAAAGGGCTTCAGATCAGCAGGACACTGAAAGCAGGAGAAGAGAGAAAGGCACAAGTGCTGTTCAGCTGTCACAGCTCCCAGATCCTCCACTCTGCTCAGCTTTTGCCCTCGTCTGCTAATTTGCTTACTCCCCCAGTAACAACCTGGTTTTCCTTTACTGGAGACAGCTTTAGCCTGGGGAAGCTATGGAAAGCAATAAAAAAAATAAACTGTTTCTGGGTCAGCACCAGTTCCCGTCCCTGGGGCTGATTTAAACAACGATTTCTCCTGCGCCTCTGTCAGAGCCGAGACTCGGTCCCCAAAGGTTATTCCATCAATAACTCCCAAACCATCTTAAGGGCAGCAGGCTCAGCCCCAGCAGGCTTTTGAAGCCTCCAGGATCACAGGTTTCAGCTGCACTGGTATTTAACAACAAGAGATGATGCTGCCGGGGTCAGGGAGAGGTGTCACAGTCCAGGCGGGGCTGGGTGTGAGACCCCGGCCCCGCAGCCACCCATGAGCAGCTCTGCCACCTCTGAGGGCTGAGGTGTCCCCAGGAGCCTCTCCTTGGCTTTGTGCCACCCAGAGACACTCAGGACAAACGCTCTGCATTCCTGAGGGCTTTTCCTTCAGTGCCCATCAACCTCTGTGGCACACGGCTCGCCCTGGAGCAAAGCACACACCCCGTGACCCCCAGACGCACCCCAGGGGCCAGAGGGCCAGTCTGGAGCACAGCTGGCACGGGAGGAAAGGCACCGTGGGCTGCTCAGGCCACAGGATCTGGCAGGGATATCTTCACCTGAACGGCCATTCCCCAGGGACACCTGCCCAGCCCCTGCAGAAGAGAGGCACTTCCTCGGGAAACCAGCCCAAATCCAGGATTCCTGTAGGGAATTTACAGACAGCAGCAACCTCCCCTTGCCCTGAGTGCAGCCAGCACGTCTGTATGGCCTTGAGAAAGCCATCCTGCAGCTGGTGACTGCATTTCCCATCTACAGACGCCCAAACAGAGCCCCCTCAAGAGAATTCTCCCAGGGAGCCAGGCTGGGAGAGCTAGGGGGAGAGGAGAAGGATCCAGGGAGAGCTCAGAGCCCTCACCAGGGCCTAAAGGGGCTCCAGGAGAGCTGGAGAGGGACTGGGGCCAAGGCATGGAGGGACAGGACACAGGGAATGGCTTCCCAGTGCCAGAGGGCAGGGATGGATGGGATCTTGGGAAGGAATTGCTCCCTGGGAGAGTGGGGAGGCCTAATAATAATAATAACAATAATAACAACAATAATAATAATTTCAAAAAGGAGGAGTTTAAAAAGGAGAAACGACGACAATCCCAGCACTTGGAACCTTCAAAGCACAGCCAGACATGCCAGTACTCCCAGCAAAAGGGATGAGGGAGGGTCCTCTCTAACTCCAAGCCCTGGCCCTGGAACTGCAGCTTTATCCTCATCACGCCCATGCAGCCATCCATGAGCTCTCCGGGGCACAGATCTGCCTCCCATTGTGCCTAAAACTGGTTAGGGAATGGTCACGGCTCAAAAGACAAAAGCTTGGAGCATCAGCCTGGCTGTCAGGCTCCTGCCTGGGGACAGCACCATGGGGACGTCGAAATCCAGCTTTCCCTGGAGTGCATTGGGGCTACTCTGGAACAAATCCTTGCTGGACTTGAAAAAGATTGAGAAAAAAACCCCAATGGATGCACTTCAAAGGGGAAAAAAAAATAATGTTTTGACCAAGCTTCCTTTGCTGATGGCAGATTGCTCAGTGAAACGGGTCTGGCCCAGCCCAGAAGACTTGTCTGATAAGAAATATCACTCTGGGAGCCTTGTCCCGCGAGAGGGTAAGCAAATAAATCCCCGGGAGCCAGGGAGACAACGAGGATGTCTGTGTCCCAGCCCCAGCCTTCCCCACCAAAGGGATGCTGCATTTGTCATTTCCCTCCTGTGCGTTCCGTAGGAGCCTCAGCTCCATTCTCTTTAGATGATATTTATATTTTTCTAATCTACTGGCTGTGATGGATGGGAAAGAGATTTCTCCCTACAAAACCATTTACAATGGAAAAAAGCCACAAGCACAATATAGAACTTCGTGTGTGTGTGTGTGTGTGGTGCTTTAGACAAATAAACATCGCTCCTTTTTCTAAAACATCTCAACATCTTGTACAGGAAATATTAGATCTCAGCTGACTGGAAAATGAAACCAGCTTTATGTTCTCTTCCAAACCCTCTTGTGATATTACCAATATTTTTTTCCCCTGTCGAGAATAATGGCTTTTCTACAGGCCAGCAGATAGGAAAGTGCTTACAGAGATTTCCAGATGCAAAGACTTCCCTGAATTACCTTGTCTTAATGTACTTCAGAGTTTGGAGCAAGCTCCTTGATGACTCTGGATAATCAGAGCCTGTGGAGAAAAGCCATGTTAAATCAATCACTCACTGCAAAAGTGGGATAAGATGATGATAAAGGAATCCTGTGGGAGTCCACACCAGTCTTGGGAAGCTGGTTTAGGGCTCCCACAGCATCAGAAATCCCATTCCATGCGGGGCACACTAAAGGCAGAACAATCCAGGTTTGGGGTTTGGGCTGTCTGTAGGAAGTTGCCCCTGAGGGATGAAAGGGAATGGATCCCCCCAAGGACAGCACAACCCCCTCGATTCTGCCCGGGGTGAAGCTGTGTCTGCATGGAAAGTGTGGAAATTTGCCCCTGATTAAAGAAAATTGCCTCATGCTGAAAAACCAAGAATCAGAGAATGGCCTGGGTTAGAAGGGGCCTTAAAGTTCTTCTTTTCCACCCCTGCCATGGCAGGAACACCTCCCACTGTCCCAGGCTGCTCCCAGCCCTGTCCAGCCTGGCCTTGGGCACTGCCAGGGATCCAGGGGCAGCCACAGCTGCTCTGGGCACCCTGGGCCAGGGCCTCCCCACCCTCCCAGGGAACAATTCCTTCCCAAGATCCCATCCATCCCTGCCCTCTGGCACTGGGAAGCCATTCCCTGTGTCCTGTCCCTCCATGCCTTGTCCACAGGCACTTTCCAGCTCTCTTAGGCTCCCTTCAGGTCCTGGAAGGCCACAGTTATGTCTCCCTGGATCATTCTCTTCTCCAGGCTGAACAATCCCAGATTTCCCAGCTTTTCCTCACAGCAGAGCTGCTTCATCCCTGCAATCATTTCCCCATCCTCTGGATTCACTCCAGCAGCTCCAGGTCCTCCCTGGGCTGGGACCCCAGGGCTGGAGGCAGCTCTGCAGGTGGGGTCTGCCCTGAGCGGGGCAGAGGGGCAGAATCAGCTCCCTCAACTTCCTGCCCACGCTGCTATTGAATCCCAAAGAAAGTCCAAACCAATCCCAAAGCAAAAGAACAAGACAGAAAAGCGGCTCAGATTTATTTTCCATGTCATAAAACCTCAATCCCAAACAAAGAACCATTATTTTTAATTCTGTAAATTCAAACCAGGCAAGAAGCAGGAATCCCACAAACCCAAAACCTTCTCAAAGCAAACACTATTTTTTGTTTTAAAGCCACATTTTGTTGAAAATCTAATTTTCATCCACAGTGAGGTTTCAGTGGAAATGTTGGAATAACCCCACAGAGAAACCCCTGCACAAGGAGCTGTTTCTGTTCCCTTTAGAATGGGAATTGCAAAACAAAGGGCATGAAAAAATCCTACGTTGTCACTACTTATCATTCCCAGTTAACAATATAAGATATATGATAGGAGCAAAACAATTTGGTGGCAGAACATCATAAATGAAGTCTGTTTTCCCTGGAAACTGCATAACCATTTGAATTAATTTAATTTGAAATATCAAATTAAATTAAACTGTAGAATAATCCCCAAGGGGAAGCATATTTCATTTGCAATGTCTTCTGATAGAGTATTCTCTGCCAAAAGTTTTGCTATGCATCTGGCTTTGGATCTAAATTTATTACATTAGCTCTGGGAAGACTTTTAATAGAAAGTGAGATTAAAGGGGAAAGGAAAAAAACTAAGGAACTTCTGACGGGGGAAAAGAAAGACCCCAAAGTCGATAAAGAGCAAAAGACGCGCTGCACGCGGGTGGATCCGCGCTGCTGCCGCTCACCTGGCCCTGCCTGCGCCGCTGCCGACGCCAATCCCGCGGGAACGAGACGTGTCCTTGCGGAGCTGGAGAGCTGTGGTGTGTGCATCCGCAGGCACACATGGGGTGTCTGCAAAGCCACCTGGCAGCCCCCGGCACCGCCCTGCTCCTGCCAGCCCGGCTATCAGCAGCCCAGGGGGGAAATCGCAGAGGGCCGGCAGAGGAGCAGTGCAGGAAGATTACGTGCTGTTAAACCAGCTCGGAAGGATGCAGGCAGGAAAGTGCTTCCCTTCCCGGTCAGGTGGAGCCAGGCTGGGATTTTCATTTCCAAAGCAGAGTAAAGGGGAAGGGCGGGAAAAAAAAGCAAAAATCAAAGCTCACCAGAACAACACCGTCTTATTAGTAATAGCTACCTTGCTTTTTAAATAATCTCTGAGATAAATACAATCTAGGACAGATCTCAGAGACTCTTTGGTTCAACAGGTTGGGAGGAGGGAGGTGGTGACCCCATCAGTTTTCAAAATATAGGTCACACACAAAAGCAGCACTTACAAAATGAACGCTCTTGCTTTTCACGGCGAGAAATTGAAGAAAATTGCAGCCAGCAGATGCCTGTAGGTTGATGCAGTGGGAATAATCTATTTCTTTCTTTCTTTTTCTATTTTTTTATAGTTTCCCCTGCGAGCAAATACAGAGCAGCAGATGTTGGCATGGAAGAAGGGATTTGCTCTAAACAAACAACCCACTCCCTCCACAAAAAACTCTGCACCAGACCTAAATCAAGCACAACCCCCTCACCCCATCCCCTTCCCTTGCCTGCCCCCCTAGAAATGCTCAGAGGTCTCTCAATCAAAACAAAAAGCTTCAGGACTTGAACCACCAGCACTTCAGTAACCTCCCAGTTTGTTTTAAATCTTGATTGGGAGAATTATCCTGACAAGAAAATTAGTGGAAAGTCAATAAACCTGTAGCCCGGAGACAGAGCAGGAGGAACCGGTGGAACTCATTTGCTCACGCACACGAAGGCGCTGGCGATGCGGGGCTGCCGGGGCTGGCAAAGTTCATTAGGATTTTGCCCGTGAAGCCGTGAAGTGCAGGTAATCATATTTAAAGAGATAAGGAACACAAGGAGCCGGGCCTGAGCCGCGACACAGAAATTCTCATTTATAGCAGTCACGGGTGGAAAATCAATACCCACTTTTGGATGCAAAAGGAATGTCAGACTTGACAAAGCTTCTTTGGATTTTTCCAACTCCCTCCCTCCCCTCCCCTGCTCTGCTACTACTTCAAAACCAAAAAACACAAGGAGATTTGCATGCTCGCCGCATCCAAGGCTCCCCCCAACTTGGCTCACAATTCCTTGAGATTTTCTCTGGCAACAACCTCATTCCATCTATTCTTGTCAGAGTGCATCTTCCTCCCTGGTCCAAGCAAATTGTCTTCATGCCACTTCCTCGGATCCTGCTGCCTCCCTTCTGCACTCGCATCGGCGGATCCTGCTCCAGTGCCAGGGGGGAGTTTGTATTTACATGGGAATTGAGGAAGTCTGCTCCAAAAATGCATTTTGGGACGAGGACAGATTATTCTGCAGCTTCTTTTAATTCATTTATAAGGTGATAGGGAGGAGAACTGTGCATTTTTCCCCTTTGCCCTCAATAAAATAATGAATTATTGGCAGCCAATGGTTCAACAGGCCCTGATGTTTATGAACTTGCCGTGCTCAAGCCTCGTTATTTCTGAGCTGATTCTTTCTGTGGCATGCCTGGAGAAAGGGGGGATGCAAACACATTTCAGCCTTTGGGTTGCTGGGATGATTCACTGGGATATCGCTGAGGGCCCCACGCTCCCTCCTGCCCAGGATCCATGGGATTGGGGTGATCAAACACGAGTCCTGCATTAGGAGAAGGAGCTGAGAGGAACTTCCCTGCAGTTTGGGGACTACATTCCCAGAAAACACCCCTGACCTTCACAGCTCCCACTGCTCGGGCTAAGACAGGACAGGGAACCACGGCCTTGCAGCCCTGGAAGTGGGGCAGATCTCCTTCTGCTCCCTGCACGGGGATTTTCCCATCCCCAAGGATCCTCCGAGGTGTGGTCACAGCCTTGGTGACAGGAGCTGAACCGTGGGGATTGATGGCCCCCCCTGTCCTCAGCAGGAAGGTGACACTCACAGCTGCCTTCTCCTCAGAGCTTGCCCTGATGCTGCCAGCACGGCTGAGGAAAACCGGAGTTTCCATCACATCCCCACCGAAAATGGAAGCATCCCCCCTCAGCCTTGCCCCGGTGGAACAACCGGGGAACAACCAGGAGCAAGGCCTTGGCACACGCCCAGAGCTGGATGTCACCTGGATGGGCTGACTCGGGCTCAGCTCATCCGCATTGTCAGAGCTGGGAAGGGAGAGGTTGATCCAAGCATTCCTCAGGAGCAAAGAAATCCCCACGCTCCCTGACTGAGTCCTGGAAGCTGTGACAGTCCCGGACTGAGCTGGGGGATCTCATCAGGAGCTGCAGTGACAGGACAAGGGGGAATGGCTTCAACTGAAAGAGAATGGATTTAGATTGGATCTTGGGAAGAAATTCCTCCCTGGGAGGGTGGGGAGGCCCTGGCCCAGGGTGCCCAGAGCAGCTGTGGCTGCCCCTGGATCCCTGGCAGTGCCCAAGGCCAGGCTGGACAAGGCTGGGAGCAGCCTGGGACAGTGGGAGGTGTCCCTGCCATGGCAGGGGTGGGATGGGATGAGTTTTAAGGTCCCTTCCCACCCAGACCGTTCCATGACCTACATTTGGAGGAGCACTCTGGTGTTTGTCCATCCCACACTGCACACGCCATTCCCGACTCCCGGAGCCCCGCGTCTCCCCGAGCAGCGGCAATCAAGCAGAAAAGTTCTGGGGCAAGCTGTGAAATCTCTGAAATGAAAATCAATTCCATCTCCATTTCACAGGGCCTAATGTGGCATTTACAACATAAACAATCGCTTCTGTTAGGGAGGGAAATTAAAAAGCTGTGCTACATAAAAGGGAACAATGTTTAAAGTTCTGCTGGAAATGAGCTGCCGGAGTGGAGATAATTACAAAGGGGTGCCGGGCATGGAGCCCCTGTGGCTCGGAGGGACCCACAGCAGCCACAGCTCCACTGCCCCAGGAGCGAAGCAGGGGGACTCAAAAATGAGCACCAAAGCTGGTGGGGGTCCTTTGGGGAAGGCAGAGAATGCAGCTGAGCTTCACAGGACAGCCAGGCTGCAGGAACAGCTCTCATCCCAAACCATGGGCACCAAGCTCCTCCTTTCCAGCTGGAGAGGAGCCAGAGACACAGCTCCGAGGTAATTTTACATCCCCATCTCTCAGCTGGGACAAACAGCCCTGGGATGCAGAAGTCCTGGCAGGAATGACCACCCTGCCCTTCAATTTCAGCAGAGCATGGGCTCCAGAGCTACCCCAGCTGCACTGATCCCGCCACGGGAATGAATTCCAGCTGGGAACTGTGGGAGTGTTTGAGCTGGGACAAGGGTGAAGGGCTGGAAGGGCATCTCGAGAGCACTGCCGGGGGATGCCAGCAAAGACTTGAATCAGCTGTAGCCCAAACTCTGGTACCTCTGCAAACTCAGCCCTGAGAGGAGAGGGCCGGAGGTGCCATGGAATCGCAGGACCATGGAATTGTTTGGGTTGGAAGGGACCTTAAAGCCCATCCAATCCCACCCCTGCCATGGCAAAGACACCTCCCACTGTCCCAGGCTGCTCCCAGCCCTGTCCAGCCTGGCCTTGGACACTGCCAGGGATCCAGGGGCAGCCACAGCTGCTCTGGGCACCCTGGGCCAGGGCCTCCCCACCCTCCCAGGGAACAATTCCTTCCCAATGTCCAACCTAACCTTGCCCCTGTTCATTGGAACTCCTGTTGTCCTGGCACTCCCTGCCCGTATGGAGGGTCCCTCTTGGGGCACCCCTGGACTGTGCCTGTGGAATCTCACAATAGTCTCCTGGGCATGGGATGCTTCCCGGTTCAAGCTGGAAATTGATTCATTTTATCTCCCCCTGCCATGAGCACTTGGCTTTTTCCTTGTCCAAAGCCCAGCAGGAGCTGCAGGACACTCAGAGGATCCCTGCTCTCTGCTCAGCTCCGGCACAGCAGCAGCTGGAAGGGACTGGGATGGGAGCCCAGGCAGCAGCAGGGACAGGAAAACGCCCCAAAGAGAACTCACTGAGCCACCAGGGGCTGTTCTGTCGGCACAAGAAATGACTGAGGAGAGCCATGGGAATCATCTTCCAACACAGAAACCATCAGTGATGGGAGGGGGCAAAGCTCCTCTCCTTGTCCACAGGTCAGATGAGAAATAATAAGCTTAAATTGCAGCAAGGAAAAGTTAAGAAATACATTAGAAACAGCTTCCTGAAAAAGAAATGCAATAAAAACACGGCTTTGCACAGTCTCAATCACTGTAGGCTCTTACAAACAAATCCAGGGGTGGCAAAGGTGCAAAAGTCCCATCAGACAGGCTTGGTGATGCCCTTGCTGCTCAGCCCAACCTTCCCCATGCACAGCCATGGAAAACTTGGAGCAACATGGAAAACCTGGCATCAAAGGGCAGCCACTGGCAAAGAGGCCAAGCAAACAGCACAGGCTTCCCAGAGCTTCGCTCCAGTTCCTCACCTGTGCCGGGTGCTCTGGGCAAAGCTCCTCTGCCCAGGGCTGTGTTTCATCTGAGCACGGCAGAGACGCGATCGCTGTCCCGAGCCTTTTCCCAGCCCTCTACCTGCACTGAAATCTCCTCGTGCACAAGGCCAGATCCTGTTTTCCCTGGTTCAGGAGAAGAGATTTTTGCAGGACCAAGATCTTTCCCTGGCAGAAGCAGAACAAAAAAACTCACCCAACACACAAAACCATGAGATCTCAATTCTCCTGTGAGCTGAGAGCTTCAGGCACGGCTGGCTCCCAGATCATTCCATGGGATGCCTTGATTTACCTTGATCAGAGCAATTCAGCAGACATTTCTTTCCAAAGAGCACTAATCACTTTTTTCCTCCTTCCTGTGCATAAAATAAGATTGAAACACACTGCACAAATTGCTTACCACAGTCCCAAAAATGCTAATCAGCTGTAACATCTAAATCACGGCTCGAGCCCCAGCCTGGTAAGGTAAGAAAACAGTGTCAGTGCATAGAGAACTATTATTTACTGGTGTCAGAAATAACTCTGGCATTTCCATAACTGTGAGCCTGCATGACAACTTCCTCCAGGAAACTGCTTCAGCTGCAGAAAAATCCATGACTTGAATGAATTGGGTGATTTTTTTACAAGGAGCAAGGAAATATGAACTGGGATGGAAGCTCTTAACCTTCCAAGGGCTCTGTCAGCTGGTGACTCGGGGAGAAATGGATTCTTTATAAACAAAGCAAGGTATTTTCAGAGCTCTCCCTGGACATGCTAATTCCTGCTGTATTATTAAATCCAAATGCGGATGGCAGCACCGGATAATGGAGGTGATGAGGGCTGTTATGGGCTTTAGGACAGCAGAGGTTCCCTGGAAGCACCATCTGTGGAAGCCTTGGGTGCCGATGGTGTCTTCCCCTCCCTGCTCCATGAGCTGCCCACCACCTCTGCTCCCAAGGCTTCCTGCTCGTCACTGGGAGTTCCAGCTGAGCCAGGAAGGAAAATAAACGATTAGTGATGAATGCTGAGCCAAGGATTGGCCTGGCTGCTGGAGGCCTCTCTGCCGGGAGGGACCGGGTGCTCCGTTAGCATCCTGCCCCAGGCTCCAGCCCTGGGCAGCCTCCACACCCAGCGGTGTCATCCTCCTCCACACCTCTGCTGTGACACATCCGTGTCCTGCTGGCAGATCCCTGCACCCAGAGCCCATCCAGGTGTCCCTCCTGTTGCTTAAAGCAGCATTTTAACCTCAGCTGCCGCCAGCCTCAGCAGCAGTAGGTGCATCTGCACAGCCCTGGCCCCAGCAGAGCCTTATCACCACTGCCAGCTGTTTCCCCTGTCCAAACTCAGCTTCTCCTATCTTTTGGGGAGCATTCCCAGCTAGCAGGGCATGTCAGCACCATTTTCCCTGATTTTACGACCCTCTGGGCTGGCAGCTCAAATTAATACTCAGATTTATATTTTCCTGAGATAGCCCTGTTGAAAGAGGGAAAAAATCCCATCTTGATTTGCATTCCCTGGGGGAACACTGGCCAAGTTCATCCAGATTTATGAGGGTGGGGACAGATATTGACTCAGCCTCTCCCAGGGCCTGGGTGGAGGCAGGGACACGGAGGATTCTTATCTTGCTCCCGCTGTTATGAAGCCTGGATCGACTCTGCTGAGGATTTACACCACTACAGCCAAGATTAAAATCTGGCCCTGGCTCCAGTCAAATCAAGTGAGCTACTGAGGATTAGGGCATTGCTAATAACTAATTCTCACTGCAACCACGGAACAGATAAATCGAGTAATGGAAGTGGAGTGGATGGGGAAATCCAGATCAGGAGTGCTGCACATCCACAGCAAAGGGAACAGAGGGAACTGCTCAGCTCTGGCCACGGGAACCAGCTCCTTTGGCAGGGAGGAGGAGCAGGCCTTTGTGAGGAGAAGGCTCAGGGAGGGACCCAGGTCTCCCTTTGCTCCCAGCAAAGCAACAAAGCCTTGGCAGGAGCTCGAATGAAAGGCTTCCTGCACAAAGGTAAGGGAAGGGTGAGACAAACCCTGCTTTCCCTCTCAGAAACCTGCAGCCCCTTCAAGCCGCAGCTGGGCTTTCCCTGCAGTTCTGCTGCCAGAGCTTGCAGGACACAGCAAGGCCCCTGCTCGCCCACCTCACCACATCCGCAGCCCTGCAGGAAGGGGAGACTTTCCCAATGCTTTTCCCCAGCCTCAGAGGTCCCCAGCCTGGTGGAGGGATGCTGGGGAGGCCGAGAGCACAATCTCTGCTGCCCACAGCCTCGCCTTCCCCCGCTGCCCATCGTGGCACCCCCGGCTGCACCCAGCTCCCTGCGAGGCCCTTCCTGCCTTTACCCTTTTCCCGGGAACAGCCGAGGTAAGGCTCTGCATATGCTCACTGATATTTCCAATCCTCCAATTAATGGGAAGATAATTCATGCATTTAAGCATTAAAAAGGTACTTAAGTGAGAATAAATTCCGCTTCATTGTTTTCCAAGATTCACCTCCCACTCCCACAGCTGAAGGAGATTTCAGAGGCAAGCACAACCCGCGCCTCGCTCCAGCTCCCCTGGCCACCAGACCCACCACCACCCCGTGTTTGCCCACTAATGAATTGCTGTGTAAAACTGGGTAATATTATTCAGTTCAGCGTATTCCAACCCGAGGGTGCAGCCAGGGAAGGTTATTTTAAGCTAATGGTCTGGGAATGTCCCTCCCCAGATCAAGCATCCGCATCCCTCCGTGTGAATTACGTGTGATACTACAGAGGGGAGAGTTAAAAGCATCAGGAAGGAAGAAACAGTCCTGTGTGCATCACCTTGAAACAAAACAAACTCTTATTTCAAAGCCTAGCTGCTTTAATCTTGCTTATAATGGGTTTCCATGTTCCTACAGTTTAACAGGTTTGTGGCTCCTGCATTTAGCACTGGAATAAACAATGCTCCAGTAATTGCCAGGTCACTGGTATTTACTTCTGTCTTTTTAAAAACCCTCCCTGCACAACTGCCTTGAGTGGGATAGACTGTAATTTTCTTTACTGTCTCCCACTAATGAAGGCAAGAGGGCAGAAGGACCAAGTCAGATGGAGGAAAACGAAGCCAAACAGCCTGGTTGACTTTCAACACGATATTAAAATAAACTCCCACCTGTAACAGATTAATTGGCCTGGTCTTTGGCAGCCTGACGGGAAATAAAGACCGTTGCTCGAAACCCAGCGCATCATTGTTTTTAATTATAGCTGTTTTTCTCAGCTGGCCCGGTGAAAGGATTATTTTCCCACATGAATATCTGCTGTGCAATTCAGGATTGAGCAGATAACGGGGACGGGGCCAGTGCAAAGCATGAGGAGGGGACAGCGAACCAGGCAAGATCCCAGAGCTGGGATTTAGTGTCTCCTTCAGTGGAATGGGTCTCTGGGCTCCACATGGCACCTCCCAAAAAACCAGTGGGCATTTTTATCTCCTTGTGCTCTCACGGTGCAAACACCAGCGCCAGCAGCAGGGACAGCTCCTCACCCTGAGGGGACCTGGGGCTGGGCTGGGACTGAGGCTGAGGCTGGCACAGGGGAGATGCCACATCCCTGACCAAACCCAGCCGTGCTTGCTGAGTCTACAGACACCTCCCAATGTGGTCCCTTCCCAGCTTTTAGGAAAAACACTCAATTTCCCCTTGGAATAACACAAAAGCTGGCCTGTATCCCTGTATCCCCTCATCCTCCTGACTTCCACCCTGGAATCACGGCAACACATTCCCTGGCTGCTCCTCTCAAAGTCCTTGTATTCCTTGAATCTGAATAGAATTCCTTGCCATTTTCTGGCTGTGAGTTGGCACAAATGCCTGTCTGTACCCTGAGGAGAAGCCAAGCTGCACGGCGCAGGTCACCCAGCACACACGGCGAGGAGTCCCTGCCCCAGGCACAGCATCACAAGAGTTTGCAGCTCTAAATTTAAGCTCTTTCTGCAGGTTGAGCTATTAATTACAGCTCTGGAGTGTTTCATGACAGTGCCTATTCACTGTCTGTGCTCTGCCACGAGGCGCTGGAATAGCAGCGGGTAATTCATGGAGGAGAGCAGGAGCGGAGGTTTGCAGTTAACTGGGAAATTCACTTCCATGAGAAAGTGTAGCAGAACACAAAGGAGGCACTGAGGATTTCACCACATCCCCTTTCATTCTCCAAGCTGGAGGGTCTGAAGAGCAAAAAATGCTTGGTTTAAACACGAGCCATCAAGTTTTGGTCAAAATTAGCAATATGTTCTTTCTTTGCTGTGCTCAAAAGTTTGATGGAAAACAGACAGCTCCTGCTGAAGAGCCCATGCTAAAAAAAGACCCCAACTCACTTTCAGTGGGAGAGGGGAAAAAAAGAGAACACAACCTGCTATCAGCTCAACCATTATTAAAAGGAAAAATCCTAATCCCGTACGCTGCCATCAGCGATCTCCACCACATGTACACAGTGTCCTTACAGAGGAGAGATGGGAAAAGAAACCCCAGAAAGAGAAAACTGACTCCTCTCCAGCCTGGATTTGATAACAGGAACTGAGCAGAGCAGATGCCAAGACCCTCCATCCCCACCCTGACCTGGACAATCTCCAGCTGTGGCCTTGGGGAATCTCATGAGGTTCAACCAGGCCAAGGGCAGGTGCTGCACTTGGGTCGGGGCAACCCCCAGGATCCATCCAGGCTGGGGATGAAGGCATGGAGAGCAGCCCTGGAGAGAAGCACTTTGGGTGGTGGTGGGTGAGAGCTGGACATGCCCTGGCCCAGAACCCTCCCTGTGCTGGGCTGAGCCCCCAGCATGGGCAGCAGGGGAGGGGGGCATTCTGCCCCTCTGCCCCGCTCAGGGCAGACCCCACCTGCAGAGCTGCCTCCAGCCCTGGGGTCCCAGCCCAGGAAGGACCTGGAGCTGCTGGAGTGAAACCAGAGGAGGCCACGGAGATGCTCCAAGGGCTGGAGCCCCTCTGTAGCCAGGCTGGGAGAGAGGGGGGTGTTCACCTGGAGAGGAGAAGCTTTGGGGTGACCTCACTGTGGCCTTGCAGTGCCTGAAGGAGCCAAAAAGAAATCTGGAGAGAGACTGATTCCAAGGGCCTGGAATAATGGGACAAGGGGGAATGGCTTCCCAGTGCCAGAGGGCAGGGATGGATGGGATCTTGGGAAGGAATTGTTCCCTGCGAGGGTGGGGAGGCCCTGGCCCAGGGTGCCCAGAGCAGCTGTGGCTGCCCCTGGATCCCTGGCAGTGCCCAAGGCCAGGCTGGACAGGGCTGGGAGCAGCCTGGGACAGGGGAAGGTGTCCCTGCCATGGCAGGAGATGAAATGAAATGAAATGAAATGAAATGAAATTAAATGATCTTTAAGGTCCCTTCCAGCCCAAACAATTCCAGGATTCAATGATTCTGTGACTGCTTCTCCTCCCTGTATTTGTAGCTCTTTTTGCTTGGCCTTTCCTTCGTCTCTTGGTACCGCCAGGGTTCAAAAAGCCCACAAGAAAATACAATAAACAGGAAAAATATCTCCATGGCCTTTGAGATCTAGTGCTTCTGGGGTAAGATCCTTTATGTCCTCTTCAAGTTTTAAGAATCTGAGCAGAAGCTTTGTTCTGAAAGAAGAAATCAAAGAGGTTTGAAAAGCCCCAACGCTGCTGTGGGATAACTCCAGAACAGGGAGCGCGCACGTGTGCCAGGGAGAGAAGCCTCCCACATGGTGTTCCCTGCAGGAAACCAGGGGATGCTTCATTACAGGCAGTTTCACAGAACTTCACATCTTAAATTTTTTACAGCAGCCATGGGCATGGCATGATCTGGTGATTTGCCACCTGCGCTCCATCCGTTACCTGTGATGACAGAACCTTCCTGAAATGGAAACAAAAAGAAGGAAAAGGAAAAGCAAGAGGAGCTCCTCCAGCAGAGCAGAACCACGCCGTGTGGCCTCCTCAGTGAGGAGCAGGCTCAGCAGGCGCTGCGGGATGAATTAATGCTTCATTAAGGACCTTTCCCAGCTCCGTGCTCCGGCGCGGTGCTGAGCACGCTGAGCTGGAGCAGCTCCGTTCCCGATGAGCTACAACCCCGTGCCTTGAACATTTGGGTTATTAGAGTCGGGAGAGCAACTCCAAGGTGATTGCCTCGCTCCAAACCAGCTCTGCATATTTTGTGAGTGACTGAAGACGCTGCTGCTTTTTCTCTGCTTCCCCTTCCCCGGTGCCTGCCGAGCCCCGGCGTGGCTGCATTTGGTGCTGACAAAAAGCTCACAGCTTAGCTCCGGTTGGTTCCGTTGTGTCATAAACTTTACAGGCTGCTGGAGGGCCCTTTTTCCATGAAGAACGAGCACGGGAGCACGGGCTGCACACAGCGATGAGGCTGAGAACACAATCTCCAGTCGAGATTTGCAAGAGATGATGGGGAATTTTGCCTTGCAACTGCCATTAATTTCCATCGTAGCCAGGTGATGTTGAGCACATGATTTATCGCGAGTCTCGCGCTGGTTGGTGTTGCTTTTCAGAGTAAAATATCACCTTTCCTTTAGATAAAAACAATCCCCTCTCCCAAAGCCCTGGCTCTGTCACTGGCACATTAGGAGCATTAATAAAAGCGAGTGGAGCGTTAATAAATTAGCAGGTACCTCACAAACTGCAGCACAGAATCCCAGAATTGTTTGGGTTGGAAGAAAACTTAAAGCTCATCCCATTCCATGCCCCTGCCATGGCAGGGACACCTCCCACTGTCCCAGGCTGCTCCCAGCCCTGTCCAGCCTGGCCCTGGGCACTGCCAGGGATCCAGGGGCAGCCACAGCTGCTCTGGGCACCCTGGGCCAGGGCCTCCCCACCCTCCCAGGGAACAATTCCTTCCCAAGATCCCATCCATCCCTCTTTCATCTTAAAGCCATTCCCCCTTGTCCTGTCACTCCAGGCCCTTTATGTCAAAGGTAACAGGGAACTGCGGGGTTGTTCAAGATTTTTGACTGAGTAGGGCAATAAAGACCCAAAATCAGCTTTGGGACCCCAAACTGCAACAACACAACGAGACAAGAGGAAATCAGAGAGAACCAGGCCACAAAACTGTAATTTCCATGAAATCTGGGGAAATAGGGTGTACATGGTCCTGTTCTTTCCACGGGCACCTCTCAGCAGTTTAACGAAATGGAATAACCAGGGTTGTGGCACTAGAACTGATCCCAGGCTGTGCTGCCACTGAGAAGGAAGAAAGGAAGTCTTGGGCAGCCTCTGAAATAATTTTGATAACGAAGCCAAGCCTCAGGTGGAAGGTTTTCAGTAGCAATAACCGTGCACACCGATTGGGCACCGGGAAGGAGCCCATGCATCTCACTGTCCTGCCTGCATTTACAGAACTTCTTTGCACTCAGAAGGGTCCCAAAGTGATTAGAATTGACTGGCTACAGGATTCATTTCCCTGGGCCTGAACTGCATCGATTCTGCTGTAGAGCACAGCGGCTCTTTAACGACGAGCAGTAACAAACCATGAGAATTCGAGGCAGGAGGTCAAGAACGACTCAGCCACCCAAAACCGCCCAAAAGAAAAACAAAAAAAGGGATTGAGGGAACAGCACTGCAGTTAAAATAATCTACAATTTGAGCAGAGCCCGTGGGCAGCACCTTCAAGCTTCTGGAAGTTTCCTCCAAGCCATACACAGGCAGATGATTACTTTCTCAATTCTGGTTGAAAAAGCCCAACATGGATGTATAAAAACTCCCTTTATTTGCTGGGTACAACGGAGAGAATTACCAGGCCTATTTGACAGCATCCTGAGCTTTATGATTGATTTCCCAGCTAAGCTGTTGACCAGGGATGACCCAGCGAGGACGGCAGCGCTGGCTCGTGCAGCTCCCGCCCAGTCTGCCTGGAGAGTGAGTGATCTCTGTGCACCGGCAGCGACCTCGCAGGCAGAGCAGTTTCTTGGCACCTTTATTAGAAAACAGTAACAATATGGGAGCAGAGACCCCTGGCTTTGTCTGAGGGAGCACTAGATACTGATGTATTTTCCAGCAAAACACTCAGGGGGTTTATCTGCGTTGCTCGGGGAGTCACAGAGTCCCAGAACAGCTGGGGTTGGAAGGCACCTCTGGAGATCACCCAGCCCAGCATCCCTGCTAAGGCAGAGCCCCAGAGAGCAGGTGACATGGGAACACAACCAGGTGGGTTTTAAACACTTCCAGAGATGGAGACTCCATGACCTCCCAGGGCAGAGAAGATGCAGCCAACAGGAGACACCATCCCAGATTTCTGAGTGTCAGACCCTGGTTCCAGCAGCGGGAACCAACTGGAAAAGACTTTTAGTACTAAACTGCCTTGCACTGGCCATGACCTCCAAACCCCCTGGATCTCTCCACAGCTCCTGCAGCTCGACAAGAGCACAGTCACGCCTTGGGCCTCCCTTCTGGCCAGGGCTGTGCATTAGATGTGCCCAGCCGGGCTCAGCTCCCCTCTCCTCCTGGACTCACCATTCCCAGCAATGCCTTGCAAAAGCGTTCGTGCTGCTGGGAGGACCATGGGGAGAGAGGACAAAGCCTGTGCCGAGCCTGCCTTCAGCACAAATCCTGCAGGTTCAGCACCACTGAGGCACAATTGTGCCTCCCAAAGGGTCGGGACATTCTCTGCACATTCCAGCTGTGGAGCCAGGTCCCTCTCCCACCTCCATGTGCACCCCCCTTCCCGCCTGTGCAGCTCCTTTTTCAAGCCGTGGCTTCACAACCACTTCAACCCCCATGGTTTGAAAAGTCAGCATCTCCTCTCTGCAGCCTGGCTGTGGCTCCTGGGAAGCCTTTCCCGGGCTCAGGGCAGGCAGGGCTGGCGCTGCCCCACACAAACGGGAGGTGAAGTGCGGTCATTGCTGGCGGTGCTGCCTGGAATATCCCACGGTTCCCAAATGGTTGAAGGGAGGGAGAGGTGGCTTCCATGGCACACAACTTTTTTAAAAAGGCCCAAAACATCTGCTGGAAACATCTGTGGCCAGCCAGCCCTGGAGAAGTCTGCCTGAAGGATGGATAAGCACCTCCAGGGACCCCAAACTTCCAAACACTAACGCTGTCTCAGGCAGCGGGTCAGTCCCAATGACACCGAAGGTCTCTCTTAGCCAGTTCAGCGCTGCTGGGCCCTGGGGATGAAGATCCTGCTCTGAAGGTAATAAATCAGGGATGACAGAGGGAAAACTGAGGGGAATGCACGAGGCCAAGAGCACGGGAGAGAGATGGCTGAGAGATCCCAGAGACCGCGTGGGAGAGAGTTCATTGCTTTTCTCAAGTCGGTGCTGTTAATTACTTTCAGGGCTCAAAATCAAAGTTATCTCTAGGTGAGGAAGCCTGACAGGGCTTCGTTGTATTTCGTGTTTGCTGAGTTACCTTTCCTGCATCGCTCACCTGGTGGGGAAGGTTTGCTCGGACCGCGGTGACAGCAGATAAATCACCGGCTTTGCTGCCATCTTTGAAAAATGAATTTTGGGCCTCCGCATTTCTCATCAGTGCATCTCCCTTCCCGCTGCCTCCGTGCCGGCACAGGGGGGCTGGAGGTTGTTTGAAATGGAAAGCCAGGACAAATCTGCGGCTGAGCTCCTCCGAGGGGAAGCCAGAGCTCCTGCCCTGGGGGATGCTGTGAACATGGCCTGGGGGGTGCCCACCAGCGGGCACTGAGCTCTTTCCTGAGCTGGGATCCCTACAGATCATGGTCTGGGTGGATTTTTAGGAGCTGATGGGCAGCCAGGTGCCCTCACCTGACACAAACTGAGCTTGAAGAGTCGTGCCAGAGGCCGAGCAGACAGCGCTGCCCAGCACCCGCCGCGGGCAGGTCGGGGTGCGGAGGAAGGGCTCTCGTGGGTGCCCGAAAGCGAAATGCTGTGGGCTGCTCTGCACAGCTCACCCAGGCCACCAGGATCAGCTTGCCCAGGAGCTGCCGGCCTCCCCCGCCAAATAAACCCAGCCGCTCGCAAAGAGCCGGATCCGCCGGCGATGCCGCAGCCAGGTGTTTGAAACAAAGGCATGGGGAGAGCAAAATTAGGTCAAATCTGCTGATGAGAGATGAGTAAATAACAGTTGCTATTCCAGGGAGCTTTTGTTCTCGCTAAAAGGAGAGCAGGCAGCTTTGCAGATCTGTCTCCTCTCATTCCTGCTGAAGCAGGGGTTTAGGCATCCTCAAAGTTTCATGGGAGCATAAAAGGAGGCTGTGGGGAGGGAGCGGGGTTTAAACGGTGCACGCTCATGGAAATGTGTAGCTGAGGCTGTGGAAAGTGATTAATGGAGCCAATCAACAAACAATAGTGAGAATATTATTGAAAGACTTTCTTTGCGAGTGTCTGAGCACGATGGACTGACAATATAGAGGAGTGCGCTGCTTTATAACTGGAATTTTTCCTTTGCAAGTATAATAAGAAAGTGGCTAATAATAGGATGGAGAATATTTCCAAGGTGTGTTTTATTATCCACTTATCTCTGACGCTTGCCAAAAGAGGCCTGAATATTCCTCAGTACATTTGAGACTTTCTGGCAGGGGAGAAAGACTGATGAGTGCTATAAAATGGGGAGTTAATGAAAGCAACTACATCTAAATGCAATATCTGGGTCCCATGGCTGAGATTTCCTGCGGACCGGCACCGAATCCCTCGGTGGCTCGGGCTCTGCAGCCAAGTGAAATGATGTTCCCTGCCGCGGGAGGTGGGGGAAGCTGAGAGTCATTGCCAGCGTTTAATGACACAAAAGTAAGATCGTAGAAGCGTAGAATGGGCTGGGCTGGGACCTTAAAGATCATCAGGATAATTGCCATTATCCAACTTGCTGATAAAAAGGAGTTCCACAAGCCCCTGCCTCCCAGAGGGATGCAGGCAGAGGAGCTGGCAGTCTCCAAGCAAAGCAATTCGAGAAAAGAAGCCCAGAGTGCTTTTTCTGTCATAGAGAGGAAAATAAGGGCCATAAATGCTCCGTTACACACATTCCCTACCAAAGCACCCGGGATTACCTGAGATCCCACAGATGCCAGCAGCATCCCACAGCCATTCCAACAGCAGGACCCCCTGCCGAGGGGAAATGATGGAGTTGGGCTCATTTCTCCTCTCGTTCGCACGACGTGATCCCAACCAAGCTGAACACGCAGGAGCTGGAGATGTGCTTTATGCTCTTTGTAATACCAGCTGACAGCAGATATATAGATATTTATATAAATAAAAAAAAAACCCTTCTGTACACAAAAAATCTATCTATATTTGAAGCATCTAAAAGAATTACTTGGCTGAAAAACATGGGAGATGTTGATGGCAGTGGGAGCTGTCAGAGAGGCGCAGAGATTTAGCACTGCTGGGCCCTAAGAAATGCTGCTTTTGTGGATGCTCCTCGTGCAGTGCAGCTTCCCCAGCTCAGCTCCATCACCTCCCCTCATCTCCACAGCCACCAGCCCCGGCATCTCTCGCCTCATTCAGATTCCAGAGGTTCCTCTCTAACACGCTGAGCAAAAGCTTCCCACCTCTCATATCCCAAGCTTTCAATCTCATGAGAAATATTAAAAGGAAAACATGAAAATTACAGGAAAAGTAACCAAAGGATCGTAACCTGCCGCAGTAATGAAAAATCCAATTGGGCTTGGAGTGGAGCTGGGCTGATGTAAAATAAAGAGGGAAATGAGGGATGTTTAGTCCTGCCTGCAGGAAGTGCTGCTGTGTGGGACAAGAAACAGAATGCTAAATAAAACCACAGATAGAACAGTTTTGGGGAATCACAGAATTACAGAATATCCTGAGCTGGAAAGGGACCCACCATGATCATTGAGTTCAACCCCTGGCCCTGCCCAACAATCCCACCCTGGGCATCCCTGGCAGCGCTGTCCAAACGCTCCTGGAGCTCTGGCAGCCTCGGGGCCGTGCCCATTCCCTGGGGAGCCTGGGCAGTGCCCAGCAGCCTCTGGGGGAAGAACCTTTCCCTGAAATCCCACCTGAGCCTGCCCTGGCCCAGCTCCAGCCATTCCCTTGGTTCCTGGATGCACCAGGCATGACAGACGGAACACGATGGGTTCGGTTTTCCCTAGGAAAACAGCCGGATCTTTGGAAACTGGCAGGGGATCTGGTAAGGAAGGAGAAGGAGGTGTTGGGGTACCCGTGCCCACAGCAGTGCCCTGCTCACACCCACCCAGGCTGTCCCTCAGGATCCCTGCTGGCACCTGTGCCAGGCTGTGTCCCAATGGACCATCCCTGATGGAGCCCGAGGCCCTGCCAACAGCCCCAGCCCAGATCAGCTGCATCACCCTTTGTGCCTCAGTCTCCCTCTCACCAAAACCACTGCAGCACTTTGGATGCTCCTCTTTTCCACCACCAGCCCCTCCAAATCCCATCGCAGCCCGAGACAAACCAACAAATCCCACTCCCATCCCCATCACTCCCTCTGCCAGGTGTGGGAGAGCGACATTCCTGTCAGGCTGTGCAGCCTCAGTTCTCATCGCACCCGGCATTCCGGTGTTCACGGAGCCAGGCAGGGTCTATTAGTGCTAATGAAACTGGGGAGCCCAATTCCCCACGCAAATGAACCTGGAGGAAGGGGATTACATTTCCTCAGATGCACCAGGTTGAGATCTGGCTCTCTTTAACAGTCTGACCTCACTCCTGCCTTGTAAACACCCTTCCAAGTATGAATAATAATAAAACCCCCTCACTTTTCTTCCAGAGTCATTACATTGTTTTATTATTTTCCTATTCATGCTGTCAATAATAAATCACATTACCCGAGATGTTCACATTTATTAGACTACTTAGAGCTCAGCGTCGTTGGCGTGGGTTTGTGTTCGTGCCATTAGCAGAGCTCAGGGTTTGGTAATAACGCCGTGTCCCCAGCACACACCTTTCATTAAACAATGCAAGAGGGAAAAATAGTCTGGAATTAGCAACGCCATCCAAACATCCCAGTGCCATGGGAGCGTCGAGGCCAGGCTGGATGGGGCTTGGAGCAATCTGAGATGGCGGAAGGTGTCTCTGCCATGGCAGGGGTGGGATGGGAGGAGCTTTAAGGTCCCTTCCCACCCAAACCATTCCGGGATTTACAGAGCTCCTGCAGACATTGGTAAAGGGGAAGGGAGGACTTCAGGGGGTGAGTGATGCAAAGGAACAAACACAGCTTAAAGGCAACGCTGGCTCCCTTCTCCGACACCAAACCAATCCAAGAAACAGCAGGGAAAGCTCAATTCCTACAAATTATTTCTCTGCTCACTTAAATTGCCCCTTTACTCCCAGTGATGCACAGACCCATGAGAGGATTCCTCACTCGCCACCCCCAACATGGAATCTGTAACCCATTTCCAGCTGTGACCCTGGGCACACTGAACAAGCTGGGGAAGGCCACCCAAGGCCCTGGGAGATGGTTTTCTCCCAAGTCTGCAGCCCCTTCCCTGGGGCTCTTTGGGCCACGAGGATTTCTGATGGTGACACACAAAGTGTCACCCACCCGTGTGATCGGCAAAGCCTCCTTGGATCACCAGGAGAAGCTCGGGGGCCTGGTGAGGAGCCCAGGGAGGAGCCAGAGGACCTTCCCCAGAGCATCCTGGGAGAGAAACTGAGGGAGCAGAAGAGGAGGAATTTACCCAGTAGATACACACAGCCCTGCCACAACAAATCCAGGGGCTTTACTCTTTGATTCACCGCTGAAGCCAGAGAACCACCATCCCTTGGCGCCAGAGCTGTAGGATTTTGGGCTGCACCTTCTCTGCCAGCTTCCTTGAATAAAGCGCAATTTAGCACTTCAGGTTTGTTTGCGCAGGCTCAGCCCGGGGCTGCTGCACAGCGAGGGCGGGCAGAGCTCCCAGGGCAGCAGCGAGAAAACAAACCCGGCCCTGGCTGGTGCATGTGAGCAAAAGGGAATCATATGGTTGAAGAGAAGAGTAATTGTAGTGGAAATTCAAAATCACTTCACTGAGCCCATTTCATGCTGTCCTTGTTGCTCCTGTAAATCAGCAGCGGCAATTTATTCCTAAACAACAACAATCGTGAATGGGGAAGAAAATGAAATAATTGTGTTTTGACCAGCTTGAGACAATTCCTCCATATTTATAAACACAGGTGCCGAGTGTAAAGGCCCTGCCACGCTCATCAGGCAGCACCAGGCAGGCCTGTGCAGCAGGGCCAGGGCAGGAGCTCCTCCTGCAAAACTTGGCCGAGGGTTTGGGATTCCCATCTGGCCTCCCAGAAACCAAAAGAAAATTCATCAGTGTTCTGGGGACAAGCAAAGCCAAAACAGCCAGAGCAGAACACCCTCACTTTGCATCCGAGCCCCAAATCAGGCCTGTCCTGGTTCTGGCATCTTCCTGTGCCAGCCCCAGCCGCTCCATCCCACCCTGCATGGGTTTGCCTGAGCTCTGCCACTTCCCCTCTGTCCTTGCTCTTGGGACACGCACAAATCACAGAATCACAGAATGGTTTGGGTGGGAAGGGACCTTAAAGCCCATCCAGTCCCACCTCAGGGACACCTTCCCCTGTCCCAGGCTGCTCCCAGCCCTGTCCAGCCTGGCCTTGGACACTGCCAGGGATCCAGGGGCAGCCACAGCTGCTCTGGGCACTCTGGGCCAGGGCCTCCCCACCCTCCCAGGGAACAATTCCTTCCCAAGATCCCATCCATCCCTGCCCTCTGGCACTGGGAAGCCATTCCCTGTGTCCTGTCCCTCCATGCCTTGTCCCCAGTCCCTCTCCAGCTCTTCTGGAGCCCCTTTAGGCCCTGCCAGGGGCTCTGAGCTCTCCCTGGATCCTTTTCCTCTCCAGGTGAGCACCCCCAGCTCTCCCAGCCTGTCCCAGCCCTTAGAGCATCTCCATGGCCTCTCTGGACTCGCTCCAGCAGCTCCACATCTTTCTCGTGCTGAGAAAATCTTCTGGTTTCTTTTAACCTTTAAGCTGCATGAGGCAGACTCAGCCCTTTGGTGCCGGCAGAGAGAGGGATTGGCTGGAAGGGGCCAGACCCACTGCAGCCTCCGGGCACTTCCCAAACCTCAGATCCTTCAGCTTGCAGGGCCTGGAACAACCTGTGTTGCCTTTGGCTATCTGAGAGCCCTTCATCCTTGATCAGAAGATAATCAGTTGAGGGAAAAGAAATCAGACATCAAAGCACCCCTGCTCTAAACCATGCTCAGGATTGCAGCTGGCAGTCTCCCGCACTGCTCTGTGGATCCCTGGGGGATTTGGGGCTCCCTCAGCATCCGTGTCGCCTTCCTAAGAGCCCTGACAGCCTCTGCAGCACAGGAGAGAGGTGCCAGCAGCCAAGACCCATTCACAGAGGAAACCAAAGTACAGCAGCTCTCAGGTACATCAATCAAAGTGTCTTCTAGGGGAATAGTCTGCCTTTTTTCCCTAAAAAATGTATTTGGCAGATGATGAAAACAATGTCAGACTTTGTCTGCTTCTCAGTTCTCAATAGAAGAGACCTCTCAGCTCATTTTCTACCGTCTCAACTCCAGGTGCCGGATCCTTTATGATCCCCACCGGATCTAGCAGCTGGAAAACCTTCCAGCCTCTCTCCTTCTTATCCATTTCATTAATTATTATCTTTAGTTTCACCCTCATTTCCTTAAGCTGTTTTGACAGCCTTGTTGGTCCATCAATCAAGTGTCTCATAAGTACTTTTGAATTTTGTGGTGAATCTCAAGCAAACTTGACAAAGGACGATGAGACTTCACTGTTAAAGGGAAAAAGGAATATGAAAAAACCCAAAATAACATCAACAAAAAAGCAAGAGGTAAAAAGAGCGAAGGGAAGTGCCCCCTTTCTCTGGAGCTAAAGAATATAAAATATAAAATACAAAACTTCTTTCCCCCTCAGCATAAATTCCTTATTCTGTGCCCTGGGAAGGGGGAAGGCAACGCTCTCCTCCCAACAAAACCCCAGCACAGGCCACGAGACAGAGCCCAAGAAAGTTTAACTGCAATAAATGGAAAACTTCCATCGGGAAGTTTGTTTGGAATCGATCTTGCAGCTGGGGAGATGTGCTGGGGGAGTAAACATCATCTCAATTACGATTCTGCTGCGGTGCAGGAGCAGGAAATGCCTCCTATGAGGAGTTTGCCCTCTGAGCTTGCCGTGCCTGGAATCTCTGAAGAGACAAAAGACAATCCCAATACATTTTATTCCTTCTTTTCTCCCCATGGCACTTTGACCTTCCAGCTTCAGTCCCTCCGTAACGAGCCCCAGGCATCCCTTCAGCAGCAGCCATGAGCAAACCCTGCTGCCACACTCCTTCCTCTGGCCCATGACAAGGGCATTTCCTCAATGTTTTCCACGAGTTTCCCCTTTCCAGCCCAAATTCAGCTGCACAGGCCTGCTTGTGCTCAAGTTTAATCATGCCACGGGCTCCAAAGTCCAGGGAGATCATTTCATGGAGCTGTGAGTGATGGATTGAGGGAGGGAGGAAGGAGCCATCCCACAGTTTGCCAGTGCAAGCTGCAGGAAATGTCCTCTGGCTGTCATTTGGGCTGAGATGGACAGATGGAATCAGGGCATCACTGCAAGGAGAGCTATGGAAACACGAGGTAATGCCAGTTTTTGCTTCATCGGGTTTAAGTCGATGGCGCAGGATGAGAGGAAAACTCAGGGAAGGACTGGGGGGATGCAAAGCAGCTTGTGACAAGGGAGAAATAGGGGCAGGCTGCTGTCTCCCGAGGCAGAGATGGATTGCTGGACCTCTGGAAGCTTCTCCTGTCCAATTACTGTGCTGACACAAGGGCTCCTGCTCAATCTGAGCTCCTGCCCTGCTGTCGTGACTTGGTGCCTGTTCCCAGGATTACACCTGTCAGAGTCTGGGTCTGAGCACCCTCATCACCCTCCTGTCCTCGCCTTCTGGCCCTCAGCGAGGTTTTAGCCTCCTCTCCAAGGAGTCCAACACCAGGTACTTGGCATCCAGCAGGGATTTCTGGATTGCCTTTGGATGCCCGCAGTCCAAACCACAATTCCCCGAGATGGTTTTGCTTCACTCACTGATAACAAAACCTCTCTCCCGTCTCCTGCTGCTCCCCAGGCTGATCCCTGATAAAGGTGAGAATCCCTCAGAGGCAGGCAGAGCCGCGTTTCCCATTAGTGCTGTTGCCACTGAAGGCGTCACGATAATTGCAGTGCCAGCCTTGCCACAAGCGCGGCTGTGACGAGCTGGTAGTGCTGCCTGTTCTCCACTTGTGGGGCCGGGTAAGTCGGGGAGATTTACAGCCGGGCTGGCAGGCGGCTGCATTCCCACACCCGATAGTCTGCCCTGGGAGCCCGACCCGAGCCAGAAAGGCCGGTGCCTCTTTCCCAGCCTGCTTGTTTTACTTTGGTTTCACTATCAACTAAACGCACTCAAGGGTAAAGACTCCTCGGGGACCTGTGGAACGCTGCTGCTGCAAACACAACGGCTGCATTTGTTGCCAAGGCGATGGTTAATAACATTAAAATGGAGCGCGGGCCCCGTCTGCAGCGGGACACGCAGGCAGAGCGGGGAGATGGAGGCCTCCCACAAACCAAAAGAATTCATCAGTGTTCTGGGGAAAAGCAAAGCCAAAACAGCCAGAGCAGAACACCCTCACTTTGCATCCGAGCCCCAAATCAGGCCTGTCCTGGTTCTGGCATCTTCCTGTGCCAGCCCCAGCCGCTCCATCCCACCCTCCACGGGCTCGCCTGAGCTCTGCCATTCCCCTCTGTCCTTGCTCTTGGGACAACACAAATGCCAGAATCACACCGAGCCCGGCGCCTCCGGCTCACACGAGCTGGGGGTTCCTGTGCCCTTAAGGAGACACCAAGGCCAGCTTTGCATTCCAACCAGCATGGAGAGGATGGAGAAACCTGGCAAACCTGGAAGGGGTGGTGCTGAGACCTTTCTGGCTGGAGAAAATGCCAGCCCGGGGCCACGCCGTGTCCCTCCGGCCACCAGCACAGAGTTCTGCAGTGCAGAAGTCTCCAGGATGACCTTTCCTAGACAGACACTGGAAAGCCATTACTGAGCACAAGCCAATTTGCTTTGCAAGTCTAAGTGGCAATTTTCCTTCTTAAATACATTACAGCTGAAGGTAAATGGCTATAAACAGAAAGTTACTCCTCACTCCCTCCGCAGAGACCTCTCCCTGTGGTTATGAGCTATGATCTTGAAAAATACCGTAGTGAGGCAGCGGCAGCACAGGACGCGGCTGTTTTCAGCCACTGACTTTTGTGCCAGGCTTTTATAAGAGGGAAAAAAGATTAAGTGATAATATCCGCAGGGGGCAATGACTTCTTCAAATATCCTTATGCAGCAATTTTAACAGGGAGTGAAAAATTAAGAGCAAGGTTTAAGGTCTCTTGGATTTTATTCCAAGTAGGTGCACTGGCTGAAGAACAGCAGCTTGCCAAGCATCTCATGAAAATTCAGCAGGACAGGGTCACAGGCTGTGGGAACGTGAGGCATTTCAGTACCAGGAGGAGGAGGAGGAGGAGGAAACACAGGGACTGCAAAGAGCTTCCCCCAGTCCCACTGCAGCCTCCAGGGAGATCCCACAGCTGAGGGGAACCACGGTGATAAAAAGAGGAAGTGGGGTGGGCAGCAAGGGAGAGCTGCCCTGCCTTCCCAGCAGCAACAGCACTCACCTGAGCCCCAGGAGAGCTTGTCCTGCCCATCTCCACCCCCAGGTCTCACCTGAGCCCCAGGAGAGCTTGTCCTGCCCATCTCCACTGGGGGCTGTGGTGACCAAACACAGGCATTTCCCCTCCCAGCCCCTCCTCAGCAAACAAAGCTGAGGTTAAACCCTTTAATTAGCAGCTCTCGAAAGCATTGTGGGATTCCCTGCTTTTGATCCACTCGTTGGTGTCTCCTGTCCAACACCTGCCTGCAGCTGCGGCGCGGCGGCTCCAGACAGCCTCGCACAAAGGCAGGGTAATCACAGAACCCACCTCGGAGAATTTAATGCTTCCCATCTCTTGTTTTGGCCTGACGTTTCTGTTCATTAGGAGCACGCTGTGTACGGCACTGTACATCTTCACTGGGAGCCCACCGTTTCCATTAAATGTAATTATTTCTCCCTGCAGCTTGCATGCTAAAGATGGGCACTAAAAAGCAAGTGGCTGCTGCCAGAAGGGATCACAAAACTCTTACAATCCGTGGACTACCTGAGGCTGGAGCCACACGTTCTGGAGGTGTGCAGGACCACTGAGATGAGCAATTTCCACCTCTGGGCTCAACAGGGATGGTGTGGGGTGGGAGGGACCTGAAAACGCACCAAAGCACGAGGGCTTCCCCTGCCAACACCTGGCTGAGCCACAACACCTGGCTGGGAGCAGAACATCAGCCTTGCACTGAAGCTCTGCCAGCAACAAAAGATCGACTGTAACCCCTGGCACCTGTGCCAGGAGCTGATCAGGCTCCTCTTAAAGGTGCTGCTTCTTTTCTAGCCTGAATTTGTTTGGAAGCTTCACCTTCTGTGATGGCCACACCAAACCACCCTCCTCATGCTCTCCCGGGATCAGGCCATCCCTGTCTCTCACCCCTCTGCACGCTATCCATATCCAGGAGCACGTGGGAAAATGGGGTTAGGCCAAACTCTAAACTTTTCCCTTTTCTTTCCCCCCTAAGCATTTTCCCACCTCCTAACATTATTTTGTCTGAAACATTTACTGCATTTGCAAAACTGTCTCCAGCTTCATCAAGCCAAAAAGCATTTACGAAACTGCTTTCAAAGTGGTGGCCCATCCTATTCTGGTAATTTTGTATCAGCCCTGAGCTCTTCTGAAATGAAATAGTATTTCAAAAGTATTACAGAGGTAAGTAAAAGTCTTTCCAAGTACTTCGTTTGAAATGAAATCTCTTTCATAAGTAAGCACGAATGGCCAGAGCACAGTTTGCATATGCTGAATGAAAGAATGAACCAATTGAAGTGGTTTGTCTGGGTGGGGTTTGGAGTTTTTTATTTATTTTTAAATGATGTTTTCACAAGGTTTCCAAATGTTGTCATTTTGTCCCATTCCAGGCTGAAATCGCTATTCCTGAGTAAAGAAGGGGGCAAGAATTTAGGGAGGCCAGAAGCAGAGGGGATAAATTCCAGCCCCATTCCAAGGGATGGCCGAGCACACAGAAAAACAACCTCCATTAGCAGCTCCCTGGCACCGGGACCTGCACGAGCCTTTTCAATTCCCAGAGTCTCAGAACTCGAAAAAGCCATTCCACACTTGTTTAGTGGAATATCTTTATTCAACCCTAAACGTACGCAATCAGCATTAGGCTGATGTATTCCAGCCAGCAGCGACTTGGGGGACCCACTCGAACAGGAGACTTCATGAATATTCTACAGACTGACATTTGTTTGCAGTATTTGAATATTTCCTAATAACCAGGGGACAAAAAAATGTGTTCCAGGAGGCCAAGCTCATGAATGCTTTATAAAGTCAGGTCTCCCCTGAAATATCAGAAATGGCAAACACTACTCACTACATGGAGAGATGCAAAAACCACGGGGCATTTCCAGCACCTGAGCTCCGCTGGGAGCTCCCCTTTCCGGGCTGGGTCTGGTGGGCAGCATCTCCCAGCTCCAGCTCCCTCTCTGCGGGATGGAGGGGAGGAGGTGCCCAGCACTTCCCAACGCTCCTGACATCCCTGGAGGCAGTTTTGTCCTGGAAGCAGAAAGCAGATGCCTTGCAGTCCTTCTATTGTCGGTATCACAGAACCACAGAGCGCTTTGGGTTGGAGCCTTAAAGATGATCCAGTTCCAGTCTCCACCATTCTATAGTCTGAGAAATCCCTTCTTTTAAGGGAACTCTTATCAAGGATTATTAGTGTTTTTTATGAGCCTCAGTCCTGCAGTAGCACTGCGAGAGCGTTTTATTTTTTACTGCTGTATCTTTTCTCTTTCACATCATAAACTTCACCCCCTCAAAACATAACTTTCAATCTATGCCACCCCCAGTACTTGAACACGAGGGAAAAAACCACACTCGAGGTAACTGCCGCCATTAAGGATGTGAACACTTCTTTCCTCCAGCTCCTCTTTGGTGACCTTTATTTAAAGCATTCCAAAACTCCAGCCTTTTTCCAGCCTTGGCCTGAGCTTGTTGAGGGCAAGCAAAATGGATTTTCATTTGCTACACAGTTCTTTCCAGCCATTCAATCTTTCTGCCCTTATTTATCCTTTTACAAAGTCAGAGGGTCCCTATCTAATATTAATATTTCTTTGTGCTCAAGAAGTACACGGATTACTCATAAAATCTCTGCTCCTGCATATTTTGAAGAGTAAATAGGGGGATTTTGAAAGCCTATTTGGCATCGGCCTAAATCTGCCTTTCAAAGCTCCTTCGTGACCAAACCACTTGTCCAACACAGCCCTCGTTGTCTCAACAGCTTCATAATTCCGATGGCGCTGTCTCACTCCAGATTGTTTCCAGCCCCAGGATTAGTCCAGTGATGTACAGCCAAAGCCAGGGAATTCAATTCCTCTTAAAACACTCAGAAAGCATCGAAAAGCTTCGAAGTTGTTTGGAGCAAGCAGGCCAGAGAGCTCGAGTCGGGCACGGAGGGAGGAATCCGTCACCTGAGATTTCTTTTCCAGCCAAAGGAGAGGAATGAGCACCTTTAGCAGGCAGGTCTCCTCAAATGCCCACTTTCAGCCGAGACGAATCATCCCTGATGTGGCCTCTTTCCATTGACTAAAATCCCACAAATCTGTGAGCACAAGGCTCACAGCTCATGCTTGGAGTCTGCACCTGGAACATTAAACCATCCTCAGTAACAGCAGCACGACACAAGATCCTAACAAACCGCAGGGGCTGCCTCCCATCCCAGCTTCATTTCAGCTGCTTTCCCTGCATTCAAGAGATTCCTCAATCCAATCAAGTGCTCATTAACTGCCCTGAGCTCTTATCAGCAGAGATGTGCTGCTGCTGCCAAATTAATGCAATGAGGATTAAGTCACTCCTGGAATGTTTTATCCCACAAAACCCGTGCGTGCATCCAGGCGAGGATGTCCTGATGGGCTCCAGGTCATGCCCTTGCAGAGCCAGTGGAGGTCCTGCTCCCATTTTGGGTCCGATATTTTCACCATCAACCATCTGGAAATATTTCCCTAATTAAAGGCTCGCCCTGAAAACTCAATTTGGCGAAACTCCTCCAGCTCTGCCGTCGATTTGATCTCGGTGACCCCAGCTACTGTGCTCTGCAGTTTGACAGGGTGCTGAATAAACAGGTAGCACAGATTTTGTTGCCTTTACTTATAAATCAATTTTAATTACGACGACAACATCAGCAACAGAATCGAGTCAAACTGCTGGGCCCATTCTTCTCCCACGCTAACTATCCCAAATTAAAGGGTGAATTGCGCTGTGCTCGGGGTATTGTCATGCAGACGAGGGAAAACAACTCGCTTTCCAATTTCCTCATGCAAATGCAGGCGGAATTGTTGAGACACAGAATATATTTTGCCATCTCAGTGGTTCTGTGGAAGATAAGAGGAGCCGCGAAAGTTTTGCAATTTGTAAGCTGGCAGCTTATTAAATAAATAAATAAGAACCCCCGCCCTGCAAACCCAAATGTTTAAATAACAATACAAGTAAACTGTCAAGGTCAGCAAATAATGCGTTTAAACAATCTTGTATTCCTTTTGCCTTTCTGCAAAGACTATGCCATAATTTATGGGTTTATTTCCTTTTCAAAAGAAATTTCTTGGTACAGTCTCAAACTCTAGTGGAATATTAAAAAAATAATAGCAAAATATTCCAGCCTGAAGGCTATTGCAGGGTGCTCTGCATTCCCCAGCTGGTGCCTGTAGCTCCCCAGCACGAGGCAGGCGGCACTGCAACACCAATTTCAGTGAAGTTACACCCTGCCCGACAGCTGCAGGAATCCAGAAAAAGGTTCAGACCAGACCTGGTGTGCAACACCCACCACAAAGGAAATAAACTTGTGAGATATTCAGAAGAGCCACAGCAAAGGGCACAAAAAGGGAACTCAGCTGTAACCAAGCAGGATCAGATGTTATTTTTACCTTTTTAGGACCAAATGAAAGCTCAAAAGAATTGTATGAAAGTCTGAGCTCTCCTCCCATTCTCCTTCCATGTTTCATCTGTGACTACACGTGTCACTCCTTCCCTTTAATTCCACATCCGAGAGCAGTTCCTGCTCCTACAGGAATGCTCTCCGTGCCCCTGGGGTCTGTCTAAAGGCAGGAGCACACACCATGCTCCGGGACCCTGGGATGGGGACATCTCCGTGGTGTGGCCAAGGGCACTGTTCAACACCATCCACATCCACACAGCTCCCGTGGCTGTGGGTCAGAGCTCGGTGGTTTCCATGCTGAAGCCACCCCCAACACCATTGAACTCAAATCTCCAGTGCCAGGGACAGCAAAAGGGGCAAAGCCCAGGAAATGAGACACTGATCCATCAGGCAAGGAAAGGAGACCACAGAATTATTGAATCATTAAGGCTGGAAAAGGCCTCCCAGATCTTCGAGCCCAGCCTTTGACCAAGTTGACTTCCAGGCGCACTGAACCACATTTTGAAATGAAGCAGCCGAGTGTTTTTTGAACCCTTCTAGTGGTGGTGACTCCTGCATGTCCTTGTTCCAAGGCTTAACCACTCTTCCTGTGAAGAAATTTTTCCTAATAGCGAACCTGAACCTCCCTTGGTGCAACTTGAGGCTGTTTGCCCTTGTCCTGTCCCTGTTCCCTGGGGGCAGTGCCTGACCCCTCCCGGCTGCTCCCTCCAGTCAGGGAGATGTGGAGAGGCACAGGGTGCCCCCTGAGCCTCCTGTGCTCCAGGCTGAAGAACCCCAGCACCCTCAGCTGCTCCTCTGGGGTCTTACATTCCCGATGTCCCCCCACAGGACATCCCTTCCCCGGGCCTCCTGCCCTGCTCCAAACCCACCTAGACCAGAGCAGCCCAGAAGGATCAGCAAGAGGTGCTTCCCTCTTCTCCGTGGTTCCGTCTCAGCTGCTCTGGCACGCTCTGCACTAGGAATAACTGGGTATAATCCTTAAAACCAGCCCCATGGGGTTGAGAGGAGGGAGCCGCTGACCACATGCACTGAGCACGAAGAGGGATTGGGAAGCAGGACTGGGAAGAGGCTCCCGCTGAGCAGCTGTCAGCCCAGCCCGGCTCCTTGCAGGGGCTAAAGGCGTGTAATTCCCGACTCCTGCACGCCGCAGAAGTTATCACTGGCAAGTTGTTGCTCTGCAGTGACTTGACAGCCTAACAATGCAAAATAAATCTATTCACGCTGCTTTGGCGAGACCAAATCCCGGGAATGTGCCGCAACAGCAGAGAGCAGTGATAAGTTCTTGTAACTTACAGCAACTCGGTGCTGTCCTCATTACCATAAATTATCTTCCTGCACACACAAGAAACCTTTCCAATGGACTCCACTGTTGCTGAGCTTTTATTCCCTGCTCCATGTTAAAGCTGGGAGTGCTTTGTGTGAGCCCAGAGCCCTCCTGATAGTGCCGGGTTTGAAGTGCCTGGAAGCTGCAGCGCTTTTCCTGGTCCTCCAAGCGGAGCATTGGGGTTAGCAGCGCTGTCCCGAGGTTTGTAAAGAGGATTCACGGCTGGATTTTGTGCTCTGGAATGCACGGGGACTTTGCACATCATCTCCTGCTGCTCTCTCTGTGTAGCCTGGGTAGGGCTTTGCAGCAGAACAGGGTTAAAAGGAGGGGGAGAAACTTCTGCCTCAAGGGGAAGAGCAGAACCAAGACAAATTCCCAGAGCCCAGGGATGAGGCACCGAATTAATCAAAGTGGACAGGTGAGGGAACAGTGCTCTGCCTATCAGTGGGATCTTGGATGCCACAGTGCTGAGGAGAGAGGACAGCGACACATCTTCATTCCGCCTGGTCCCCCGAGGAGCCAGACGGGGCCTGTGCCCATGGCCGGGACTGAGGGAACACGGATCCCACGGAGATTCTGTTACCAATTCCTTGCCTCATCTCCTGCACCCTGTGCTCGCTGGAGCTCTGGAAGGAGCTGTCCATGCCCACTGCTTCACCCAGGACCTGCTGGCCAACACCCTCTGCAGGGCTGCAGCAACTGGACACCTCCAGGCCCTGCCAGCAGCAGGCAGGGACATGTGAGGCCTTTGCTGAAATCAAAGTGTGGTTTTTAAAAGCTTTGTCTGGATTTGCAGCTCAGGAAAGTTGCTCTGTGGGGATGTTTGGGATCAGCTCTGGCCTGAATGGAAACGTTTGCTCAGGGTGAGAAAGCTGGGGCTGGGACAGGCTGGGAGAGCTGGGGGTGCTCACCTGGAGAAGGGAAGGATCCAGGGAGAGCTCAGAGCCCCTGGCAGGGCCTAAAGGGGCTCCAGGAGAGCTGGAGAGGGACTGGGGACAAGGCATGGAGGGACAGGACACAGGGAATGGCTTCCCAGTGCCAGAGGGCAGGGATGGATGGGATCTTGGGAAGGAATTGTTCCCTGCGAGGGTGGGGAGGCCCTGGCCCAGGGTGCCCAGAGCAGCTGTGGCTGCCCCTGGATCCCTGGCAGTGCCCAAGGCCAGGCTGGACAGGGCTGGGAGCAGCCTGGGACCGGGGAAGGTGTCCCTGCCATGGCATGAGATGTCTTTAAGGTCCTTTCCAACCCAGACCATTCCTGGATTCTGTGATTTCACAATCCCTGTGGTGGGCTGACCTTGGCTGGACACCAGGTGCTCACTGAGCTGCTCCATCTTTCCCGCTGGACAGGGGAGATAAAACAACTCACAGGTTGAGATCAGGCAGTTGACTAAAGCAAAAGCCAGAGTCTGCATGGACAAGCAAAGAGAAATAAAGATTTATTCTCCCCTTCCCACCAGGAAGGGATGCTCAGCCTCTTCCTGGGAAGCAGAACCTCAGCACATGGAGACAAACACAAAAACGAGTGCCCTCCCTTCCTCCTCCCTTCCTCAGCTGTTTGATCTGAGCTGATGTCAGGGGTTCTGGAACATCCCTTTGGCCAGGTGGGCGTCGCTGGCCTGGCTGTGTCCCCTCCTGGGATCTCGCCCACCCCAGCCCCTGGGTGTGGGGAATGTTGAGAGGCAGTGCCGAGGCTGTGCCAGCCCTGTCCAGAGCAGAGCAGCGCTGTGTTAGAAACACCTCCCCAGCTCCCTGTGCAGAGCTCAGCACTGGCACGGCTGCTGGGGGAAACAAACTCCAGCTCAGGCACCCCAAATACATCCCCTCCTACCCCAAAATGCGTCTGAACTGGCACAGGAAGAGCACCCGCCCTCCTGGTGCAGCTCAGCAGAGGGGACAGAGTGGGAAGGGCACAGGAGGGATTTCCTTCCAGAAGAGAAGAAGCAGCTACAGAGGGCTCCAAGCACCAGACTCAGCAGCCTGACAAAGCAATTCTGCACCTGAATATCCCGTTCCTTCCCCTCAGGGTGGATTTTGGCTCTACAAAGTCTCCTGTGGGGCTACAAGTTCACATTAGCAAATTGCCGAGCAGCAGCTTATCTCCAAAAGCCCTGCTTGGGGAAAGGCCTTTGGAGGTTTTCTGTTTGGGATTTAGGGCTTTCTCCCAGTTTTTCCTTCAAACAAAGACCCTGCTTGCATTGGTGCAGGCAGAGCTGACGGCCTTGTGCAGGGAGAGGATGGAAGAACAGGTTTAGGGAACGGGAGGCACAATCCCAGTGGCCAGTTGAGGTGTGGCACCCCTTTGTGAGCCATGGGCTGCACACTGCAAACCTCTCTCCACCTGCAAACGAGGACTTCCAGCTCCGTCCCTTAAAATCCCCCAGCCACCCAATACCGGCAGGAAGCAGTCTTGATATTGAAATGTTTTTTTTCCAAATCACAGAGGTCAAATTAAATTTGTTTTTCCTCTCTATTCCAGCCAGGCTAAGAACCGCCCTGCCAAAATCCGGAGAGTCACAAAATGAGGCAATCTCACCCAAATCCCCCCAGTCACTCCAAAGCCAAGCTGGGAGATGGGTTTCTACCCACGCCTCCACACCAGGAAATGTTTGCAACTCTCAATCCCCCAAGTTCCCTGAGCTTCTGTCCAACGCCAATCCAAGCCTCATGTTTGGCTGGATTTGAACTGAGCAGTGTCTCCCATCCCTTTGTTGGGGGATCAACTCTTGGGGAGCTATTCCCAATTTATTCCTCAAGCTGGATGCTCTGCAAGCAGGCGACAGCCGTAAGTGTTTCTTGACAGGCGCTTGGAAATATAATGCGCCGCAGGTTGTGTTTCCTTCCTCTTAATAGGATGCAAAGCTCCGTTTTCAAAAGGATATGCTAACATTTTAAGCTCTTTTTGTTCGTATAAATGATAATGTAGTCAACACAAGGGCCTCATCTCTCCTTGAAGTGAGTATTATTCCTGTTCACCTTAACTTATAAGCACCAGGCTGAGAATAAACCTAAACCAAGCTGCCCCTGAGTGGGCTCAGCCGAGGCTTTGCTCCCAGAGAGGAGCCGGTGGAGCAAAAGCAAAGCTGGACACATTGGAAAACCAAAGGACGGGCTAGAGGCCTCCTTAACTGAGCAAGCTGCTGCAGCTCCTCCTTTAGTGCTGTGCAAAAGGAGATCTTTCCGTCCCAGGAGAATTCTTTCCTAGAGGAAGGACTCAATAAAGAATTTGCCTGAAATAGAGAGGTCAGGGCGTTGCCCGAGATGTGAGGAGATCTTTGCTGTGGGCAAATTACACAGAAAGTGTGGAGTAAAGCCATGAAAGACAAAAGCCATCGGTTTGTAGGAGCACGGGCCTCTCCAAGGCCCTTTATCATCCTTCCAGGGCCTGCAGGGGCTGAAGAGAGAGATGGAGAGAGACTCTGTACAAGGGCCTGGAGGGACAGGAAAAGGGGGAATGGCTTCACATGAACAAAGGGCAGGGATGGATGGGATCTTGGGAAGGAATTGTTCCCTGGGAGGGTGGGGAGGCCCTGGCCCAGGGTGCCCAGAGCAGCTGTGGCTGCCCCTGGATCCCTGGCAGTGCCCAAGGCCAGGCTGGACAGGGCTGGGAGCAGCCTGGGACAGTGGGAGGTGTCCCTGCCATGGCAGGGGTGTCACTGGATGGGCTTTAAGGTCCAACCGAGACCATTCTGGGACTCTGACACTGCGGCTGTCCAGGGTTGTGGTGCTTTTCCATGCTGCAGGACCAGGATTGCCTCCACCCGCCAGCCCCTCTCCAAACAAACCCATCCTGCTGTCTCCAAAGCCTTTCCTGGCACAGCACACGGGCAGCACTCAGACACAGGGAGGGAGGAGGCGCAGAAAGCCTCCAGGGTTTGCTGCTCGTGAGGTTTCAGAAGGTTCTGTTGTGGTTGTTTTCGGTGCCCGGGCTCCTCATCACGCCTGTGTTACACACAGCCCCTGACAGGTTCACAGGCAGAGCTGTCTGCCTGCTCCCGCATTACAAAGGGAGGATCAATTCCAGCCTGTCAATCCCTCCGTTTCATTAGCGACTGATTGGGAGGCATCACATCCTGTCTTCCAAGAGTCAAACCCGTAAACAAGACAACATTGTTAGAAAATAAAAAAAAAAACCAAACAAACAACCCCAAACCACTAAAAAACCTCAACTAATAAAAAACCCTGACTGCCAGATGCCAGGGATTGTATGAGACTGCAGCAGGAATAACAATTTGGGAGACAACTGAGCTATTCCTATTGGCCATGAAACCACAGCTCTGGCAGGACAGGCACAAAGAGGTTTCCCAAAGTTATTGGCCACCTTGGAAGAAGCTTTTCCTTATAGAATGAGCAGGGGAAAAGGTGCCAGAAGGAGAGAAGGGGAACTGCTTGGAAAAACATCCCTCTCCCTCGAAATTTTCCATACAACCTCACCATTTCCAAAGCTGGGGAGGTGCTGGCTGTGTTCCTCAGGAAGGACTAAACTCGTCCATGTTTTTTCCTAATGCACCAACTGTCACGACTGTCAATTCAGCTCCTTTCATGGAGACTAGAATTCATTTGCAAAAGGAAAAAGAAAATGGTGAAAAAAAATTGAAAAAAAAAAAAACAAAGAAGAAAAAGGAAAGAAAAGGTATTTAATTGGCAACTGAATTCTTCATGAAACAAAGAGATGGATTCATGCGAAGAAGAATAGGGAGAGCTGTTTTGATATCTGAATTTTAATGACTCCATGGCATCCCTATTTGTTATGTATCTGCTTTCGAAATGTCACGGCTGGCTCTAGTGGTAATTACTGAATTTCAACATTTATAGAAAAGCAGCACATACAGTATGGAGATAATTGCCCAGTTGGAGAGTTATGAAGGATCCAGGTTCCCCCCCGCCCTCCTCCCTCCTTCTGCGACGACAGAATTTTGGTAATTATCACTAGAGCCACTTGTTAAAAAATCAGAAAGCAGGTAAACAACAAACACCAGTGTAGTTTATTCATTAAAATTCAAAAAACACATCATCATATTGATCTTGAAATTACAAACTGCTGCAGCTCGCAAAAAGCAGGGCCCTCCTGCTACCCCGGTGTTTAGTGTTGCTGTACATCACACACCGAGATGCTTTCCTGATAGGAATTGTTATGTAATAAACACTATTGTGGGGCACTTACAGGTAAAATAAATCGATTTATCCAGGGTATGAAATCAGCCATGATCAGACCACAAATCCCAAGGCTTGGGGTGGATCTGATGCCAGCACAAAGCAGGCAGCACCCACCGGGGCTGAAACTCTCCGAGGAGAGACGCACTCCAGAGCACCCGGGGAGTTTGGTGTTTGTGTTTCGCTTGAACTACGCATGCCCTTTGGCTGTGCTCTGTCCCAAAATGCTCCTGCAGCCACAAAAAATCACAGGGGAAGAGGCAGCTCGGCTCTGCCTCTGCCCTGCTTTCACCCACACTTGTAGGAAACGCTCTCCCCACCTCGCAGCTGGGGAAATCCAGACACGCAGACACAAAACTCCTCTGGATTCCTCACAGTTCTTCACTCGAGGGCTGCGTGAGCTCCCGCACCTCCCTCGTGCCCCAGCTCAGGAGCCGCAGCAGTGCCAGCAGTGCTGGCTCCACTCAGAATTCAGGCTCAGCTTCAAACAGCCCCCGGTTCTGCGCTTCCAGAACGCGGGATTGGGTGTCGTTCCGATCTTTAATCAAAGCCAGGTACAAAGGAAACCCGCCTGCTTAGAAGTGGGGATGTGTTAGAAGCAGGGGCATGGGTTGGGGAAGGTAAACACACGGGGATATAATTAAAGCAGAACCGACAGTTAACGATGAGAATCTCCCAGCTTTTACAAAAACACAGAAGGAAAAGACCATTATACAGACACAGGAGATAAGTGGATCCAGCACAGATAAGACTGACAGAGGGAAATTGGAGGCAGAAGAGGATAAGAAGCTGACATCGACACTTACAATATTTACTTTTGCATCTGTGTTCACAAATGAAGAGGATGAGGATTTGCCTAAGTCAGGGATCAGATCCCCGGGGAGAGGAGAAGAGGAATTAGGGAGTGTGCAGATAACACAAGAAATGGTCAATAAGAGCTTAGGGGAACTTAAACTGACACAAAGCGTTAGGGACCAGATGGCAACGTGTGCACCGGGGATTTGCCAAACAGGGGAAGAAACGACAGGGCAGGACTCCAGTCCCATGGATTCCTGGAAAATGGGGAAGACAGGGAACAGAAAGTTCCAACAGCAGGAGGACATTTACACCAGAACCAGCAGTGATCTCTCAAAGACCCCATTACTCTGACAGCTCTCTCCTGGCGGTGCTACAGGCAGCAGGGTGGATTATCCCAGCTGCCTAAGGCAATATTTTTCTGGACAGAAAAGTCACTAATTTCATTGCTCTGAGGGCTTCTCTTGAACTTCATGCTCTTCCCACCTTTATTTTTACTATTCAAGGCTTAGCCTCCCCAGGAGAGAATTAAAATTTGGGTGTTTTCTGAGGGCTTACAACCAGATCTTAGAAAAATCAGGGCTGAGCCGGCTTGCTGAGACCAGCACTCAGTGAGACAGTTAATTGTAATTAAATCCATCTTTATTTAAGACCAAATACACAATTTGCTTAACTTAAGCCTCCCTCCAAAACCAACACACGTGACCAGCACAAAGCCAGAGCCTCCTTCAATCCAAACCTTGATGCTGGGGGAGCGCAGAGGGAATCGGCTGCCCATCGACTGGGAGAAGAGTATTCATTTGGAAGCTCATTTTTAAGGGGAAAGAAAGGCTTGAAAATGCCCAGCTTCGTTAAGAACGGCCAAGATGATCTGACGAGAAGCAGATCAATCCTTATTAACTCATTAGGAACCTTTGAAGGGGTTACTGGAGCCGGTGGACATGGGAGCTGTGATTGGCACCTCTACAGCGCCCAGGCAGCGTCCGGCCCGTGGGGCTCGTGCTGATGGGAACTCTGAAGGGCCTGGGAACCCGAGGGGAAGGCCGGGGAGAGAAAGGAGATCCACAAGGACACCCCACAGCGCCAGGGGCTGCCCTGAGGTCTGGCGTGAGCCACCCTGGGGAGCTGAGGAGCAGTTTCACAGCTCACTCTGCCCACAGCCTGCAGGGTAATATAAGGAATTTATTGTCTGGCCACACATTTTCAGTGTAACCTCCAGCTTTGCCTGTTTTTGTTGCACCCCCAGCTCTCTGCCTAACCCACAACTCAGCTCTGACCCCCTGGCCGGCCTGAGAACTCTTTTCCAGCTATAGCTTCTCCTGGAGCCAAGGAAACAGGAATCTGGCCAGAAGCACCCATGGAAAGGCTGAATTTGAAATATTGCACACATCAGGCAGGACCCTAAGTCTGGACATCCTTCACCCTCAGTTCAGATGGAGCAAGCCATGATGTCTTGGAAATATTCCCCACTGCCATCCCAGAAGGAACAGGGGCTGGGCTGGTAATAATCAAATAACGCCGCAGAAAATGAAATCCCTCCGCCATCATTAGGGATGAATGCCATGGAGATGAGGCAGTGGAACGGGATAATGAGGTGTGCAGTGGAGGAGGCTGGGAGCCTGCCAGACGGGGAGGATGCCACTTCCTGTCATTTTGCATTGGTACAATTGATAGATTGTGCCACCAGCCTCTCCCGCAGTTCCACATCCATCCCAATTAAGGAATCACGACTGATCTCCTCGAGGAACCAACGTGTCACAGTGTTCAGCCGGGGTGGAGCGGCTTTGCCTCCCAACTCCCACGGCTGCTGGACATGAAGCTCCTGCTCCACCTGACGTCCTGTTTCTTCCACGCCACAAGAAAAGAACGTTCCTTGTGTCCCTGGAACGTTTTCCTGTTCGTGAGCGGGTGAGAAGCTGAGCTCACACCTCTCCCCCTCCTCTGCGTCCACCCCTGCAGACCGAGCTCCACACTCTGCAGGGAGGACACAGCTCCCCCACAACCCCTCAGAGAGCGGCGACAACCCCAGGCAGTGCCTGGCTCCCCGTGCGGGCGGTCGCACCACACCAGCGACGGGTGCCAGACAGGATAAAGGGAACTCGGGATCTCAGGCGTGGAACTCATTAGGCTGAGTTTGTAAGGAACACCCCGATAACTGCACACCAGGTCCTGCGAGGCAGCACAGCCTCCCTCTCTCACACCTGACTAAGTCCCCTAATCGCAGGCAAAACTTCAATCAGCGCTTACAACAATCCCACAACACAAATCCATCCGACGCTCCATTAATGCTCGCAGTATGACTTGTTATCCACAAAGGAAACACTGCTGGGTGATAATGAAGGCGTTCGATTGGGATTTCGAGATGAGCAACAAGAAGTGCCTGGTTACCAGAGCGTGACGCTCCAAGCTGGGATAAATACGCTCTTGATTGCTGCGCTCAGCCCCAGTCACCTGTGGCTCCACTGAGGAGCCTCTTCTTGCCCAGCACTGCCGTCAGCTGGCTGGGATGACCACAAAGCCACGGCTCTGCTCCTGTTTTCCAGCCAAGCCCTGGCTTTCCTGGCACAGCACTCCCGTGTTTGCATCACCGGCGATGCCACGGAGCTCAGCGGGGTCACGGGAAGTAGCAAAGCAGAAGTGGCTCACTGCAAATGGAGCATTATCTCCATTAATTGGGGCTGGCTAAGAGCTGTAAAGGCCAATTTTCACCCATCCTTCTCTCTCTCGGACCAGCTCACCTCCGTGGGCTCCGAGCCAGCATTCATGTGGAGTTTTTTACGCCCTGCTCAGGATTCTTCATTAAAGCACCCTGGCATTTCTGCCAGCCCAGGTCACGACTGCGCTGCACAGCCTCGCTGTCTGCGCCAGAGCTCTACAACAAGGCAGAGTGAAATCACAGGAATACACTGATTTTCCTGCCACGAGGCCAGGGGAGAGGCTGGCATCGCTGAGGACCTGCCCTCTTCACAGCTGGCTGCAGCTGCCCTGTGAGAGGCAGCCCTGCCCTGCCCCATCGAGCACCCGTGTCTCATCTCACCTGCCAGCCTTGGGATGTAAAAAAGGCCTTCCTGAGCCTAGGCTGCAAAAGACTAATAATTCTCCTGGCAGCTGGAGTCCTGGCTGGAAGCCTTATTTTATTGCTTTCCTGCTACTTTTTTGCTCAGAAGACATGGAAAATGTCAGAGAAGTCTAAAACCCCTCCTATTTTCATATTTGTTGGCACTGAAAGCAGTGAACTTTCATCTTCCCTCAGCATTGACTTAAGGTAGCTTTGCTGGGGCAATTCAGAACACAAAAATAATAATGATGGTAAAAAATATAAATATCTGATAGTCTCACATATGTGCATGTGACCATCATTAGCAGGGAAGAATTTGGGGCAGAGTGAAAGCAGAAGAGAGCAGAACTTCTCCAGGCAATGCTCCGCCACCCACAGCTTTGCCTTCTTTTCTCTCACAGATGAAAAATGTTCCGAAAACTCGAGGAACACATTGGGAGACAGTCCCCACTCACTGCCTACAGAAAGGGGATGTGTCTCCCCCAGAGAGCAGCAAACTCCTCGTGTGTGTGGGGCAGCAGGAACCCGGCCCTGGGCGGGTTTGGAAGGAACCAAAGGTTGGTTTGGGTGCTGAGGGTGAGTGAGGGCAGCTGATGCTGAAAGGGACGAGCAGTTTGGGACACACAATAAACACCTCCGACTTCAGGCCTTGCAGCAGTTTTTGGCAATCAGGAGCCAGGGCAGCGCCTGTCTGGAGGCAGGGGACCCTCACCTCTGCCTGCCGCAGAGTTTTCTCCAATCGTTCTCAGAAATCCCTGGCGCTGGCCCCAGGCAGGGGCAGGACACAGAGGCGGCTCCTCAGGAGCACCAGGGCTCCCTGGAATTGTCCTCCCTGGCACCTCGGGCTGCAGGAGCTGTCCCCAAGCCCAGTCCCCATGCACTGGCACAGGGAAGCCGCTCTCCCAGGGATGCCCTTCCCATCACACCACACTGCTCACGGCATGAACGATCCCCCCACTCCCAAACACCACAAAACGCAAGGATACCAGGAAGGCAAGAGATAAATGTGGCTACATGCAGTAAAATATTGCACCTGCGACCCCACCCACCTTGTACAGTCCCCTACAATGAGCTCTAAAAAGCTTTGAGTTGGCCGGGAAGGACCAGCTGAGCAGCTGATGGGGACTCCGCCCTGTGGGCCTGTAGGTGCTCTATTCAACCCCCCTTTCCTTTTATTTTTAATATCATCACTGCTCTAAAAATGAAATCAACTTGACACTGATGAAAGCTGAAAAACCCCACCAGACCAGTTTCTCCATGTGCCTGACTCCAGGGCCCCTTGATCAAATTGTTTTCCTTCTCCCTGCTGATCCCCACGAACGCCTCAGCTCTGCCCAGGGGGGACAGGGCTGGAAATGGAAGCCCAGGTTTCCCTCTGGCATTGAGCTGTCAGAGACAGCTCCGTGAGCATCATCAGCTCCGTGCCTGCTCCTCGGCAGTCAAACTCGGCTTTGGAAATGGAAATGAACGATTTCTTTCCCATTCTCTTCCCTCTGCCTCTTTTCCCTGCCAAGCCTGTAACAAGCTGGAGATGGGAAGTGCCAGGGATGGATGAAAATAGAAGGAAAATAGCTGATGGTATTTCAGCTAAAGCAGCCTTGGGATGAGGCAGGGAGCATCTCCTAAGGGACTCCTGGCCCTCACAGCAAAGCCCTGGAAAAAGGGAGGTGATTTCTCCCACAGGAAAGAGTCCTGCTGCAATTAGCAAATTCTTCAGCCCCGGTGGATGATTATCTACCATAACTATCACTGCTGCCTTCACCTGCAAAACCCCTGCCTGGCTCCACAGCCCTTCCCTCTCCACCCAAGGCACGTCCCAGCTTTCAGGCTTCACCTGCTCCCGCTCCTTTCAAGGCTGATCAACTCCGGCTTGTAAACGAGGTGAGTGGATGCACCAGCTTTACGAGCTCAGTCCTGCAGCATCTTTAGGAGGTTGGGAGGGAGAGAGAGAGGAGAAAAACCACATTCTGCTGCCACTGGAAACCGAATGACTCCCAAAGCGACATGAAAAACCCATTCATGAACTGACCACGGCCTGCTCATCACTCCCACTTGATATTTATCACTGGGACGCTTCACCAGAGGGATCCTGTCACCAGCCTTTGCAGGCAGTTGCCAAGTCCCAGGAGCAGTGGCAAATCTTCATTAAGAAAATTTCGGGATGTGCTTTGTTTGGGCTGGAGGCTGCCACTTCCCATCCTGCCACCTGGGACGTGCGAGGTGGCGCCGGCACCACAAGTTGTGTGCAAAACAAATCTTGGAAATTTGAAATGGAAACAGATGTTGGGAAATGCCATCATCCAGCACCAGCTCCAGAAAACAGCGTTAACATTCCCAAGTAATGGGCCTTGGAAAGTGGATACTGCAAGAGACGTGCTCACAGTTAATGGGGTCCTTCCACGGGTGGTGGGACAGTGGCGTCACATCTGCTGCCCATGGGGTGGACTGGGAGCTCACTGGGTGTGAGGGGTGAGCCTGAGAGATGCCACAGGCAGCACCTGGCTCTCCTCAGACCGGGAGCTCTGTGGCCCCAGAGCGTCAGACTGCTCCTGCAAATTCCCAGAGTTCGGTATTCCCTTCAAGCGGAGACACAGAGCACCGACCCGAGGGTAAACAAGGCTGTCCCAAACAGATCAGATGGAGAATGTTCTGTGCTGGTTTAGCTTTTTCCCACTTTCTCCCTCAGTCATTCCCAGAACTGGGTGTGAGGGGCAGCTGAGGTGGAACCAGGCTGCTGCGCTTGGTCTGAGCCTCCTGCCGAGGTGTTTTGTACTTCTGGGGACACACGGTCAAGATGCTCAAAGGGCAGGAGGGAGTCAGAGCAACATTTCCGGGCAGCCGGGAGGGTTCACAGAATATCCTGAGTAGGAAGGGACCCACAGGGATCATCCAGTCCAGATCCTGACCCCAACAATCCCAGCCTGGGCATCCCTGGCAGCGCTGTCCAAACACTCCTGGAGCTCTGGAAGCCTCGGGGCCGTGCCCATTCCCTGGGGAGCCTGGGCAGTGCCCAGCACCCTCTGGGGGAAGAACGTTTCCCTGATTCCAACCTAAACCTCTCCTGGCCCCACTCCAGCTGTTCCCTGGGTCCTCTCCCTGATCCCAGAGCAGAGCTCGGAGCTGCCCTTTGGGAGGAGCTGCAGCCCCTGCTGAGCTCTGCCCTCCGTCTCCTCCAGCTGAACAAAGCAATTTTCCTCAGCCCCTCCTCGTGCTGCACCTTGAGATCCTTCACCATCTCAGCCTTGACTGCACTTTGGGGTGGCTCCGCTTCAGCAGCAGCAGCAGAGGATGGGGCAAAACCCTGGCACCCAAAGCTCCTGGGTGCTGGGTCTGGGTGATGCAGCCCCAGTATGAGCCTGGGGAAAAGGCACCTATCCTGGGTTCCAAAAGCTTCCACCCGCACAGGAAGCTTGGCTGTTCACTGCAGGAGCATCCTCATGCCGGGGATGAGTTCCTTGGAGAGGTCAGCTCTGCCCTGCCGGGTCAGCTCTCTGTTCCCTCGGGGCACGCGGGATCTCTCCTCTCCTCTCCTCTCCTCTCCTCTCCTCTCCTCTCCTCCCGATGCTTTGGAGCGGAGCCGGGCACGGCCTCCTCCGGCAGCACACGGAGCTCAGTCTTCGTTTGGGGCTGAATCAAATCCAGCCAAGCCAGAGAATTCCATCTGAAGCCATAAACGCTGCCTTTAAATCAAGGTAATGCCTGTCAGCGCAGCCAGGAGCTGCCTCTCCTTGCGGTTTCCCTGATAATAGGATCATTCAAGGCTCCTGGCTGCTTTGTTCCCACCGAATGGGAGCTGTTGGTCACCCTGGCCTGCAGAGCTTCCCCCTTTCCCTTCCCTTCCCCAGCTGCTCTGAAGGATAAGCCCGGACCCGTGGATGTAAAAGCACAGCAGAGCAGGCACAAACCACGGGGGCAGCTGGACCTGGGCCCTGCAATCCCATCCCGAGCCTGGCTCCCGGCAACTCCTTCCCCTCTCACTGCCTGCCAGCCACGAGCAGCTTTTGCTCTTCCTGCTTGCAAGTCAAAAAGCTTGGAAATTGAGGAACACAGGAAAAATATTTGCTCGTTATCCAACCAATTAGTTGGTGGTAAAGACAGCAAACAGAAGCGAAGTCTCCGAAGCACCACATTTTTCTTTTAAGTGCTGTAAGCAGCTAATGACTCCGCAGAGCTCTGGGAAAACAGCCTGGAAGCTCCAGCGTTTTTGAGAATGTGAAAATAATCTGGAACTCGCTGTGTTGTTCAGGTCTGAAAAGCTTTGGGAAGGACATCCCAAAAGCTTTCCTGTTTGTCCCCCCCGGGCTGTTCCTGGCACCGATCTGGGTAACACCCGTCAGCTCTGCAGGCAGCGCAGGCACCTTTGCGGCTGTTCCGTGAGGGGAGCACGGCTGTTCCCTCAGGGACAGGGTCATCAACGGCCCCAAGGACAAGGAAAGGGTCCTCGGGCTCCCTAAACTCCATCTCAGAGCGGGAGGTAAAACACACTTCAAACTCACCAAACTCCTGATGCCACCATGGCCAGAAGGGTTGAGAAATGCCATGAGCGCACTGGAGCACCTCAGTCCCAGGAGAAAATCTGCTGTGGGCTCGTTATCAGTAATTCCGTGTGGGAAAACACCTCATAACCAGATCCAGATCTGATACCTCAAACCCCAGCGCTCTTCCCCCAGGTTCTGACCAGAACACACACCCAGCACAAACTGCTCCTGTAATCCTGATGGCTTTAAATCATGGGTGTCACGCAGAAATCAAATTATTTATTTCGCTATCCCCACATCCCTCCCAAGCTGCTTCTGTCCCAAAATTGCCTCTTACATTTTCTGTATACAGATAGTAATAACTAAAATAACCATGTGGATGGATATCACGAACCTGCAAGGTAATAAGAGGCAATGACTCCAGTGACTGAAATGAAGGAGAAAGACAGTTAATGAAATAGAGATGCCTACCAACAGCTTTTAAATCAATTCACAGAGGCAATTTAAACAGCCCATCCTGTCATGATGTTTAAAATATGTCAATTCTGCTACTTTTCCCCCATTTCCCTTTTGGCTGAGTTTCTTTCAATTTTCCCTTTTGGTCTGAAAAAAAAACAAAAAAGTGGGAAAATAGAGAAAAACTCACCTTCTTGGCTACACAGCTTGAGCTTGCAGAAAGACAAAAATCTACTTGAACAGAAGTGAAGTAACTCCAATGACAGAGTGCCCTGGTTAGAAAATTCCTAATAAATCACCAAAACCAATTGCTGCTCCAATGCCACGTTTGACAAATTGAAAATAAATTGCATCAATTGCATGGGAGCCAGGAGAGCCCAGTTCAATATTTTCTCCCTAATACATCTACAGGTGGTGCTGGGGGGGGACATTTCTATTATTTATTTATTTTTCTCTCCGATCGATTGCGTGTTCTTTCCCGATACACCCTGCTCGGCGCTGGCCAGTAAATATTCATCTCTTCCCTTAATTAATGTGTGCTCAGGAATACCCAAACACTGCACCTCCTGCTTCTGCAGAGGGCAGGCATCAAGGTGGTCAAACTCGCACGATTTTGAGCTGCTTTAGTGAAATGATTTGAAACCTGAAGTTTTTGTTCACTCTCCACAGATCCCATTCCTAAACACAAACTCCCTCATCTCAGCTCCCTCCAAAATCACGGGGAAAGCCAACATCTTCTTGAGACCACATTTTTGAGGAGTGATTTTCTTCACCTGTATGGTGTTAATAAAACCTGACATTACCATAATGAAATATGGTAATATATGGAACTATAGCTGAAATAAACTAAAAGAGGAGAGATTTAGATTACATGTTGGGAAGGAATTCTTTCCTGTGGGGGTTGTAAGGCCCTGGCCCAGGGTGCCCAGAGCAGCTGTGGCTGCCCCTGGATCCCTGGCAGTGCCCAAGGCCAGGCTGGACAGGGCTGGGAGCAGCCTGGGACAGGGGAAGGTGTCCCTGCCCATGGCAGGGCTGGGAATGGATGGGCTTTAGGGTCCCTTCCCACCCAAACCATTCTGGGATTCCAAGATTCCCACCAGCCTAGCACCACTGTAGCTCCAACAGGCCCCAGCAAAGCTCAGAATCTGGAGTCTGCCCACCCCATCACAAAATTCTCACTTGAAAGCACAGCCTGTGCAGGAATTCCAGCCAAGGCCAGGCGAGAAAAGGACAAAATGGGGATTGTGGCTGTGTAAAAACACCTCTGATCCTCCTGTGACACCCCTCCACACACGGGGATGCAGCAATTGCAGGATCCTGGTCAGATAACACCAGCTCTGATCAGTTAAGCATTGCCAAGGTAAGGCCACTAAAGCCCTCCCTGTGCCTTGCACCGCTTCACTCCAGGATCTCCAGCCCCCACAACGGGCAGAGCTCCTTCCATCAGAAATATTTAAAACCAGCATTTCTCCTCAGGTGTCATTTTGCTTCCCGTTCCACTGGGACAGGGTTTTTTCCTGGATGTCGTCACAACCAGCTCGGCTCTTTCGGCGAGTTCTGCCCACCCAGTGAGGGCATGACCTGCTGGAAACCCAAATATGCTCTGACCATGTAATTAAGCCTCTGTAATTAAATTCTCTTCTAAAGCAAATGCAGCAGAACCACCTCCTCCTCCTCCTCACTGCATGACCGTGGCGACAAGGTCTGGTTTAGCTGGTGAGGACACGGGACACAGGGACAGGGCCACCCCAAACTGCTCCTTGGGGGATTTCCCCAGCAGTTTCCACCCTCCCTATCCACCTGCACTCAAGGCTCTTCCCAATGCTAGGAAGAGTTTTTTTTCCCCAAGCTGCAAGGGCTTTCCCAGGATTAAAATAAGGCATTTTCATGACCCCACCAAAAGCACCTTTCCATGTCCTGATGTGTTCAGGCTCTGGAGATGCTCATTAGTTATTTTTGCAGCAGGCAAACCTAGGGAAAATGTATTTCCCCCATTAAACTCAGTCTTGGAACGGATGGCAAACGTTAGCTCTGATTTCAGCTAGGACAAAGCAAAGGCACCAAAAGCAAAACCAGCCCTGCTGTCCCCGTCCCTCCTCGTCCAGCCCTGCAGAACAAACAAACAAAGCCTGTGAGCCCGGGAGGACACCTGGCCCTGGGAATTCCAGCCCAAACAGTTGCAGCCTGGCACAGTCAGCGGCAAGGGAAAGCAGAACCTCATGGGAAGTGTCACGGAGCCTTAATTACAGCTTGTGGGGTAACACAGCCCTGCACAGCTGCATCTGCCCAATCCTCGCGCCCTTGAGAGATCTCCGACAGCTTTCACAGACACAGCCCCTGTATTCCATGGATACAACTGCAGACTTCGGATTCCTGGCTACAATTGTTCCTGTTAGGAGCAATTTCTAACAGTGCTGAGAGCGGCAATGGTGCTGAGGCACTGCCAAACCCTGAACCCAAAAATCCCTGCTGCGCCTCCAGCCTCAGCCCTGGTGCTGCTGGTTTATGGCACAGGCAGTTGGAGATTTGGGAGGAAGCCCAAGCTGCTTCCCCTGGCCCAGCACATTCTGTGGGTGTGAATTTGTGCGGTTATGAACGGGCAGCAAGTAGCAAATGGGATGTTTTGGGGCTGCGAGGACGTTTTGGGCCATTTGTCGCTCTTCCCTGAGGAAAGCACCAAGTGGTCACATCACCCTGAGGGCTGTGAGATTAATTAGGGGCGGGTGGCTCCGTGGTTCACTCGAACCAGGTCGATCACAGGAAAAGCAGGTCCCAAACTGCCAGAGGGTGCTGTGGGACAGGGATAGCTCCCCTCTCCATCACCCCCAGGCGCCAGCGAGACAACGCCCTGCTACAAATTCTAACCCCGTCCTAAGGAAACAAAGAGGAGCTGCCGAGATTTGAGCCAAATCCAAATTGAGCCCCTGGAGAGAGGACTGGAAAAAAAAAAAATTCCAGCAAAGGGCTTTGGCATTACTACGGTTCACAGTCCAAGAAAAGTGGGCTTTGCCACGGCCCTGCTCAAAAGCTCTGCCTCTTGCATTAAGGGAAGCATAATTCAGAGTCGCCAAATCCCAGGCAACAAGCCCAGGCAATTGTGTTTGTGTCTCTTCTCAGGGTAAGAAATTAGTTATCTGCCTAAAACAAGCAGGCAGTTTCCAATGCTGTATTTGTGTAATTTGCATGCCTCAATAATGTTTTATGTATTACGCTACTTATAAGCTAAAATGTACATGCACGCTCCTGCAAATTTAGGTAAATTATGAATAAATTAAATCTTATCTAAATAAACAAGTGTCTTTTTGAACAGAAATGCGAGCTGTCATGAATATTTAAGTGGACAAGGATAAATCCTCTTCATACAGTGTACTTCAAAGAGGATTTTAGAGCTTCCTGATTTTTAGTTGGGGGAAAGTAAAGAAAAGAAAAGAGGAGGGGAAGGAAACCTCGGGCCCAGCTATTCTCCAGAGAAATCACTATTGAGGAATCTGGCCCTGTGGGGAGAGGCAGCAAAAGCTCTTCCTTTGGAGAAAGGTTTTGTTGTTATTTTCTAGCAAAGGAAGGCCTGGAGGTTGGGTATGAGGAAGGAAACTCGAGCAGAGCCGAGGCCTGGAGCCCATGGAAAACCAACGCTGGGAAAGGAGAACAGGGAGACTTAGAGGACAAAGTCAGCGTCGTGCACCACTGATGGGTCTGTGCATCCAGCACCTTCTGGGGCTGGAAAAGGGGATCCGCGAGTTTCCAGCCTGGTGTGACACCTGATGAGAACTTTGGGCACGCGGTGCAAGCTCCGGGTTCGCTGTTCTCAACTGCACGGGGGAGATAAACATGCAAATAGGACGGCAAGGGAGAGGCAGCAGATCGCGTGTCTTATCTGCCTGCCAGAGCCGATCCCTCCTAATTGCAGCTCCAGCGCTCCTCGCCCAGGTCTCACCCGCGGCTCCAGGGGGCAACGTGAGGCTTAATTAACTGAGTCTGCGAAGAGCTCCGAGATCCTCAGATAAAAGGTGTTGTGGAAGGGCAGAGTGTTATCAGCTGGAAATAAACCCTGGATAATCTTCTCTCATCCAGAACTGGATGTCTCTTAATAATAACCCTGCGGCGCCGCGCTCCTGATTAAACCCCATCTGCTGCTCCAGCAGGAGCCGGGCGGGAATCGCCAGGGCAGCGGGTCCAGACAGCAGCTTCCCGTTGGTAACACCCATGTTCCCTCACTGTCCTGAGCCTCACAGGCTTCACTCCTCCTGATAATCCAGGAATTCCCCAAGGACGGAGAAGGGCACGCAGAGGACGCTCAGCTGGGAGGAGAAGCGCCGCTGGCATGGGAGCAGGGGAATGTTGTTTTGCACATTCTCAGGGAATGACAAAGGGAGAAATGCTCCAGGTTTGTACCTGGTGAATTGGAGAAGGTGCAGACATTTTTATTTGGAGGAAGAAAAAGAACAAATAAAGGAATAAAGGAGCTGGTTGGGTGGATTCTGCTGTAGGACAGGGAGGTTTTCCTGCATTCGTGTTGGGTCTAAAGCAATGAAGAGCAGAAGCTGTTGGCTCTCAGGTCACAGGAAATACTCTGGGGGATTTCAATCCTAAAACACGGCACCCGCTCTCCACAGCATGGGCCTGGCCAGGGAGCTCCTCATGGAGCCAAAAGTGGCACCACCAACGCAGCTGCTCCTGCCAAGAGCTCCTTCCCCCAGTGCCAGGGCTGGGACATGGCACTGGAATTCCCTGGGTGCTTCCCCACCAACTCCACTGACCCTGAGGGAGTTTGGCCCCAGCCTGCTGCCCCATCTCAGTGCAGACCCTTCCCTTCATGCCTGGGGGGCCTGGCAGCCGATCCCTCTCCCTGATGGCGAATTCACCTTTCCCAAGAGGCTGGCACGGGAGCCTCCAGCACTTCTTCGTCCCTGCTATTCCCACCTGCCTGTCACCGGGGCAGCTTAAAGAACAGCAGTCAGGAGGCACAAGCCAAAAATGTCCCTACTAGGCCATTCCAGGAGACGCTGGGTGTGCATTTCTTTCGTGAGGGTGCAGCAACGTCATCATTTCAAGGTGTAAATAAACAATCTCAAGGTATAAATAAACAATCTGGCTCCATAATGAATGCCTGCGTTACTAGGAGATAATGGCGGCGTCACTGGAACGTGCAAAGCCACTGAGGCCATTTCAGGCTGAGGAGCAGCAGCAGGAGACACTGAATGGACTGCAGAGACATCGCTGGGAGCACAGCCCAGCTCCCGACAGGGGCCTCCGGGAGCCAACCTTGGCATCGAATCACCACGGACACGGCGCTCGTCCTTCCAAAACCGCGGCTCCAAACCCTGCTCTGTCCTTTCCTGGCACTCCTCTTCCTCACCCCCCTTCCCCTCCCCCCTGGGGTCACTCAGCCCCTGACCTCGGGCCTGGATCTTGCTGGGAGAAGGACCCGAGGCTGATCCAGCCTGGGGAAACCAAGTCCTTGTGTGACCAGTGTGTCCCCGGCCGGCAGTGGAGGCTCAGCAGGAAGCACTTCCCAAGGGAATTGCTGCCCCCCCTCCCCACAGAGATGTTCCTGTACAGATTTTCTCATCTTTCAAGTTTTGAAAGAGACCAGGAGGAAGAGAGGAGGGGAAACAAAAGATCTTTAAGGTCTGTTGGCTTGTCAGATCTTAACCTTTAAATCAAAAGCAATTTTCGGAGTCATACAAGAGTATAAAGGCTCATGAAATCAATGCAATATTTTTTTTCTTATCAGTGCATTCTGCCTTTTCCCAAGTCAGACAGATCAGTTTTGGTCTGAGACCAAAGCCCTGGATAACAAAAGCAGAGGTCGCTGCCTCATCCCAGCATCCCGGGGAAGTTTTTGAGTTCTGCCCTTCCTGAAGGATCTGCAAGACTCATTTCCAAAGGCACTTGGTGGCCTCCCACCTGCGCTCTTGCAATTCCACGCTAATGAGTCAGTCCCGGTGCTCCTGCAGCCCTTGGGGAAACAATCTCATGCTCGTTCCAGCTCATCTCTTTAGCAAAGCATAATTACAGCTCTAGCAGAGGATTTTAGCCCAGGATACTCATCCTCAGTCCCATTTGCTGCTGTCCCCAGGAGAAGATCCCAGCACGTGCCTGGTAACAGCGGCTTGGAGCCAGCCCTGCAAATCCCTGCCCTTCGCCACCGAGGGGCTCCGAGCCACCCGTGGAGAGGCTCCAGGAGAAGGATTTGAGCTCAGCCCGGCGGCACAGGGCATCCTCCAAAGGGAAATCAACCTGCAGTGGTGAGAGGAGCTACAGCCGTGCCCCTGGACCTCCCTGAGTGCCGCTCCTCAGCAGCCAGGCACGGCTTCACATCCCCAGCAGCTCCCAGCAGCCTCGCGGAGCAGGGTCCAGCGCTGGCGGTGCTGGGCTTGCTCAGCCCCTGCTCCCTTCAGAGAGGTCGAGGGTTCCCAGTGCCACCTCTCCACGTGGCCCTGGTAATTCCGTCCCTCAGCCCTGGGGAAGAGCAGTGTGACAGTAAAAGTGCTGACGCAGCCGTAGCAAGAGAGCAGCGCGAGCCGTGGTCTCTCTGCAAAGCTGTTTCAGTAGCTCTTCGTAGCCGCTTCTGTCCCCCCATGACATTTAATCCATCAAGCTAAACTGGAGGCAAGCTTGGGAGGGGGGAAACAAAAAAATACCCAACCCAAACCCTCTAAGATGTGTCCCATTTAGCATCCTCGTAGCTTCCAACAACAACAAATTTACAGCGGAGAGAGGGAGGGCGAGGGAAGATGAATGAAATTGCCTAAGAGAGGGAAATGAGCAAACCCAAAAAAGCAATGCCTTTATTTAAAAATATATAGTTGAGAAGTCTAATCACAGAGCATTCAGCTGTGAGGTCTATCCATTATCAGGAGACTGACAACACACACCAGTAGCCAGTCGGGGAACGTTACTTAATAAATCAAAGCTGACAAGCGCTCCCAAACTGATATAAAAATGCTCTTTAATGTCTGTGACCTGCATAAGTTTTATTCATTTTACTTTCTAAAATAATAGATGAATAGCAATCGAAAACAATCTATTCTGCTCAAGTAGGCATCATACATCTTTATTTTTTGAGTGGTTATGGGAAAGAAAGAGAAGTCCCTGGGTGTGGAGGCGCAGGGCAGGGCCGTGTGTGCCACGGGCACATCTGAGGTGAATTCTCCTTCTCTGCCCCCTGCTTTGCTTCCACCTTCCTGAGCAGGCAGCAGCCAGGTGATGTCAAAGTTACTGACACAGGAGGGGCTGAAGGACGCTCAGCTCCACAGCTGGGCTGAGCCAGGCTCCAGATGCTGAGTGGAGTGGAGCTGATGCCTGCCTGCACGCTCAGCTTGGGACAAAACTCCCTGGCAATCTCCAGGCTCAGCATTCCGGGTCCTCATCCATCCTGCAGCTCCCCTGCATGATTCCCCTGTGATTGCCCGGCGTTCCTGTCAGCCTGCACCCCTGACAGGAGCTTTTATATCCTCCATTCCCAGAATTTACAAGGTTCCCAGGAAGCCACGAGCACCCATGAGAACCCCGGTGACCATCGCGCCTCCAAAAGGCTGAAGCTGCCAAGGGAAGATGCCCTCACAGCCAGAAATGTTGCTTCCAAAAATTAGCCCTGGCTGCTTTGGAATTAGCCCAGGCTCCCTGACAACTCAGACCATCAGCTTCCCTGCATGGCGCTTGTTTAAAAAGCAAAATAAAACCAAAGGAAGCAGTTTCTCCTCTGCTCTCAATTTCCATCACATGATGGATCTTTCGGGATGGGAAAAAGGAGATTGAAATTGCTGTGTGTGTGTCGCCTCCCCCACCCCACCTCTCGGCTTTCAGAAGAAATAAGGTTTGATCTTTTCAGATGGAAATTAAGCAATTTGCAAAATATGTATTTTGGCATTTCGGCAACTTGGCTTTCAAAACAAACTGGGGTTTATTGATTCCATGAGCCACCACCAGAGTTATCTGCAGACCATAATTTTCAGCTTTAATGAGAAGAGCAGCTTTTCATTTGGAATAATAAGTGCCCTGCTCTTGTGTTTTGGCCTGTGCCCTGTTCTCCCATCAGTGCCTGGCAGCCGGAGACATGGTGGAGCACAGGCACGGACGGATGCTCCCACCATCCCAATCCAAAAACCCAGCGTGAGGCAGGAGCGAAGCTTCCCTCGGCTTTAATCAGCCTTAATTCACACTGTGGCTACAAAGTGGTTGGGAGGACTGGTCAGGCATAAATCACGATCCTTCCCTGCAAGTTTAATCAACTTCCAACTGAACCAAGCACCTTCGTGGTGATGAAAAGGACCATAAAACCATGGAGAGCGATATCCTGCGTGTTATTGCTTCCATGGCCTTAGGTCTGGGAGCAGCAGTGCCATAACCCTGACGGGAGCCTCTTCCATCATCTCAGCACCCATAAAATCCATCACTCCCTGCTCTTCACACGGGGAAGGGCCCTGTGAGCAGCTCTGCATCGTTCTGGGTGCCCCACCGGCTGGCTCCCAAATAGGGAACGCCCAGCCCTGTCCCAGCCATTGCTCTGGGAAGCTCAGCTTTAGTGGGAAGCTGTCCTGCCTCGGGGATGCGGCCTGGCAGGAGACGTGGGCAGGGAAGGTGTTCTCTACCTATAAAACAAGAGTGATCCTGCTTTTATGTGCCAGGAGCAACAAGGATGAGCTCCTCACCGCCTGTGGAAGGCCCAGTGTTCCGTTAAAACAATGTCCCAGCAGCCAGGAGGGCGCAGGAGGGCAGGGGATGTACTGAGCTTAAAATAACTCCAAAAAGAGCAGTTGGTGGTTCCGCAAGGAGACTTGGGTCTGGCTCAGCGTTTGGGATGTTACATCCTGCCCTTCCACAAATCCTGCTGTGATCAAACATGTGAAGGGGCATGGGAACAGCAAAAAGAACAAAAAAAAAAAAAAAAAAAA
>VZRN01005827.1:1363041-1436188 GCA_013397935.1 Dasyornis broadbenti | reverse complement strand
GGAGGTGGAACATGAGATTGAATTCAAAATTTGTGTCATTTGTCCAAACCTCTGCATTTCCAAGTGCCCAAGGTGGGAGCACAAGAACAGTCCCCTGTCTGAGCCAGGCTCAAAATTCCCAGGGCCAAATACACAAGAAAAGGAGCTGAGCCTTTGAGCCAAACTTTGTCATTTAGGAGATGTGCTCCCGTTTGTTTTCCACCAAAGTGAGGAGGCAGATTTTGTATAAAAGGGCACATTATTGACTCTCATTGGCAGCTGCTGGCCAGCTCCAGGAGTTTAACCAAGATCCATGGCTGGCTGCAGCAAAATGCAGCTACACAGAGGGCCTGGGATTTGTTTTTCTGAGGCAGCAAAAATGACAAAGTTCACAAATGCAAAAAATCCACCCAATACTATTAAGATTTCACAAACAGTCCCTAACTGGGAGAAAACCCAGGGAGATCAGGCAGGCACAGCAGTGACAGCAATTCTTCTCAATAACTTTGACATGCTGCTTGTCGTCCTGTTTATTCCTCCCTTTCCTTCTTCAAACAGACCAACACAAACAGCATTTGCAAGCAGCCGTTTCAAACCAGGAGCTGGAATTTTGGACATCAATGGTGTCAAACCGCAGCAATCCAGTGCTTACAAATCAGTTCTCGCCTTGTGACAAGAGAAAACTGATTTTTGCCTACGAGGTGCTTGTTGAGGGAAGCGCTGAGCGGCTGCGGCTCCCTCCCCGCCGGCTCTCACGCGTGGGCAGAGCGTGGGGTATCTGGGAAAATCCTTCAGATTTAGGGAAAAGGTTCTTCCCGCAGAGGCTGCTGGGCACTGCCCAGGCTCCGCAGGGAATGGGCACGGCCCCGAGGCTGCCAGAGCTCCAGGAGCGTTTGGACAGCGCTGCCAGGGGTGCCCAGGCTGGGATTGTTGGGGGGTCTGGGCAGGGCCAGGGGTCGCATCCTTGTGGGTCCCTTCCAGCTCAGGACATTCTGTGATTTGATGAAAGCAAAGTGCGTTGCTCTTCACCAACAGTGAGAAGCTCAGGATCAGAAATCTCTGCTTGGGAACACGGCTCTGGAGCTGCCTGCTTTTCACCATATCCATTTTATTGAAAAGGGAAATTTATATAAATAGCCCTCCCTCCCAAATTCTGTTTGTAATCTCCGTGAATAACTATTGCTTTAGGAGGGTAGAACTGCTGACTCCTTTATTTCTGAAAAAATGTATTAGAAAACCTTCTCTTTATAAGAAAAAATGAGAAAAACAAAATCAATAGAGTATGAAGGAGCATGAAAAATGCATTTTGGAGTCTCTCTTTTTTTTTTTTTTCCTTTTTGGTCCAACGTTGCTTTCCTGTAAAGCTTCTGCAGAAACACACATTTAAATGTAAATGTTCTGAAAGTAAATGGGTGAGGATGAAAAAGATGAAGAGGAATCGTGAGCCACTTGCAACAGCTCCTTGGGATAAGTAATGCAATAAACAGAGACAGGCCAGGGTGGCACATGGGACTTCCCTGGCTGCTCCTACGTCAGTGGGGATGTGCTCCTGCTGGGAGACAACAGCCAGGCTCTGCTGCTGCCCAGATCCCAAATCAGGCACTGGCTGGGGTTGGGAGGGAGCTTAAAGATCATCTCATGCCATGGCAGGGACACCTTCCACCGTCCCAGGCTGCTCCCAGCCCTGTCCAGCCTGGCCTTGGGCACTGCCAGGGATCCAGGGGCAGCCACAGCTGCTCTGGGCACCCTGGGCCAGGGCCTCCCCACCCTCCCAGGGAACAATTCCTTCCCAAGATCCCATCCATCCCTGCCCTCTGGCACTGGGAAGCCATTCCCTGTGTCCTGTCCCTCCACGCCTTGGCCCCAGTCCCTCTCCAGCTCTCCTGGAGCCCCTTTAGGCCCTGCCAGGGGCTCTGAGCTCTCCCTGGATCCTTCTCTTCGCCAGGTGAGCACCCCCAGCTCTCCCAGCCTGGCTCCAGCCCTCTCCATGGCCTCCTCCGTGGCCTCCTCCAGCAGCTCCACATCCTTCCTGTACAGAGACCCCAGAGCTGGACCCAGTTCTGCAGGTGAGGTCTCACCTGAGACATTCAAATCCCTCAGCTCCTCGTGGCTCCAAAGCTGTGACTTTGGGGGACCACCCTTCAAAACTTTTGGGCAAAACAGAAGCTCACAGCTCACTGGGATGGAAAAGAATAAATGCAGGGAGCCATTCCCCACAATAGGCAGGAAAGCAGAAGGTCCAACACAACAACAACAAGGCCACCCTGTGCTGTAATTCACAGATTTCCACGGATTTCCCTGAGTTGGAAAGGGACCTACATGGATCACTGGGTCCAATTCTTGGCCTGCACAGGGCAATCCCAAAAATCCCACCCCGTGCCTGAGGGTCGTCCAAACACTTGTGGCTGACCAGAACACTTCACTCCACTTGCCCAGACCGTTTTTGTCCTTTGACAGAGCAGGTCAGGGCCTGGCATCTGCCCCTGCCCTCAGGAGCAATCCCCAGCCCTGGCAACATATGATCGCTGAGGGATCAGCACACGATCCCAGGGTCACTCCTCCAGCCCTCCCAGCCCTCATCAGCAGGAAGGGGAGGGAATTAACCCCGCCAGCTGCTCGGAAGGTACAACACCATAATTCCATAGACACCGTATATAGGGCACAAGCCTGTAATCATAATAATACAGATGTGAGATACAGATGTTCCCAGCGCCAGCCCGGGCGCATCCTGTTAGAGCAGTGACTCAGTCTGGTGCTAAAGCTGAGCTAATACCAAGCTCCTGAGAGGATTAATAGACATTAACAGGCATTATCCAACCATTAAACACACTTGGGATCGTGCGCCGCCGGCCCTAATGCTTCCCGTGGCCCCGGTCATTCCCAGCAAGGTCAGGGATGCACAGAGCAGCCAACGAGCTGCTCCTGAGCAGGATTCCACACCCCATCCCTGCTGGCATCTCCTGCAGAAAGGATCCCCCCCAGAGGGCAGGGGTTTGGGGGTTCCCCACCCCAGGAGTTGCTGCCTTGCTTCTGCCATGCCAGACACCTCTGCTAGAGCCGGCACCAGGCCCAGGGAGGAAAAGGAATTGTTTTCTAGGAAAAGCCAATATGCTCAGGTGGTGGCAGCTCTAGGGTTGGCACAATTCCTGTCCCACCTGGCAGCGATGGGCTCAGACTGGGAGGATGAGAGGAAATGGCCTCAGGTTGTGCCAGGGGAGGTTTGGATTAGATATCAGGAAAAATTTCTTCATGGAAAGGATTGTGAAGCGTTGGAACAGACTGCGCAGGGAAGCGGTGGAGTCACCATCCCGTGGAAATGTTCAGAAAATACCTGGGGATGGTTAGTGGTGAACGTGCTGGTGAGGCTTGGTTGATGGCTGGATTTGGTGATCTCAAAGGTCTTTTCCAGTCTTAACCATCCTGTGATTCCCTGACCCCCTTGGATGACAAGAATCAGACATCATTCCCCTCACATCTCCAGCAGAAAGTGGAGAAATTCCCCTTTCTGTTCCTGCAGAAGAAAGGGGAACATTTTCCTATGGAAACAGGAGCCCTGGTAGGGGCAGAGGACAGCAGAAGGGAAGCAGTGGCTGCTGAGGCCATTCCTCTCTCATCTCCTCGTTATGGCAGGAAGGGAGGAGAGGCTTCCCAAAGGCTTTGCTCTCAAGGCTCCTCTCATGACCAACCCAGAGAACGATTCCCCTCTCCAGAAGCGGCTCCAGACCGACTTTGCAATGCAGCCTCCACATCTCCCCTGTGACTGCAGACCGTGATGAAACCTTGGGATGTGAGAACTGAACCATCCAGACCGAATGTTCAACACTTCACCTGCTGGTAGGAAACACCAGGGTTCAGTCCCACCAGAACTGGGGGCTTGGCATGAAACTTGTAATCCCAGAGGCAAATGAGCTCTGCTTTAGCAAAAGGAATGAAATCCCATCAGGCAGCAGTGGAAACAGGCTCCTATTATCCTGGTTTCCCGGGATGTGCCTCAGCCAGCACAGAGCACCTGAAATAAAAGCACCTGAAACTCTCCATGGCCAGCAATTGTCCCACTGACCACTTCACCTGGTTTATCATCATACATTGCTTCTCCCTTCTACCTTTATTCAGGTCTTTCAGCATTTATCTTGCAAGACTTATTGACTGAACATCAATGAGATCTTCTCTTCCTTACTCGGCTCTGAAGGAAGGGGGGGAAAAAAAAACCCCTCTTGAAATTATTTGTATTCTTCCATATAATACCTCTTTCAGAGACCCATCAGAAAAGTCCTTTACAAGCGAGGAAATAGCCAATATTTTAGAATCTGCAGCGAGGCGCTTCAGCTAAGCTCACTTTATTGTAAAATTAGATGTCATTGTGAGAAGTACCCATATAAATACAAGTGCAAAGGGCCCTTGTGCTAATGCAGCAGCTGGGGTAACAATGTGCTATTTCTACCTGTCTGCAGAAAACTTCCCTTGATAGCTTCACCCATATAATACACAGCATATTTACATCCAGCATTAAATAAATATTATGCAAAGAGTACCGCGCTCTAATATCCGAGTGTATTTATGGAAAGCTAAATTATATCGCTGAGTTTATTTTAGCCCTAGAAAGCCCCGTGGGGAAAAGATATTGTGCATCTCAAAAGGTAAATGTAAGCTCTTCAAGAGAAAGGAGCCTTTAGTGGAAGCAGCACACTGTACCTGGGTAAATCTTGGAGCAATTACACAGCAAAGTTTTCTTTGATGAGGCAGAGATGTGATGACATGTAATTACTTTTTCAATGCTGCACTGTGTGTTTATCAAAATGTTAATGCAAGCATAATAACAGGCTGTATGTTTGTGCCGAGAATGTCAGAGCCTCCAGATGTCAATCACATCTGAAAATAAAATTGCAAATAAGTAGGGAGGCTTGATGGCACAAGTGACAGCCCGGTCCTCGGGCGGTGACAGGCACCAGCTCCCTCTCCCTGGGTGCTCTGTCACTGTAATGCACCTAATGGAACAGAGATTCCTTCTATGAAGCCCCGTGGAACAGGCTGGCTCCAAAGGGAGCGGAGCCGGGCGCGGCCGTGGGCAGAGGGAGGCTGCTCGTGAGCACTTGTGCAGGCAACGTCGGGTGGTTCTCATTTCCCCCGTCCCTCTCGCTCTCTGCAGACCGGCACCGACTGCACTGCGCTCCTGCCATGGAAAAACAGCCTGGAGCAGCTGCATTCCCAGGTGAGGATGAGGATGGGAGCCTGGATGGTGAGCCCAGGGCACCCCGAGAGCCAACAGCATCCATGGAGCACTGCGGGCACCGGCTCCATGGCACAGCCAGGGAATCATGGAATGCTTGGGCTGGGAAGGGACATCAAAGCCCACCTTGCTCCAGCCCCTGCCATGGGACAGGGGCACTTTCCACCAGAGCAGCGTGCTCAGCCGGCCTTGAACTCCCACAGGGACGGGGAGCCCACAACCACTCTGGGCACTGTTTCGCACCACCCTTGCAGTAACAAATGTCTGCCTAATCTCTCACCTAAACCTGCACCCCCAGCTTTCCCTTCTTTTGATTTTCTTAGCTCCTATCAAAAACCAGCTTTGTTTTTTTTCCATAGTAAGAAAAAACCCCATGGCTGGAATGCTTTTACCAGTGATGAGGCGCAACACCTGGATTTCCAACCCTCTCATGCTCAATACCACGCCGGGTGCCCAAGCAGGCGCTGGAGGGAGAGCCAGGCACGCCCTCAGATGGGATAATCAATGGGATGGGTGGACAGAGAGCCTTGGGAAAACACGCTCATAAGCCAGGGGACATAATGCCAGGATGGGAAGAATGGGCCTGCCCTTCCCAAAGCTCCCTGCCCAGGGATAACGGCAGTCTTGGAGAGCAGAGCGGCAGCGTTTGGGTCCAAACATCTTGAAGGCGGCCTGAGCATCTTGGAAATACAGCTGACAGTTGCTTGGCAACTGCGCTTACAGAAAGATTTTCCAAGTAAGCAGCAGGCTGAGGGAAGTTTAGCATCACAGGCAGTCAATAATCCCAGTTTGCAGCGGGTAAGAGGAGGGAGAGGGGAATTTCTAACAACCCCTTCCCCAAAATAGTGCAGCCACCTCGTGGGGATGCACGTGAGGCCATTCGATGCCAAGGAAGAGGAGAGATTTGCTGGGATGAGGCAGCAATGGACAAGTTGTGCCTGTCTTTGCAGGACGGTGAGAAGAGAGCCTGGAGTCAGGATGGGACTCCAAAAAGGAGATTATTTGCTCTGCAAACCCCCTCCCCTACCTGGCTCTGGTCCAGTACAGTCAGGAATTTTGGATTTCGAGGCTTTGTACATCACAACATGCATGAGCAAAAGCAGTGTTTCGAGAGCAGGAGGCTCCACGACAGCTCCTGCCTTTCGGGAGGGATGGAATCGTCAGCTGTCAGCAGGAAAGCATCCAGGCAGCTCCGTAACACACGCAGACAGCACGACTGAAACCATCAGAACAGCCAACGAGTCTCACTTGAGCAAATGCACTGAAAAAAAGGGGAGGAAATAGCAAAGCTCACGCATTTTCCATGATAAGCGGCTTAATCCTCAACTAAAGAAAATAGGGAATAACCACTTGTTGAGGGAAGATGTGCCACGTGCTGATTCCAGGCTGGACAAGGCACTGAAACATTGATTTCATTTATCCTTCCAGCATGGTGACAGAATTGCTTAGCAGAAAATTATTGCCTTCAGAGGGCTGCTGGTGACGGCTGACTGAGCTGATGATGTGGAAATCGCACCTCAGATCAGTATTCAAAAAACCCCAACAGAATGGAATAATAATAATAATACCAAAGAAAGCCCAAACAAGCTTTTCCTCTCCCCTCTCTTGTTTCTCCTGCCCATTCCAAGAGTGCTTGGCCACAGCCCTTCAGCAGATCCCTGCACTAATGCCTGGGACACTTAACCTTTGTATTTGCCACTCAGCAGCTGAAAAATGAATCCTCTGTTTTTTTACTCTTTTTTGCAGAGTAGCTTTGGGAGCTGCCAGCAAACTGAGTGTCATTTGGACACTGACATGGAACTCGGAGCGCCGTAGGAATTCACCGGGGCCTCGCGAAGGACGTCATCATCATCATCATCATCATCATCGTCTTCACCGCCGCCTTGGGAGCATCCGAGTCAATGTTTGGAATCCTGCTTAATTTGCTCCTCGCAAGCTGAGCCTGCACCATGACAGCCTCACCACCCTGCCTAAAAATAAAGGACAGAGCTTTCCCAAGGAGGTGCCTCTGGGAAGCTGCAGCCAGCGCCAGGGATCTGAGATGTGCCTGACAAGGCAAGATCTCGCCTTCCTCATAGCAAGGGCCTTACAATGCAAAATGTATTTATATTTTGGTGCTGCTCTCTGGAGCAGGTGTTAGATAATTCAGTAATTAGTATGCACATCTAACTTCATTGCAGCCTCTGTTGATCTCTCAATTAGAGTTAGCTGGGTCCTCTGAAGTTTGCAGTAGTTAATTAGAGCATTATTGAGCAGCCAGGCTCCACGGGAGAGCTCTGCCGGCAGCTGCCGGCTCTGCCCACGCGGTCCTGAACCCCTCGTGTCCGGCTGGAGGAGTGGGAATTCTGACCCACACTGCCCCACGCTGCTGTGGGCAGCCCCTGCGATGAGCAGCCACATCGGGGGGTTGGAATTCAATGATCCTTCAGGTGGCTTCCAACCCAGACTATCCATGGATTCTATGAGGTGCCCTGGAAAGCTCTGCTTTGCTGCCATTCATATTTGGGGGGAAAAAATGGGGTAAAAAAAAAAAAAAATTAATCCAGCACCAGTGAGACCAACAGGGAATAAAAAAACCCCATCCCCAAAGCTTTCAGTGCAGAACTCAGACCCAACAAAGCAAGGAGCTGAGAGAAGGGGAGTTTTACAGTGAGATGCAACTCAAAAAAGGAGTTCACAACATGGACAACACACGCTGGAACTGTTTCCGCAGAATCATGGAATCCCAGACTGGTTTGGCTTGGAAGGGACCTTAAAGCTCATCCAGTGCTACCCCTGCCACAGCAGGGACACCTTCCCCTGTCCCAGGCTGCTCCCAGCCCTGTCCAGCCTGGCCTTGGACACTGCCAGGGATCCAGGGGCAGCCACAGCTGCTCTGGGCACCCTGGGCCAGGGCCTCCCCACCCTCCCAGGGAACAATTCCTTCCCAAGATCCCATCCATCCCTGCCCTCTGGCCCTGGGAAGTCATTCCCTGTGTCCTGTCCCTCCATGCCTTGTCCCAGTCCCTCTCCAGCTCTCCTGGAGCCCCTTTAGGCCCTGCCAGGGGCTCTGAGCTCTCCCTGGAACCTTCTCTTCTCCACACTGAACAGCTCCAGTTTTTGAGCCTCTGAATACCTGAACACACCACAGCCAGCAGTTTGGAACCCAGTTCCCAGTAAATAATTGAAGGTGTGATGTCAGCTCCGACGCCTGAAACCTGTTTTTGTGAAGCTCCTGATAATCACTGAAGTACAGCTTAGCATTTATCCTATAAATATTAGAGAAGGCGTGTGTGTACATCATTTCACATTCCAAAGGCAAGCCTGTGAGCTGAACTTTAGGGAAATCCACAGGAAGAATACACGAGGCACGGAGAAGCGCACGATGATCAAAACCAGGAGGTTTTTCAAATACTTCCCTCAAACACAGCTGAGGATGTTTACAAGAGCTTCCTACAGGAACACCGGTCTTTGGGGACTTGGCAGAACGTGTTGTCCAGGTGCAAGGTAAATAAACACCCCAAAAGGCAGTGCCCACGGGAATCTTTTGGAGACTCCGGAATTTCAATCCCGAAGATGACGGTCTTTGATATGGATGCAGAGTAGACGTGGGGCTGCAGCAGCACTGAGAGACCCAGAAACCCAGAAAGCAGCAAAACGCGGAGCTTTGAGGCAGCAAAACTCCTGCAGACCTTGAGAACGGAACCCATGTTTGATGCACATCCCCAGCCGAGCTCCAGGGCTGCCTCCCGAATTCCCAGCGTCGCCCGGAGGATGCCGCCTGCGGAGAAGCCCCATTAGCACGGACAAAAGGCCCACGTGGCACATTAGGAGCTCCAGCACCTGCTATCAGGAGCCAGTTCCTTTCCAGGTGGCTTTATCGCTGACCTCCAGATGGAGGTGAGCTCCACGGCAGGCTCCAAGCAGGGCTCGGGGAGAGGCATAAACAAAAAGCCATGTTTTGAAAAATTAAGGAAGCAATTTAGAAGTGGATAATTAGATCTCCTTTTCGTGCTGCACTGGGAAAATTAAATTACTTTTTTATGAAGGTGTGTGTATCAGCTCTGAGAGTATTGTAGGGAAAGATTATTTTTCTAATATTCCTTCTCCCTCCCCCCCGCCCCAATTCCCAGCTCTCCGCTCCCCGCGCATCCAAGGAAGTGGCACTTGTAGCCTTCAGCTGTGGCAGGCGTTCATCTCCAATAATTGCGTTTGCTGCATAAATTGCCAGTGACATGGAGAATAAAATTAGTTTAAAATGAACCCAAATGGCAAATCTCAAACAAGTATCAGATGGAAGAACTCATTAATCCTCATTTCAAAGCGGGCAGAGCGTCGTGGCGGCCAAGCTGGCCCCAAGCCTGATGGGAGGGTGGGTTCTCTTTGGAGGTGGTGATGGAGCTCAGTGAGGTGGACCAGACCTCACCAGAGGTTCTGGCCAGTGTGGAACTGCTGCCTGTTGAGGCTCTGATTTCACTCTGCTTGGAGGAACCCTCCCCACAGCACCACAAGGAAGGAGTGGGTGAGCAGCTCCACCCTGCGCTGCCCAGCTCTTCTCAGGGGACAAGAAACTCATCCAAGCGCCTTGGCTGGCAGAGCTGCCCATGAACCACAGCCCACCAGGCTCCTTCTGCATCCAACAGCTCCTGGGAGGGAATGCTGCAGCCTCGCGGATGGGCACTCACAGAACCACAGAATCGCAGAATCACAAAACCGCAGAATCACAGATTCACAGAATCAAAGAACCACAGAATCACAGAACCACAGAACCACAGAACTGTTGAGGCTCAAAAAGGAACTTTTGGATCATCAAAGGGAACCGTCAACCCAACAACACCTCCGTGTTCAGTGCTAGGCTGTGTCCTCATATGCCACATCCATGTTTTCTGAACGCTTCCAGGAATGGGGACTCTGCCTGGGCAGCCTGTCCCAGTGCTTGACAATCCTTTGGGTGAGGAGACTTTTCCCAAGATCCAATCTAAACTTCCCCTGGCCCAGCCTGAGGCCGTTCCCTCTCCTCCTGTCCCTGTTCCCTGGGAGCAGAGCCCGACCCCCCCGGCTGCCCCCTCCTGTCAGGAGCTGTGCAGAGCCACAAGGTTCCCCCTGATCCCCCTTTGCTCCAGCCTGAGCCCTTTCGCAGCTCCCTCAGCTGCTCCTGGCGCTCCAGCCCCTTCCCAGCTCTGCTCCCTCCCCTGGGGCTCCAGCCCCTCAGTGTCTCTCTTGTTGTGAGGATGGGAAGAGCCTCAGAGGGACAATCCCTGCCCTGCCCCAGTGGCCACACTGGGGCTGGTACAAGCCAGGTGCCATTGGCCTCTTGCCCACCTGGCCATACCAGGTTCATGTCCAGCCACTGCTGACTGCCACTCCCTTGTCCTTTCCCACCGGGCACTTTCCAGCCACTCCACCGCAACCTGGGGCTCTGCAGAGGGCTGGTGTGACCACGGGCAGGACTTGGCGCTTCACCTGCGACTCAGCTGCTCTTTGCCCTCACACACGGAGTTTCTGGCGCTGCCTGGCCCTGGACAGAGACCCTGGATCGTGTCCCCACCGTGTCCGTTCCCCACACTGGCTTGCCGAGCTGCTTGTGCTGACTTTCTCTAATGAGGTTTATTGTTTGCGTTGCATAATTTTCAAAGGCATGTCACCCACTTGGAGATGGCCCTCAGATCTCCAGCTCGGGGAGGGGGAGGGCCCTTTGAAGCCGCAGTCATTAATTCAGGAGCTGGTTTCTGCAGTTAAGAGCACACGTGTTTGAAGCACACAGAAGCCACCGTGGAGACATCTGAGAGGTGTCCCATGATACTGCACATTAGACAGAGCGATTATAAAACTGCCAGCCCTACCGTCCTTCCCTGCTTTGTAACTTCCCTCCAGATATCAAAAACAACATTGTCTAGGATATCAAAATATCACTGTCTGGCTCTGATGATGATCTTAGGACTAAAGACCACACGGAACAAAGATATCACTTTAGTTAGCAGCAGGTCCATTTCTCCTAACTCGGTTGTTGAAAATAAAACAAAACCAAAACAAACCACAAACAAACAATAAAAAAACCCTCTAAAAACTTCACGCAGGCAGCTGGGAAACTGGAGTGTTGTGAAGCTGAGAAGCGAAAGTGTTCAGAAGCCAGGAATTCAGACAGGCACAGTTCTGTTTTTAACATTCCCAGTGGCTTTCCACCCCTTCACTTGTAGTTACATTAGAAAGAAAACTGCCCTGGTCGCACCAGCGCTGTTCCTGACACCATCACCCTTGGTCTGCTCCCTGAATCCCAAGCCTGCCTTCCTGTGCATGTGCCACTCATCAGCAAGGCAGGATGAACACAGAACCATTCTCTTTATTAAGAGAGTTTTTGATCACCTGTAAACATGAAAACACCCAGAGCACAGCTGCCTGCAGGGATTATTCCTTGGTCATCCCATCCCTTATTCTTAGCTTATCCATAGAGACTGATCTCCCAAAAGTTTAACTTTGAGGAGAGGACTCACGAGTGCTTGGGGATAAAAGCCTCAGCATTTGTCTTTATTTTCCCTTTATTTCTTCCTTTTCTGTCCTTTTTATGAGTTGCACCAGGGAAGGTTTCGATTCGGTATTAGGGAGTGTTTCTTCATGGAAAGCACTGGCTCAGACTGCCCAGGGCAGTGGTGGAGTCACCAAAACTAAAAGTGCTCCAAGAACAGCTGGAGGTGGCACCTGAGGCCATGGTTTAGTGGTGAACAGAGAATTACAGAATTACTGAGGTAGGAAAAGACCTCCAGGATCATGGAGTCCGACCCGTGCCCAAACCCCACCTTGTCCCCAGCCCAGAGCTCTGAGTGCCACATCCAGGCCTTCCTGGGACACCTGCAGGGATGGGGACTCCAAAGCTCCCTGGGCAGCCCCTGCCAAGGCCTGAGCACCCTTTCCATGGAGAAATTCCTGCTGGTGTCCAACCCGAGCCTCCCCTGGCCCAGCCTGAGGCTGTGTTTCCTCTCACCCTGTGCTTGTTCCCTGGGAGCAGAGGCCTCTCCCATGATGGTGGCACTGGGTTGATGGTTGGACTTGATCTTGGAATATTTTCCAACTCAAACGATTCTAAGATTCTGTGATTTGTTTTTGGCAGCACAGGTGAAGGCCCTGACCCCAAACCCGTGACTGCAGCCTCATGCCAGGAGCACCTTTTTGGCAGAGCCACCAGCACCAGAGGAATTCCCCTGGAATTGCCCCCAGCTCTCCCTGGGTTCACCCAGACTCCAGCACCAGGAACCTGCCTCACAAAGGGCCCTGGGGTACCCAGCAGTCACAACCCCACACAAAAACCCCTTCACATTCCGCAGACAACACGAGCCACATTAACAAGCTGCCAGCGGAGGGAACCAAGCTGCTGCTGCTCATTATGGCAGGAAACTTCTCCCCCTGCTCCAACGCGGGCGCAGCCTCGGCACCGCTGGCCCCGGCATCGCTCAGGCATTTATTTTTATATACCTCAGCAATATGTAGCAATTAGCAGAGGTAACACTAATTAGATGTTACATTGTAATGCAAGTCCCTCTAAACTTAAGTCATAACACACCTCGCTCCTAATGACTGCAAGGTCATTTTGGTATTCCGCGTAATCGCTCGGATGCTAATGAATCGTTTGCTATGCACGGGAACATCCCGGCTTTTCCCTGGGTGGTTCTCACCATTTACCAGTGGACACTTGCTTTAAATTGCTGCTCAGCCTAATGTGGTCTTGAAGAAGCCACCTAAGCACCCCGATTAATTGCAGCGTTTCGTGGCTCCCAAGAAAGCAAGACCCCATGGCAAACCTGCTCCAAGGGCAGGGAAATGCTTGTTTGAAGGGATTAGTTTGAGATTAGGGTGGCATGAGACTCCAGGAGGCAGAAAACCTGAATTTCCTTTGTGCCTCGTAATGGAAAAAGCTGGAAGACAACAGGCTTACAGGCAGCTTAGTGCTGCTCCTGTGTCTTTCCCATCATCTGTGTCCTAATCTCCTTAGGAGCCAGCACGGCGCCACGCCACGTCAGGAACCCACACTTTGATTCCCTCTGTTTCCCAACCCACAGCCACCACCAGAGCTGAAAAAAAACTGGAAATGGTGGCATTTAGCAAAAGTAAATTCATTTAAAAATTTGAAAACAACATTCATGGGCTTTATAATTAGCTTTTTAATTAATTTCCTATTCTCCTCTAATTACTCTGCTTGCAAAGAAAAATTATAAGAGCTTTAATTGTTTTACTAAAAGCGACCAGATTATTCCAAGACTGAAACCATCCATGCCATGGGCTGTGGGAATGATGGGAACCCCAGGCTCCCTCGTTGGTTAGGGGAAGCTGGGATTGCCCCTGCACATCTGAGCTCTGATGGGATCCTGCAGGGGTCTCATGGTTTGGAGCAGAGAGCTCCAGCTGGGAATTCACCCAGGAAAAGGCACTGCCCAGCCTGCAAGATGGGCAACAACTCGGTCCAGGACAGCCCTCGCTTCCAAGGGCTTCCCTCAAGCAAAACCAAAACGAAAATTTGCATCCTGTCTTGAGTACAGAACGGAAACAGAATCTCAGAATGGTTGGGGTCGGAAGGGACCCTAAAGCCCATCCAGTGCCACCCCTGCCATGGCAGGGACACCTTCCACTGTCCCAGGCTGCTCCCAGCCCTGTCCAGCCTGGCCTTGGGCACTGCCAGGGATCCAGGGGCAGCCACAGCTGCTCTGGGCACCCTGGGCCAGGGCCTCCCCACCCTCCCAGGGAACAATTCCTTCCCAAGATCCCATCCAGCCCTGCCCTCTGGCACTGGGAAGCCATTCCCTGTGTCCTGTCCCTCCATGCCTTGTCCCCAGTCCCTCTCCAGAGCCTCTTTAGGCCCTGGAAGGGGCTCCTTGGATCCTTCTCCTCTCCAGGGTGGACACCCCCCGTTCTTCCAGCATTTCCATGACGGGAACTGCATCAAACCAGGAAACAGGGAAGAGTGTAAAGAAGTTTCGAATCTCTGGCTGGAGGCTGGGTATGGCAGACAAAAAAATCAGAGTGAACAAATGACTCATGACTTATCTCCTGAACTTTGGCCACTCACTAAAAATCCAAGGAGAAGGCATGCTGGGATGCATTTTCCAGGCCCTGAGAATCAATGCCTGCAGTAACTAAAGCACTTTAACATTATCTGGAGAGAGCTGCTGCCATTCCAGGCTCTGCAGCATTTGGTCTTTAGGCTCTGAGCATTCCTCTCTGCTGGAGTGGCCGGATGGATCCGGCCTGGCTGTTGCCACAGGGGTCACAAAGTCCAGCAGAAGCCGGGGGCATCTCCTGGCATAAATCAACGGGCTTGAACTTGCTGAGAGAAATTTGTCAGTGAAATAAAACTCACTGAAAGCAGATGGAAGAAATCCTTCGACCCCGACTACAAGTCCCTGGAGCAGAGGCTTTGTGATTTTTGAAGCAATTTAGGCAGATTTGCCTGCCCGTTTGGATAGGAAGGCAGGGGCAGGTAGGCAGCTCAATCCCTCAGACTGCTTCCTGCATCCCAACCCGCATCTTTAGCGTGACTTAAGCCAAGACTCTGCGCACTGCAAACGCCAAAATAATCACGGCAGCAGGATTTTGAAATTCAAAAGAGCCCTTTTTGCAACCCGCCGAGCTGAGGGAGTTCAGAGGCGGCTCTGTCGCTGCACTGGGGTCTGAGCGCCGAGGAGAGGGTGCTGCAGTGGATTTGCTGGTTGAGAGAACAGTCTATTCTCATGCTCAGATAATGCAGAAATAAAGTGCATTTGTAACAGACAACAAAAGGATTATCCCCCATTCATTTCAAAGCACCTTTCATTCCACTCAGGGATTACATTTTCCTTTACTTATCTTGCAAATGGTTTTTCATAAGAGCGCGTGGCTTATGGCAAATACCAAACTGCGGTTGGGACAATGAGCGCGTTCTGCAGGAGACACATCCCGCTCCCAGCGCAAGTCCCTGCTGTAATCCACTGCCTCACAAGGGCCACTCTTCTCAAGAGCAGAGGCAGAGCAGCTCGGAAACCTTGGCACACTTCAGATTTGGGGGAAGTTTGTTACAAGTGCAGCTTCAGCTTTCACATCCTGTCACTGGAGGAGAACAACAGCGCTTCACACTTCTGCTGGGTCCGTCTGCCCGGAATCTCAAAGCGCTTCTGCTAACATGAACCCCATCCAGTAAACAAAATCCAACCCTGCATGGCTCCTTGGCTCCCTGGAAAGGAAGAGCTTCTGCACTTCTCCGAGTCTGGGAAACTGGTGCACCACGGCAAAATTCAAGTGCTTGCCACATGCGGGAGAACCCAGGGCAGAGATACTCAAAGCCTGTTGCAATCACCACACATCCCCTCTGCAGTGAAAATCAAGAGGATGGACATGACTCTGCTCCAAGAAAAATGCAACACTTGAACCATTAACACCAAATGAGGGAGCACTGGTAAGACCTGTTCCACCCAGGATCAGCAATTCCCATCTCATTGACTCCAAAATTTAGGATTTTACAGACTATGAGAGAAGTTTGCTTCGTCTCAGCCCAGACGTGAGCAGTGAGAGGGGAATACAAGACAGGGGAGCAGGTCAAGGGAGGTGCAACTCCCTGGTCACAACTGCCCTGCCTCCTTCTGCCTCCCACTAATGCAGAATTCGGAGTTTCTCACATAAAGAAAACAAGCTGGGGATGCAGCGAGCAGGTGGCTTGGTGCTGTCTGTAAATCCATGACTCCTGGAGAGTGATGATTGATTGGAGCTGGGGAGGGGACACCTTTCCATGCCGAAAAGACAGATAGTCCCTGCTTACTCCATCTTAGCTTTCCCAGTGAAAATGGAGAAGAACACAACGCTGGCCATTACAGTGTCACTCAGCCAAAAAATAACCCGCCACGTTTGTCAGCCCCCACCCTAACAGAAAGCATTCCGTTATCTCTCCTGTCCTGCTGCTCCTGATAAAGGAAATTACAGCATCATCGAGGAGCTGCAGGAGCAGCCCTGCTCTCCACCACCGCTCCCCCGTGATTTATTCCCCATGGCCGCCTCCAGAACCCCCAAAATGCTGGAGTGTATTTCCCTGTCCCCAGAGAGATACCAGTGCCACAGCAGCACAGACACCACTGCTGGGAGCATTGCATTTTCCCAAGGACACCTGAGCTGCTCCTTTCGATAACCGAGGGCAGCCGAGCGCAGCAGAGTCACACAGGGGGCATGGAATTAAGGGAAAAGTGGGAAAATGTCCCACTGCAGTGAGAGCTGCTCCCCACGCTCATGCATCGATCCCAGCAAGCCCAGAGTCCCCAGTGCAAACTGGAACTGGAGGCAGGAGCTGATGCACAATTGGCCCCGTTTGCCTTCTCATTGATCAGCCACTTTCAGCTCTGTGTTTATGGAACTGTTCGGTCTCGTACAAGACCTGTGGGGCTCCCCCCATCCTCCCCCTTCTTCCTAATGGATTGAAATTTTTAAGGGAAAAAAGAAATCCAGACAATGAGACCACACTCTGCAAATCAATGCATCTTGTGGATAATAATACCCAAGATTTATGTAACACTTAATGTTTGCAAAGTGCCTTGGAAAAAATAAATCAACCTGCAAGAACTGCATTGCAATAGGGAAGTGCCGTGGGGAGGAGCGGAATTGCAGGGATTCTAACAAGGAAAGGTTGGACAGATGCAGTCCAGATTTAACCACTGGACTGGGCTGTCCTGGGGACCCTGCATTGATCTCTGCAGGTTGCAGAAATTAAAGATTTTGCTACAGAGGCCCAGGGACACTTGTTTGAGTCAGAAGACTGAGGCTGGACTCTGGAGACCAAGGTTTAAGTCCAGCTTAAGACCAAACTCATGAGAAAACATCCAAAGCACTGGAAGCCTCGGATGGCTCAAGTGACAGCCTCGGGTCATGGCCGAAGTCACAGCTTTGTTCAAAACCATGCAGGCCTGGGACAAGCAAATGCCAAAGGTGGCTCGGCTCCAACACTAAAGGGGCAGACAAGAGGGCAATGAACTCGGGGAAGGGTCTGGAGAGCCAGTGCTATGATGAGGAGAGGCTGAGGGAGCTGGGAAAGGGCTCAGCCTGGAGCAAAGGAGGCTCAGGGGGAACCTTGTGGCTCTGCACAGCTCCTGACAGGAGGGGGCAGCCAGAGGGGATTGGACTCTGGGCCCAGGGAACAGGGACAGGAGGAGAGGGAACGGCCTCAGGCTGGGCCAGGGGAGGCTCAGGTTGGACACCAGGAATAACTTCTTCATGCAATGGTTGGTCAGTCCCTGGCAGGGGCTGCCCAGGGAGGTTTGGAGTCCCCACCCCTGGAGGTGTCCAAGGAAGGCCTGGACGTGGCACTGAGTGCTCTGGGCTGGGGAGAAGGTGGGGATCGGGCACAGCTTGGGCTCGAAGGTCTCAGAGGTCTTTTCCAACCTCAGTGATTCTGGGATTCTCTGAAGGAACAATACACAAACACCAGCACAAAAGGTGCTCAAACCACCCAGGCCGGCTCTGGGGCTCCCCGGGCAGTGGTGCAGCACAAACACCATTTTGCAGCTTTGCCAAAAGCTGGCAGCTCCCTACAGGAGCAGCTGGAGCATCCACAGGTGTCCACTGCTCCATGGCAAAGTCCTGACCTCTTGGAAGAAGGCTGAGCCCTGGGCCCTGGAAGGGGCTCGAAGCTCTCCCCAGAGCCTTTGCTTCTCCAGGCTCTCCCAGCATTCCCATGATGGGAAACTGCCTCAAACCAGAAGGGAGGGAAGCGAGAAAAGAACTTTAACAACCTCGCTGCCTCCACGGCCCCAGGCCTGCAGCCCAGAGCTGATGTGCACATCCCAGCCATGGAAACCACCCCAGCCCTCCCTGCTGCGTGCAGAGCTCCCTGTCCTGGGAGAGGCAGCAGGAGAGCCCTCCCGTCTGCAAACACGGGATCCATGTGCTTGCCAGGAGATGGATTATCCGTGCAGATGTTGGTGCTCTTCGGAGCAGCTTCCGCGTGGAGGTGAACAGAAGCACGGCACACTTCAGCAAAAGCTCATTTAATTCTCATCATTACCAGGTCTCTAATGAATAATTGATCCTCAGCTCGTCGGGTAACTCTGGCTCCAGCAGCTGCAGCTCCGAGGGATGGAGCCCTGCCTGCACCCAGAGAGCACAAACCAATTCCAGAGAAACGGGAAAGGACAGCTGGAGTCAATCACCTCCCACGGCCCCGGGGCAAAGCCTCTGCTCCCCCCTGCTCCAGCACTGCTCAGATTCCATGTTCAGAGCCCTGATGTGAATGGAGGCTCCCAGCCCTGCGCTCCAGGGAGCCGCATTTGCCTCTGAATTGGAAAAATTGGAATTGAACCTTTCCTGGGGTTTTGCTCCTCAGTTTTGCTAAAAAAAGACTTCTGCTGGAAGCTGTTTGGGTTTTGGTCTGTTTGGGTTCTGTTCCTGGCCTAATCCAAGAGCTCTGCACGCTGTAACCCAAGGCTGGACCTATCCTCTGCTGGAATTTAACCCAAGGCAAGGCTTTTTGCTCCATTTTGATGCACGAGCACAATGCAGGCTTGGGATGCACCAAAGATGTCAAGGCTGGCTGAGCACTAATAACAGGAGGTTTGTCGACTCTGTCTGCTCTGATGGGATTGATGGAAATCAAATCCTCCAGAAGCCAAGAGCTGCTCCCAGCAGTGACCGCTCATAAAACACATCCACGGGCTCGCTCCTGCTCTGGTGTTTGGCACAGCGAGGGCTCTGCAAAGGAGGGTCTGTGTGGCACAAGCTCTTTCAGAGGAAGGTTCCCAGCCTGCAGCTGGTGACCAACACTGAGAAATCCCAGGATTCTGCTGCCTGTCCTTCTGGCTTAGTCGGGACTTGCCCGCAGCGCTGCATAACAGGAATGACTCTGCTTTTCTCACAGAAAAGGAACTCATAACTCGCTGATCCTGGAGCAACGCAGGCCGAGAGAAGGGCGGGCTGCAAAATACCCCAAGCCTGGCATTGTTTGTGGAGCGACAGGAGCCGTGACGCCAAAACACCGCTGGCTGCCACCTCCCCCAGCTCGCCTCCCTCCAAAGGATGAAAAGAGCAAGTAATTAAACAATGGGTTTGCCGTAAGTGCTGGACTTCAGAGGCTGCTTTTCCCTTTCTTCTTTTTTGTACGAGGAGGAAAAGGGGAAAAAAAGATTTAAGATAATGGCCTTTTTCTCTTCAGAATAAATTAAGCTCAAAGATAGAGAATCCCATTACTAATGCCTTTTAGCAAAGCCTAGACATTCTTTTAAAGTCAAACTTTAAAGTCTAACGTGCAGTGATCTCGTCGAAATCTTTCCTGTAATGATATTTAAGTGATGGCCAAGTATATCAGTGGGTTCAGGAGAAGTGCTGATTGCGTATCTTCAAGGGAACGAGGCACTGCAGAGCTCTGGCAAAGGGAACCCATGCTGCTGAAATGAAAGTTGCCTTTAAAACTACACACACGCAGTTGCGAGTAACTAATTATTGCAGGAGTCATGACAGAAGAAAAGAAAAAGGTAAAGAAATCCAGGCAAAGGATCCGCCTCGAGGAGGGGAATGTGGGACACGCGGCTCTGATGTGCGATAGGAAAACTTGTTCCCATCCCTTCTGTGCACCCTTTCTGAATTTAATATTCTTTTCAAATTCTTCTTCCCTGTTTTTTTTTGAGCAGGAGGAAAGCTGACAAAAGCGCGATCTTCACATCTACTCAGGGAAAATAAAATATAAAAGATAAGGTGGTGATGGGGGGAGGCTTGGGATGGCTCACGTGGCTCCTTAAAGAAGAAAACTCAGTGCCCAACAAACAGGCGGGGGGGTCTCATCCCTCAGCACCCCTCTGAATTTGGGGGGCACAGGCCCGGGTGGCCCCTGGTGCTGCAGATATTGGCCCTTCCCCGAGCCCACTTGAGACCAGGCTGCAAAACCCAGAGAGTCCCCCTGGCCCCAAAAGCGGGTTTTTGCCGTGGAGGCAGCACAAGGGCAGACCTGGAGCGCCAGAAGGAGACGTTCCCTGTGTGGCACCGAGCTCCGGGGGCACAGGAATTTATAGCAGCGCCTCCAGCGCCGGGGCAGCCTCTCCATCTGCCAGTGCAGCCTCTGCAGCTGAACCAGCGCCCCGGGCTGGGCAGGAAGAGGAGCCCCGCGAGCTGAAAGGAGCAGGGTCACGGCAAGGGGAGAGGAAGCGCTCTGTTGGCTCTGCAGAAGCCCTGCTGCACCCAGGGGCTCCGCTCCTGCCCAGCCGCAGCTCCCCAGGAAGGGAAAGGCGGCAGATACGGAAGAGACGAGAGCTGCAAAGCGCCAGGGAAGGAGCAGATGTGGGCAGGCAGGGATGGCTGTGCTCCCTGAGCGCTTCCCAAGAACCCACACGTGCACCCTCATCTTTCAGCCTCTCCACAGCCTCAAAAGTTTTGGCCAGAAGCTTCCAGGCTCATCCCACCTTTCGGAACCAAAAAGGCAGCACTGCTTTAGCCCTGTGTCATCCCTAAACATCCCCACACCAGCTGCAAATCCTGCTGCTCTCTGTAAAGAAGCTGCTCTTGTTTTAGGGTTAAAAACATTCCTGTGTGGACGTGGGGGGTGAGGTGGAATCACCTGAGCTCCTGCAGTCAGCTCTGGGCCCTCCCGGAGCTGCTGTGACCCTGTCTCACCCATTTCAGAGCTGTTTGCTGCCAAACCAGTCAATAACAAATGTAATTTACAAAAATGTAATGTACAAAAATTACCCCACCCCTACCACATGCTCGTTTCTTCCCACAAATGGTTTTGGTGCGTGGATCACCCAAACACAGACCCAAAAATGGAGCAGAAACTCAAACAGCACCCAACACCTGTAAGCCACTGTTGAGGCAGCAGAACATCTCGGTGCAGTCAGGAATCAGCTCCTGCTCGAGCACCCTTGGGTCCCCATGGAAAGGTCATGAAGGAGGTGGGAGCTGAAAACAAATGGCAGCACCTCCAGCTCCTGGCCTCTCCTCCAGATGGATTCATTACCACCCCGCTGCCTGATGGGCACAGATAGAGGCCTCCCCTCCATTTTTAAAACAAGCTTTTGATTGGAGGAATTACAGTTTAAAGGATGTTGAACATTAATGGTCATCGACTGTGCATTTAAGGGGGCGAAATAAAAGCAGGTCCCTCTGGCAATTACCACTCTCCGAGAACTTTGGGCTCTCATTTTTCTGTTAACAGTGCAGAGATCAGACTTACACATTTATTAAGAAGAGGCCACTTATGTTCAGCTTGGCACAAACACGCTGTCAGCAGTGGTGTTTAATTAGGGATTACAACCACGGAACTGGATAATCAGGCCTGCTAATGAATCAGGAAGCTCAGTAAAGTGCAGAGATAAAGATTTTGGCTGCTTTCCTTTACCTATCCGTGCTCCTCCTTCACCATATCCTGCTCCTTCCACCTCAAATTGCGGCTTTGGAGATGTCAGAGCAGAAAGACAAAGCTTTACCTTGCAGTGCAGCCCAGGTGACGGCAAAAAGCCTCCCCAACATCAGTGAATATTCACAGTTTGCTCTGAGATCCCTAAATAAACAAACAAACCCCATCATTATTGCCTGGCTTCCAGGGGACCCCGACCAAGAGAGAGTTGTTTCACTTCTGCAGCACTGCCAGCGGGAAGGTGCAATATTTAAGGCAATTTTTATTGGTTGGACACTGAACACGGGGTGATACATTTCAAGCCTCATTTGGCACAAAATTGAAATGGTTTGAGTCAACATTCAAGGTAAACGTCTGCATTTTTATGGCCAAAGGCCTCCAGTTATTATTATTTGCTTCTCTGCTGGTTAAATTCAGCTTTGGTGTATTTACTGCATCACCCTAAACTCCAATCAGACTGATTGCTGCCGGGGATATTGTGGCTGGGAAAACAGGCCTTTGCTGAGGCAGTGAGAGGGTGACAGACTTCCCTTTGCAGAGTCGCTCATAAATAAGAGGTCATATCTAATAATGTTTGCTTAAAACTTCTTAGCAGAGATTCTGTTCTCAGACACCGCTGGCTTTTTGGCTTCAGCTTTAAATAACTGCATGGGGATGGATTTGCTGGTGAGAGCAGAAATAATCCCCATCAGCTGCTCTACTCCTGGATGTGCACAGGACGACAGGGATGTCGAGAGAATAATGAGGAAAGGAGAAAGGAAGTTTGTTCTAGAAGGGAACAGGGGAAAAGTTTGTCACCCAAAGCCTCACAGATCAGGGGGCACCCACCCCTCGATACCCATCCCCAGCCGCAAATCCATCCAGGCTGGGGATGAAGGCATGGAGAGCAGCCCTGGAGAGAAGCACTTTGGGTGGTGGTGGGTGAGAGCTGGACATGCCCTGGCCCAGAACCCTCCCTGTGCTGGGCTGAGCCCCCAGCATGGGCAGCAGCGGAGGGGGGCATTCTGCCCCTCTGCCCTGCTCAGGGCAGACCCCACCTGCAGAGCTGCCTCCAGCCCTGGGGTCCCAGCCCAGGAAGGACCTGGAGCTGCTGGAGTGAAATCAGAGGAGGCTCCAGGGTGAAGAGAGGGATGGAGCAGCTCTGCTGGGAGGAAAGGCTGGGAGAGCTGGGAATGTTCAGCCTGGAGAGGAGAAGCTTTGGGGTGACCTCACTGTGGCCTTGCAGGGCCTGAAGGAGCCAGAAAGAAAAATGGAGAGAGGCTGTTTCCAAGGGCTTGGAATGGCAGGACACCAATTTGGACACCAATTCTGGTCACCAGTTCTGGACACCACCACTCCCTGCCACAGTCCAGGTCTGGCTGCAGCGACCACACCAAGGCTGATGGGTGATTTTGTCTTCCTAAACCATCCCTGAGCCCCTGCAGTCAGCAGTGACATCCGTCCTTAATCCAGCAAGCACCTCCCCGCGGGCTGTGACTCTTGCAGGAACTGTTACACGGGGTCTTACAGGAAATTTTTAGGATATTCCCTCTCCAAGTACATGGCCACAGAGTCCTGTCAAAAGCACTGCAAGCGAGCTGGAGGGGATCCTGGATTCAGAAACGTGTGACAGAGTGAAATGCAAGCAGAGCACAAGGGCCAGCACCCAAAGCTTTGTCATCCAGAAGAATCTGCCATTAGAATGACATCTGTGAATGACTCCCTGGCATCAGGATGGGGATGGAGCTAACTTGACTTGTGACAAGCTCCTGAGCCCGGAAAGGTCGAGGGAAGATCCTGCCCAGAGCTTCAGACTGAGCCCAGCAACACTGAACCCCTTCCCTGAGCAGGAGCTGCTGAAGAAACAAAGGCCCAGGGATGGCAAAGACCGTGCAAGCAGAGGTCGTGGCCAGAGGCCCGGGGGGAACTCGAGCACCGAGGCAGGAACACAGGGGTGGGCACCGAGCAGCTCGTGGGGAAGGCAGGGGAAGGGGCACTGAAGCAGTTTCCTGATGCACACACAGAAATGTCAGTAAGCAGCGCAGACATGAACCAGCCCTGACAGATGGAGCCATCCTGGTTTTTGTTTGTCTCCAAAGTTGTCAGTTCAGGTCTCCAGGTCAGAAATCATTTTATCTGCTAAACCATATGCTTTGTAGAACAAAACGCCTGGCAGACTTCAAGGCATATGTATTTTAAGGAGCACAGTAACACGATGAACATCACCAGACACTTGCTTCCCAGTTGTTATTGCTGTGCTACAGACGAGGCTTTTCTCCTTTTGCCCTGGCTGTGGCCTGCAATTCACTGAGGAAAAGCAAAACACAACTTCACCCCACTCCAACTGAACCATTTATGAGTATCCAATTCTGGAAATCCAGTAAAGAATCCTGGAATGGTTTAGGTTGGAACAGACCTTAAATCTCATCCCATTCCACGCCTGCCATGGCAGGGACACCTCCCACTGTCCCAGGCTGCTCCAAGCCCTGTCCAGCCTGGCCTTGGACACTGCCAGGGATCCAGGGGCAGCCCCAGCTGTGGCTGGGCCTCCCCACCCTCACAGGGAGGAATTTCTTCCCAGTATCCAACCTCAGCCTACTCCAGTCTTTATATGAACACCAGGCTTTTGGAAACAGCAGCACAAATCCCCCCTGGTGCCCATCCCAGGCCCCTCCCACCGCAGGACCATCAGTTATCACCTGAGGGTTCCCTGCCTGCAGCCGGACGCTCGGTTTCACTCCACAAGACACAACTACATCTAAACCTCAGGTGAGGAGAGTTTTCCAAGCCTCAGCTCTCAGGGGATGATCACTCCAGTTTTGTCTCTGCAGAATCTGCAGAATTTTTCTCCAGAAACACCATCAAAAGCAGATGAAATTTCCTGTTTTTCTCAATCCCCACTAACACCAAATTAACACTTGAAAGCCTCCTGCCCTCACTGCTTCTCTTTCTGCCCCTCTGTGAACCAAACACCCCCTGGTCTGTTTGAGGCTGCCCTAAACCTGCGAGGTCCAAGCCCGGTGCTGATTTCTGCTGCTGCCCACAGCTCTCCAACAGAGCCCCAGTAACAAATTCCCCTCTCCTAAATGCAAATAAATAAAAAGAAATGATGGACAGGCTATCAAAGCGATTAAGCCAGACACAGAGAAGGCATCCCCAGCAGCCAGGTTCAGGGCCATCATCTCGAGCACTCAGAAGAAATGTCCAGGAGACATCTCCAAGCACTCCCTCACTGCCTCAGGGCCAGGAGTTCAACACAGACACAGCATCCGGGGCAGGATAACAGATGCTGCCGAAGGTTCTTTGCTGAAATCATGTTAAACCATCTTTATTTTTCTTCAGCCAATAATGCAAAGTCTTTAATCCCAGCTCGTGGACAGCCTAATGAAGCAGAGAGCAGAGAAGGTTGGGTTCTTGTCTGACAAATAGTGAGAGCTCCCCACCCCAGCCAGCCCAAACCCACTCCCCTCTGAGCAGCACCCAGGTTATTCCAGCTGCACAGGGAGCATTTATAATTTATTTTATCATTTATCGTTATTTTGTCCCGAAGACATGGATCGTGCTGGACATGGCTGTGCCTGCCTGGAGCACACAGATCCTGCTGGAGCTGCTGAGGGAGCACGGAAGGGCAGCAGCTCGAGCCGAGGTGACAGGGAGCTGCAGAGGCAGGTTTTCCATAGGGAGGATCGATTTCCAACCATTTTCTGCTGAAAACCTGGCTTTGACTGGAAAGCTGGGTTTTCACTAAAGAAAATATGGGCTTTTTCTACCAACGAGAAGATTGGCTTTTTCCACCAAACCCCAGAATCAGCTGAGGGAAACCAGGGACAAGTTGGACTTTCTTTGTCAAGGAGGCAGCAAAATCCTGAGCTATTAAGCCAGGCAGGATAAACTGCTCTGTTCTGTCCCCAGGATTCTGAAAAGCTTCGCCTCCCATCCCCTGCCTCTTACCTTTAGGCCCAGTTTTGTGTCTTTGCAGTGGAAATAAAGGCAGCAAAAAAGGCTCAGAGAATTGGGGTGCTGAGAATTGCAGCAAGAGAGAAAAAAAGCACCGAGGGGTCCTGGACTGGCTGCCTGTGCTGGGGGGACAGAGCATCTCCCAGGACTGATTTCTGAGCAAGGAATGGAGAATTTGGGGGGCAGTACAAAAGCTGACCTCATAGAGACTGCTCTGGGAATGATCCATACAGGACAGGGCTCGGAGCAGCCTGGGCGAGTGGGAGGTGTCCCTGTCCATGGCAGGGGTGGGATGAGAGGAGCTTGAAGGTCCCTTCCAACCCAAAGCAGCCTGGGATTCCATGGTCTGCACTCCCGACACACACAGAGGTGCCTGAGAACACCAACCCTCGGGGCTTTGGCAGGAGGATTTCAGTGCCTCGCTGTTATTAAACATTCCAGCTCCTGCAGAGCAGAAAAACAATGTGTTCCCCCCTCCCTGTTGCATTAGCTTCAAGCAGGCCCTGCAAACAGAAACATCTTTTTCCCCTGTCTGTCCTTACCTTGGACTCTCACTGCTCACCCAAATCCATTTCTAATCCTCGCTGGCAGCCCCTGCACTCTGCCAAGACTCTTCGTGCTTTTCCCTAACAGCACTGATTTTTTAGCACAAAAAAACCCCAAACAGAAAAACTTCCTCTGGTGGGAAGTGTCCACGGCGGGGAGGTGGAACGGGATGGTTTTTATGGTTTCTTCTAAGCCAAACCATCCTGTGGTTCTATGAAGACAAACTTAAGGCCGTTTCACGTGTGCTGGTGGATGTGAGGTACAATATTCGTCCTCAAAAATGGCCCCATAGCAGCTCCCCAGCCCGGAGACAGCCCTGGTGAGGAGCAGCAGGACCATCGCCAGAGGGTCTGTGAGCACCCAGCCCCAGGAATTCACCAGATCCAACAGAAAGGCTGGAAAAGCCCTCTGAGATCACCAAACCCAGCCATCGCCCCAGCCCTGCCAGTGCCACCACTAAATCCTGTCCCCCAGGCCACACCCACACATTTTTGGAACACTTCCAGGGATGGTGACTCCACCGCCTGTTCCAAAGCTTGACCACCCCTTCAGTGAGGAAATTTTCCATCACATCCAATCTAAACCTCATCAATCCCATCCTTCTGCACTCGCAGAGCCGTGCCAAGTCTATCAAGTGCCACCAGAAATGCCAGTGGGGTTTGAGCACAGGCCAGGCCATGGCTCCCTGGGGATGCCAGCCCTTGGCAACTCTGCCAGGGCACTCCTGCATCCCATGCAATCCATGACGGGCTGGACAGCCCTGCCAGCGGGGAGGGTCTCAATTAAGAGAACACTGAACCAATCTGAGGGACTGAATGGGCCAGGATCAAACTCCAGGCATCCAGCGAGGCCCTTTGCCAGAGATTTGGCAGAAATCTGTCGGAGCAGATCCATCCAGGAGGCACCAGAATTCCCTGGCATGTGGGGTGAGCAATTTCTGCGCTGCTGTGCCTGATCCCAGCAAGCTCAGGCTATTGGATGCACCCAAGTTTGGCATTGGCTTTAGGAGGAGGTTTCCCCTCTCTTTGCAGGCTCAGATGTGCTGAGGGAGCCTGAATTAATTCCCAACGTGCTCTTCCCAGGGCTCTGTGGGCCCCTGGGAATGGACAGCCAGGACCACTGGAATCCCACAGCACAATCCACGTCTGTCCCACACCTGCAGCTGCCCCTTGGAGAGTCTCTGCCGAGGTGGGGAGCTGCATCTCATGGACATTTCATCCTGGGAACACCCAGAGCTCCTCCTGAGGAGTTCTGTGACACCAAAGCACAGAATATCCATTTCTCCAGCGGCAGAGATGCTGCCCCTGGCCACAGACCCTGTGGCACCCGGGAGTAAGTCCCAGCTGAAGGTTTCAATTCCATCTCAAACCCTACACCAAAAATCACCTCTTACACCCCACCTTAACCCCACATCACAGCTCTGATCCCTAACCAGTTCGATTCTCAGGGCAGAGGGATGGGGTCGTGGTTAAAAGCCAAGCCGTGGGCACGGCTGCTCTGGACTGAGGTCCCACCTGAGCCTTGGATTCGCTCCAGCACCTCAGACAAAGTCTCTTCCATCATTAAAATGTGGATGTGGTGCCTTGAACCACGGGAATGAGGAGACTTTTAAGAGCCCCAGGCAGGGCACGGAGATAAAGGGGGATACCAAGATCCTGACAGACACTCACAGGGAGATCTGGAATTTTCTCCAGCCCAAAATTCAAAGCAGCGCTGACCCAAACTGACATTTTCACAGAACTGAGGTTTTAGAGGGGGGGAGACAAATGAAAAAAGGCAGAGAGGGGGCTTGAAGTAATTTTGTAATTCTGAGCTGCATTCAGAGAACACTTTCAGCTCATGAAATGAAAGTATTTTCAACCCCCAGAATTCTTTATTGTGAGAAGAAAAAGTTATCTACATTTTTGAGTCATTTTGAGGTTTAAAAATAAACATTTTGTTTGCAGTGTGCTCCCGACACATCAACAGGAGAACTTCACTCCGGTGAATATAAACCACCTGTATTTATTATCCAAGCAGAGCAGACCCCCAGCCCTCTGGGACCCTCAGCCAGGCACCAAACCAGAAAAGGCTGCAATTTCAAAGTGCTCTGTGTTTTACCTCAACAAAGGTTTGCCACTAAGAGAGCTCCAGGAAAAACTGCCAGTGGGATACTGAGGCAGCCCTGGCCCCTCCTCCTGCAAGGGAAAGCGGAGGGAAAAAAAATTAAATAAAGGAGAACTTTGACAATCTCCTCTATCCCTAAAACCACAGTGGAAGCAGCACAGGCACTTTGCTGCAGCCCAGGAAAGCCTCGGAGCACGGATTAACACCAGGGAATGCAAAATCCATTGGAAGGTGAAGACTGAGGAGCAAAACCTTGTCCATGGACATCAATCCCGGTGCTCCCCGGACGCTGAGGAACAGGCACATTCCCAAACCAGATGTGATTTCCAGCCACAGCGCTGAGGAGAGGGAGAACCACGGCTCCCTGTGCTGGTCCTGCCCCGCCCTGGCAGAATCTCCCTCATCTGGAGGGAAACTTGATCTTTTCATGTCTCGTTCATCTTCCTAAGCCATCAATCAGCGAGTCAATAATTGGTAAACATGCTCCAACTTTCAACTCCGGCTCCCTTGGAGGAACAGATTCACCAGCAGCTACTTCAAAATCCATTGGGCACCTCCCTCCCCGCTTCACATGTTTATCACTGTCAGTGAGCAGCTTCTAAAGCATTTTTGCTGTGCCTTGAATTCAGTTGCTTCAAATTGGTCTCTCAAGTATTGCATGTACGAGTTCAAAGCCTCAAGATGTTAACAGCAGCAACACATCTTGGCATCTTTCTGTAGTCTTACTGGAGAATTTTATTCCAAAGAACAGAAACTCTATTTCTTAACAAGTTTTCCTTTTCTCCTGACGTGAAGCTTTCCGCTCTGTGTCTCCTGGCTAGGCTGGATCACCGGTCAAGGAATCAAAGCGTGGTTCAGGCTCCTGCGAGCCCTCGCTCTGCTGACACCACCAAGCAGCACAAATTGAGCTCTGGGGAAGGCGGAACACCTCGGTGCTGCCGGCAGCGCCACAAAGCACCAGCGCTTTGCAGGAAGCCCAGGGCTGCTGCGAGGAGCCCCCAACCCAGCAGGGGTTGACGGGGGCCCACGAAAGGGGAACCCACAGCAACGCAAAGCTTCTCCCAGCCCTGCAGAACAGGGACACACCTGAGCCACAGCCGGCTGGGAACACACACCTGGGCCTTGCCAGGCACCGGGCCCAGCATCCATGGCCTGGCGAGGAGGGGATGGTCCCGCTCTGCTCTGGGCTGGGGTAGCCTCAGTTCCAGTCCTGAGGCAATTTTGGGTGCCTCAATGCAAGATGTAAAACTGTGAGAGCATCCAAAGGAGGGACACGGGGGTGGGGAAGGGTTTGGAGGGGGATAGAGCCAAAGGAGGAGGGGCTGAAGGACTTGGCTGCAGCTCCTCCTGAGGGGCAGCTCCCATCTCTGCCCCTCCAGGCAGAGGGACAGGACCCAAGGAATGGCTGGAGCTGTGTCAAGGGAGGGAGATCAGGGAAAGGTTCTTCCCCCAGAGGGTGCTGGGCACTGCCCAGGCTCCCCAGGGAATGGGCACAGCCCCGAGGCTGCCAGAGCTCCAGGAGCTACCAGGGATGCCCAGGCTGGGGTTGTTGGGGGGACTGTGCAGAGCCAGGAGCTGGACTGGATGATCCTGGTGGGTCCATTCCGGCTGAGGAGATTCTGTGGTTGTGTCTCAGGACCTGCAAATGCTCAGCTCCCAATGGTCAGGACCCTTCTGCCCCAGAGTTGTCTTTGCTGTCACACGGAGAAGGACTGAGCTCACCCTCACAGCCTGGAGTGGGCACAGCCCAGCCTGGATGGGGAATGTGTTATTCCCACCCTGGCACAGAACTGCAGACAGGACTCTTGCAGTAAAGCACTTGTGGATAACCAGGATCTCCCCACCAGCCTTCCCGTTTTCTGCTGTGAAATGACTCGGAATAACTAAAACCCTCTGAAGTTCCCAGGTAATTTTCATTTCGCTGTGATCCGAGCATCTCCTCAGAGCAATGAGACCTCTCAGTGCCAAAATTTAACAACTGCAACAATTCTCCTTAACACCTCCTGCCAGCGATATTGTTCATCGCTGAATTGCTTCATTAATTCCAAGTCGATACAAGCAGCTTCCTTTTGTCAATCTCACTATATTAACATATAATTTCAATGTTTGGGACCATTTTCAGGCTTGGAAATGAGATTAGCGTCAAGTGATTAAAATAAGTTCTCAAGACTGGGCAAAATCACCATCTCACAAAGGCTACAGATTGATCTTTGCAGTGGTGAATGCAACAACCATTCCCAAATTACAAGTTTACCGTTACACCACTCAATTTTTGAAAGCTGTTTGCTTTCAATGTCTTGTTTTTGTTTCCCCGGGAAATCAACATGGGCAGACTCCATCAAAAGTGCAGCCCTGACTCCAGAGGGTTGCGAGGGCTCTGCTGGATGAGCCCGGGTGCATTTCGCTGCTAATGGGATGTCAGGACTGCCTGTGCTGAAGGACACGAAGTGCAGGGAAGTTGAGAAATCCTCCCAGTGCTCCCTGTTCCCGTCCCCTTCGCCCCTCGCCGTTCCAATTGCATGTGACACCATCAACCACAATTAATGAATTAGACTTGTCACAGGAAATCTCTTTCTGCTGTAGGATTGGTGAGGGACACTCCCGACGGAGCTGGTTCCAGCTCGGGAGCAGGGATTGGGCTGTGGGAGATTGATGGCCTTGCCCTTTCCTTGGTGCTGCACAGGAGGCTCCCAGCAGGGGCAGGGTGGACACAGGCAGTAAAACATGGGTGACCCATGGTCTGTGACATCAGAGCAGGCCCTGCCAGCCCCGTGAAGGGCCCAGATCCAAAGGGATCCATTCATCAGCCCTGGCCAGGCAGTTCAAAGCAAGCCCGGGCCGTCCTGGAGCATACACGAGGTTTTCCTCCACCTGCAGGTTCAAACTTTGCCTGTGGTGCACACCCAGGCTCAGGGGATTTTCACTGCACTCGTGGTACAAATCCTCCTTTGCCTCTCCTCCCCTCACCATGGCCTGAAGGGCCTCCAGAGCCTCCTGTGGCCGAGCTGTTGGGGTCACATCACCCTGGGGACATCCCTGACCAACAGCACCCAGAGGGGAAGGTGTGAGAACATCCAGTCCCTGAGGGGAATGGGATCAGGGACCAATAACAGAACTCTCCTCAAGGGCCAGGAGAATGCCCAAGCCAGGAACCAGCTTTCTTGTCCTAGGGAAACCTAAAAGTGAGAGGAATCAACTCATGGGGAACCAAAAATGAGAGGTTTTTATAGAGAGAAGGAATCTCCAAGTAAAACAGAGATCAAAGATGTGCAGCTGACAGAGCTGCTAAGGCTCGTTGTGTCTGGAGAGAAATCAATGCCACTGAGCTCACGGGGAGTTTTGCTGGAATCTCTTGAAGTTTTACCCAAAGCCGAGCTGCTCAGGTCGTGTGAGTCCAGTCCTCTCAGCTGTCAGTGAGAAGTTTTTAATTCCACGGCTGAGAGGTTGGGAGATGAGATCAACCCCCTTCAAAGCAACATGGGCAGAAAGGAAAGCTCAGAGCACCCTCAGCGGGGACTGAGAGGAGGATTGGGTGTAAACTTCACTCCAGAGGGGTTTTGTACAAAGGGGAGGAGCTGCTGCTCCATCCCTGGAGATGTGTTTGTAGCCTGTGTCCGTTGTCTCAGCCCTCCAGGAGTCCTGGACACAATCCATTGCTCCTTTTGCTCACAAAACACAACCATCAAAAAGAACAAATCAATGCAATCTGGGGGATTATTTCCTGTGGAGCTCCTCCAGCACTGGCATTTCTTCCCTCCCAAGCCAACATTTATTTTCCGTCATCCTGCATGAAATGATGGTGCTCTGCAACCTGTTCACCCCCAGCCCTCACCCTGCGCTCCTCTCCTGTCCCTCAAAGGTCCCAGAGGTGCAGCATCACCGCAGGTGCTGGGGAACCCTGAGCAGGTTCAGCTCAGCAGCACCACTGTCAGGAACATTAATCCACAAACACCAGAGGTTTATGTCCTCTGGAGACAGAGGAGTCCTGGAACTTTATTTGAATAAAGGGAGAGGTCATGGGACAGTTTCCCATGGGGTCTCTCAAACTGATAGAGGACACAGCCTCTTTTTATCCCAGTTTCCCAGCTGCATTTCCCTCCCTCTTTCCCCACTGGCTGAGGTGCTCCAGAGGTACAGACTTCCTGAATCCCCAATACAGACCCCTTCTAATGTGCATTCCCCACTTTTCTTTGTGTTTCTGCTTTTCTTCTCTAAGTCCAAGGATTTAGCAGGGCCTTGGGTGAGTCACAGTCTGTGTCAATTAATGGAATTCCCATGGAATTTATGGCTCCTCCCACTGCTCCTGTCCCCTCTCAGTATCTGGCCTCATCCACCAGCAGCCCCCACAGTTTGTTTGTAAAGACATCTCCCTCTCGGTCCTTTCACCACCAAGAGAGGAACACATGTTGTTTTAAACATTTTTGGTTTCCACAGCTCACGTGCCAGGCTGTGGCTTCTCTAGGTTCCTTCAGACACGACCTGGGAGTCCCAAAGAAACCACAGAGCTCAGGGATGGGCTGAGTTGCTTTTCTCCTCAGTCAGGCACGTCTGGAAACCTCCTTCGCCCCTCTCTGGTGCCTGAGGCTGCTGCGGCTCCGAGCCTTTCGCTTTCATGTTGGAATGAAAATATCATGATGTACAAATTATTACTTTGTAATTAATTATGCAGAATAACTAAAGTGAACATGACTTCAGCATTATGACAGCTTTGAAATTTACCACTTTGTAAATTAATAAGTAATGAATCTGGCTTGCTGGGTATATGTTTAATATAAGAGAAGGTTACCTAAACAAAAAGAAAGGATTCAGCTAATTTAGCCATAAGAGAGCCAGAAGGAGCCTCAGTTTTGTAGGCAAGGAAGAGAGAGGAAAATACACTTTTTGTACCCTTTTCAACTGCCTGAGACACTGGCAGGCGTGTGACAATCCCACTCCACACAACTCCTGCACCCAAGCCTGGCTCAGATTTGCCCAGACTTGGCAGAGCCCACAGCCTCGCTGCTGCACAGCCAGAGCAGGGCACGACAGATGAGGCAACGCCTGGAAACACGGTTTGGTTAAACCAGGCAGCTAAATCCAGGAAGGATTCTGGGGTCCATGGGAGTTTTGCCCTGCCCTCAAGAACGCCAATGATCATCTGTAGCACAGCCGGCTCCAAGGCCAGTGCCACGGGAGCATTCCCAGCCGGATCACCCCGGCCAGAGCTGCTCACTCACCACTTTCCCACCCACAGCCCAGGCTCTGATGCTGCCCCTCAGTCCTGACCAGCGTTTTGGGCCTGTGAGGCAGAAGGTGACAGAGGCAACACCCATCTTTCTGTGAGCTTTGCTGCTGAGCTGCTGCCACCCACCTCAGCATCTTTCCTGCGGCTCCAAGGCTGGAATCCAGGGCTTTGGGTATTCCTGGGTATTTCTGCTCTCCCTGGGCTGGGGGCACAGCACAGGAGCCCCAGACCTGGATCAGGGACCAACAGAACGCTCCTCAAGGGCCAGGAAAGCCACAAACACCCAAGCCAGGAACCAGCGTTCTTGCCTCAGGGAAACCTAAAAATGAGAGGAGTCAGCTCATGGGGACTTGATTGGCTCAGAGCCAGCTGAGCATGGTCAGCCTCAGCTCCAAAGTCTCGCTGGTTCCTCTGCTCCTTCCCAAGAAAGGGAAGGTGCCCAAAGGAGCATTATCCCTGCAGAGCCAGTCTGTGCCTCTGCACAGGTCTGCAACACATGGACCATATTTTTCCTCTCCTTTCCCATTCCCTCCGACTGCCTGCAGCCTCTGAGTGTCATTTAAATCACTCCCACTACAGTGGCAGGGCTGTGCCTGGAACCACAACTGCGAGCTGACCTTGGCAGTGGGGCAGCGCTAATCACAGTAATTAGCGGCACATCCCTGGATGGCAGCCTGCAAGCCAGGGATCCACAGGACACCTGTGCTGCAGGAGGTCCTGTGCTGACCAGCAGCTCCGGGGGAGGCTTTTCCCAGCGCTCCCCACAGCGATCAATCACACTGAGCATGCACGAGAGCCCCAGCAGCCGGCGCAGACATGGCCCCAAAAAGCAAATCCTGCTCTGCTCCATCTGGTGAGCCAAGGCAATTCCGGAGCACTTTGCTCACTGGACAGGCATGATAGAATTCCCAGAGCTCGGAAAGGTTTCCCCTGGAGCCAGATCACACCTTTAGAGGGGACAAGACAGGCTACACCCACCTGCTTCCCCCAGAGCAGCATCACTGCCAGCACTAAACACCATAAACATGCCCACAAGCCGTGGGAACAAACATCACTTTCCCTCCTGGAAACAGCACAGACGTTTTCTTTGGCACAGGGATGCATTTCCAGGAGTCAGGAAAGGTTTAAGAGGCCTCTCTGCACTGTATTTTTCCAATCACTTCTTTTGTGTCAAGCACTGCAAATTCAGCTAATTTTGGAAGGACAGAGGGGGAGAAAAATCCTAAGGAAAAATCACACCCAAGAGAGCTGGCTAGAGTGTAAAAATAGCTGCGGAGCTATTCCCTGATAGCCCCTGTGCTCGGGCACGAGGCTGCAGCCACTGACAAGGTGCTAAAGAGACGACGGGTGGCATCTCGGCACCTTCTCCATGCCAACAGGTTTCAATGTAGAGACAGCCGAGCTTTTCCGCTCCTCCCAAAGGACCGCTCATTTCCTAGAGAACAGGGGCTGGGATGTCGATGTGGGACTAGCCCATCCCTGAGTGCTGTGGTTTGTCTGGGGCTCCCAGGTCGTGTCTGAAGGAACCTAGAGAAGCCACAGCCTGGCACGTGAGCTTTGGAAACAAAAAGTGCTTAAAACCTTAAAATAACACGAGTGTGTTCCTTGGGATGGAACCAGCCCTGCAGCAACCATGGCTTTGCCTCTTTCCTCCAGGGAACGTCCCTCTCGTACCCAGAAGCTGGCGTTACATCCCTGATGCAGGATGTGAATCCAAGCCTCCAGCAGCCCCCGGGATGTCCCTGTGCAGGACAAAGGCTGCTGCAAACCCTTGGTGTCCACACAAAGTCTGGGTTTGGAGAGACTGACGTTTCCCAAAGGAGGAGCAGCACTGCCCCCTGAGAGAGGCACAGCAGCAATGACCACGTCCTAACTGAGAAGGCAGAGATGGGGGGGGTGTGGGCCTGGCTCTGGGCCGGAAGAACAGCACACCTGAAACCCCAGCTGAGTGTTTGGACCACCAGCCCCACAGAGAAAAAGTTTCCCTGTATTTTGATGGATCCATTTTGTGGATCCCAGAGGAACAGGGGCAGCAGGCTCTGGATTGACTGCTCCCCACCCCAAAACCAGCTGAACCCCACTGGGAGTTGCTCCTCTTCTTTCCTTCCCTTTCCAGCTACACGAAACACTGGCAGGGATGTGGTAATCCCACACAACTCCTGTCCCCAAACCTGACTCAGACTTCCCCAGACTTGGCTGCTCTCAGCTGAGCCTCCTGCCAAGATGTCTTTGCACTTCTGGGCCTGAACACACATTTCACGTGCTCACAGGGCAGGGGGGAGCCAGAGCAACACTCCCAGGTTTTCCCTGTATTTTGACTGATGTGTTTTGTGGTTCCCAGAGGGAGAGCAGAGGAACACAGGCAGCAGGCTGGATTTGTGGGCTTGCTACTCCCTACCCTAAACCCAGCTGAACCCGGCTGTCTCCGGACCCACTGGGAGTTGTTCCTCACAGCAGCTGATGCTTGTTTGATTAATTCCTGTCTCTGCCTCTCTCAGCCAGGTGGGGAAAACCATCAGTGTCTGACAACAAGGGCAGTGTCTCATTTGGGTCCCATCCTGCCCAGCAGCTGCTCCCTCAGCACGGGAGCTGGGACGGGCAGATTGCAGGGATGAAGTGTCCGGGCGGGTGGCTGCACCGATCGCTGGGATTTGGGGATTAGGGGGAGCGGATTGTCAGATTCGAGCAGGGATCAGTGTGAATGCTGAGTGTGAGAGCAGATGTTGGTGATTCCCCCTCCCCTCCCCGCTCATCCCCTCCCCAGCGCTGTCCCCTCCGAGCATTATCCACTCTCAGCATCAGAGATCTCCCGTCATCCCTTTTTTCATTTGCCAGCCCAGCTCTGAGGGAGCCAGCTGCCTTCCCCAAATCCACAGGCAAAAAGACTCAGTTAATATAAAAGATTAAAGGTGTCTATCTGGCTGTCTTCCCTTGTTTCTTTTGCTCTTTCTCCACGGCACAAGCTCCCTCCATCACTCCTAGAGACACGTCCTTATCCCCACAGTGTGGGCACTCAGAGCCCTCACCCGCACAGCCATCGCCCTCCTTGCCCAGGGAACAGCAGCTCCTCGATGCAGAAGAGTCTCCTCTTCTCCTGCTTTTAACTTTCCCGCCCAAAACCCTGCAAGTTCTCTGTGGCCACCAATCCTTGTGCTCCTGCAGCAGGCACGGGAGCCTGCCCTGTGTCTGTGTTTACACGGAACAACAGATCCACAGCCAGCTCGCTCCCTGTGACACCGGCAGCACATAATGAGTCCCCACGGCCTCTCCTCGACGAGGCTCCAGCAGTTCCCCCCAAAAAAGCCCCACTTTGGCAGCTTTCACAGTTTGACCTCTCTCCCTCCTTGCTGGGCGAGCAGGCGCAGCCGTGGTTAATGAGCCAGCCCTCAGTGCAACGGGCTCGGACTGAGCTGGAAGCTTTCCACTGCAATCCATGGAGGGGGAATTCGTCATTAGCCCAGGTACCCCCAAGGCTGGGATAAAAAAAGACTCAGAAAAGAGGAAAAGGGCAGCAAAATGCCTGCGCTGAGCCGCAGCAATGCGAGAAACAGCGACTCATTGCCCTGGCAGCGCAGGACAAGCGCAAAATGGAGAAGGCGGAGGTAGAGAGGAACAATTCCCAAGCAGGCAGCTTCCTTCCAAAAAAATCCTGCACATGAAAAGCTTCAGACAGTGGTGAAATATCAGCCACTTCCCACAGGAGCCGAGGGGGATCCAGCACTCACCTCACACCCATGACAGCGGGGACGGGAGGAACCGCTCAGCGCTACGTGAGGACAGGCCCTCAAGCTAAGTCACAGCAGCACATAAAGCAAGCAGACACAAGTTGCCAGTGTCACAGAGTAGGGAAAAATGGAATAAAAATAAAATAAAACCAACTAGGATGGCTCCCACCAGATCCCATGGCTGAGCAGGTCCCCCCTGCTCGAGGATGACAATTCAAGGGAGGAGGAAGGCCAGGAGAATAAGTAAATAACTCCGTGTCTGCTTTGCTTATACAGGAGAGAAGATTTAATAGACAGAGAGAACGGAGTCTTATCAGCACAACTCACGCTCAGTAGTGCAGGGGAGGGCATCATACATTAGCTTGCTTTGACCTGCAGGGCCCTCAGTGGGAATTTTCTCCACCACACTGACATGATGTTGTTTAGATGCAATGCACATCTCGCCTGCATGGAAACATGCTGACACTTTGGAGGCTTTTGAATGCAGAGAAGGAGTGGAGAGAAAAAAGATGTCTGGGTCAAAATGTTTCTCTAATGGTTATAGATTTAATTCCATGGTCTGGAGGGAAGAGTGGGAGAAGAGATTATTATTTTTTTTTCTTCTTATTTCCTTTTCAGAACATGAAAAAGAAATCCAAAAGCATATTACTGTCCTGCTCTGCTTTGCTTTTCTTCAATGCTCTGGTTTGGCTCTGGCTTTCTCTTTCCCTCCCACCTCCATCAGTACATACAAGACCCGGGGAAGATCTGGCCAAAGCTGCTGACAATTTAGCTTGAATAAAACATTCCTGGGTTCCTCTGAAAAGGAACGAATTAACATCAGATTTCTCAACACACAAGGCAAAATAAACAGGGAAATTATTTGCCCAGCCGTGCTGGTACTTTAAATTCTCTCAAAGAACTGGGTTGTATCCAGAGAGATAGAGAATATGACATATTCTTTCGGCTGAAATTGCCTGCAGTCCCTCTGATTTCCCACTTTGCAGTTGTAATTCCTCTTAGACACAACTCAGAGCACGCCAGCACCCAAACTCAGGAGGGGAGCAAGATGAGGCAGGAGGCTCTTGGGCTTGGCTTTGGCTATGAAGATTAAAGTGGTCCCTGTGGAGTGTCAGGATCTGGTGAGGAGGATTTCTCTGTAGAGACCACAGAATCACTGGGGCTGGAAAAGACCTCATCATCGAGCCCAAGCTGTGACCCAGCGGCACCAGGTGAACCAGACCATGGCACTGAGTGCCACATCCAGTCTTTGCTTAAACACCTCCAGGGAGAGTCTTCCACCCTCTTCACCAGCTGCCTGGGCAGCCCATCCCACTGCCCAATCACCCTTTCCATGAAGGAATTCCTGCAGGTGTCCAGCCTACACCCACCCTGGTGCAGTTTAGAACGATGACCTCTCATCCTGTTGCTGGTTCAGAGCAGATCCCAATCCCGCCCTGGCTGCCCCCTCCTGTCAGGGAGTTGAGGAGGATGAGAAGGCTCCCCTGAGCCTCCTTCCCTCCCGGCTGAGGTCCCCCAGCTCCCTCACCGGGTTTGTGATGCCCAGGGACCGCTCCCACGCCATTCCCCGAGCAGGAGGATGCCAGGACCGGCACAGCAGACAGAGGAGGCAGCAGGTGCCTGGCGCTGCCAGGGTTTGCAGCAGCCCAGAATTGCGGGAACGGCCACCTGGGAGCGGGAGAGCGGTGCCAGCTTTCCCGGGCACCAGGCAGCCTCATTTGTCTCCATCAGGTGCAAATGGGCTGCTCAACCTTTAAGCGCTTAATTAGTTTCCTTTTTGTTTTTAAAAGCAACGCTTGGGTGCCGCGTTCCCCTGGAGGGGAGCCGGGAGTGATGGATGGGCCGGGCCGGAACGGGCCGGGCCTGGGCACAGCAGCCCAACCCTTCCGCCTCGCAGGAGCCACCGCTGCGGAGCTGGGGCCGATCCCAGAGCTCTGCTCCAGTCAGTGCCCAAGGAGCTAGAGTCAGCCCTGCTGTTTCCTGGAGAAGGGACAGGTCCCAGCCACGCCCAGCATCCGTCTGCTCCCGGTTCATCCATGCACAGCACGCGTGGCACTGTTGCCTTTCTCGGCAGGTAGAAACGTGAAGCAGACACAGCAGGAAAGGGGGAAAGGGGATTTACCTTGGTTTTAATGGGATCCTGGGTGCACGGCTCATCAAAGGTGCAAACACGCCGAGAGCACACCCCGGATAACGCAGATACAATTTTTATGGATTTCGCAAATTAGCATATTTACTTAAAATCCCCCAATAAGAAACTTAATAGATGAAGTAATTGTTCTTTTATTCTAATTACCCCCCTAAATGGGATTCCAGCCCAGTTTACAAAATCTGTTCCAGTGAGAGAGAGAGACTCCATCCAAGGCTGGAGCCTCCAGGTCTGGGATAGTGCAGAGCTCTTGGCCTCCTGCTGTGAATGTTTGGTTTTTCCACTTTGCAAAACTCCAAACTGAGCTGAATATCAGACTGCAAGAATTACAAATGTGTGGGGCTGAGGTACAGAATGTGTGTAAAGGGCACAAGGAAAGGGAAAGGGGATAAAACGTATAAAAAGGGGATAAAAAGAAAAGACAAAAATCCTCAGGTATCAGCACCTCCCAGCCAAAGCACATCCCTGAAAGTGTCTGTGCCTTCCCCAGGTGCACAAAGCACCAGGCAGGTCCCTGATCCCCCCTCCACCTCAGCCTCCTGCTCCAGCCCTCAGGATCCAGCTCTAAGAGAGAAACCTGCCTGTGCCAGCAAGGTGGGCAGGAGCTAAGGAGAGACAAATCTGCTTCAGCTTGGGTCATGGCAGGTCAGAGAGATAAAAAGATACATGTTGGAAAAGCCACTGACTGGATAGAGAATTGATCTGCTGTGATGGCTCCAGGCTCCTGGGGATCCAGGGCTGGGGATGCTCCATACCCACGGATTCCTTGGAAAAGTGCTCACAGAAGCCCTCGGCACCTGCATTGCTGCCCCACAGTCCCCAGCACTCACAGTTGTTTTCTTTCCTGTTTAATTCCTTGTAATTCATTCCCAAGACATCCCCTTCCCTCCCTTCCCCGTGCTTTTCCTCATAGATAAAAACAATATGTGGTGCTTTTTTCCATTCCAGCGGGGTTCCAGCTAATAAAAAGATTTATAATTAAGCCAGTAGATTTCCTTTTGCTATGCTGTCCTGGATTATGAGAAAGTATATTTATATGCAATTATGAAATGAACAGTATTTCTTACCCAAGTGAAGCTTTAAAAGTCATTATGAATCCATTAACTCAGCAGACCTTACAAAAGGCCTTCTCTGCTCTGGATTTATTTTAATTTAAAGCAGATAGGAAACTTTCCCCCTCCTTATTTTTTAAACCCAGCTTTTCTGCAGTAGCAATGTGCAAAAATGAACAAGATGCATCAAATTCAGTAGGAAGGCCAAACTCTGATGGACTCAGCACCGCTTTGAGTAATTCCAGAGTCTCTGCCATGTATTCGAGTGTTCTGTTATCCCAAACTACCAGAGAATCGTGGATTGGTTTGGGCTGGGAGGGAACTTAAAGCTCATCCTGTTCCACCCCTGCCATGGCAGGGACCCCTCCCACTGTCCCAGGCTGCTCCAGGCCCTGTCCAGCCTGGCTTTGGACACTTCAGGGATCCAGGGGCAGCCACAGCTGCTCTGGACAATCTGCCACCTTACACTGAAACCTCAGCGCAATTATCCAGAGTCTCCCCTGGCTGCCCCTCCCTGAGCCTCAGCACCGTTGCCCTGCAGTTCCGGGAGCTGCTCTCCATGGGGTTACAGGGAAGGAAGGATTGTGGTGCTGCTCACGGGATCCACCCCTTCCTTTTCTGCCTCCCTACAAAGCCTCACCTGGAGATCCCCACGAGCATTATGAGCTCAGTGGTCTGAGAGGCTTCAGGCTCATCTTGGAAGAGCCAGGAGACAAGAAGTGCCCATTGGAAAAGCCAGAGAAGAAAACCTGCCACAAGATCTGCTCAGAAAGCTGCTGCAGCACTGAAACTCAGGTTTAGTGACATCTTCAGTGCCCTGGAGAAGGCTCCATGGAGAGCTCAGAGCCCCTTGCCAGGGCCTAAAGGGGCTCCAGGAGAGCTGGAGAGGGACTGGGGCCAAGGCATGGAGGGACAGGAGCCAGGGAATGGCTTCCCAGTGCCAGAGGGCAGGGATGGATGGGATCTTGGAGAGGAATTGTTCCCTGGGAGGGTGGGGAGGCCCTGGCACAGGTTGCCCGGGGAAGCTGTGGTTGCTCCATCCCTGGGAGTGTCCAAGGCCAGGTTGGATGGGGCTTGGAGCAGCCTGGGACAGTGGGAGGTGTCCCTGCCATGGCAGGGGTGGCACTGGAAGGGCTTTAAGGTCCCTTCCAACAACTCAATGATTCAGTGACTCTCAAAAAGCCCCACCTGGTCCATCCATAGCTCTGGCTGACAGGAAGGCACCATCTGCAGGATTTTAAACAACTCGTCAGGCAGAGGAATGGCCTCCACCCAGCAAAATATGCTCCAGTCCCAGCCATCCTTCACCATTCCTTATCTCCACGCGGGCTGGGGATGGCTCATTTTGCTCGCCGTAAGAGGAAATCCATCTCCAAGTCACCAAAGGAGCCTCAGCTCCAATGGCCTTTTCATTAATGTGGTGGCAATAAAGCACAGCAGCATCCCCTGGCTGTCACGAGGAAAGGAGCTGGGAGGAATATTAACAGGGAATTTACTGGCAAGTGGGAGCAGGGAGGGAGGCAGAGCACTGCCCCTCCGCCACCCCAACTCCGTCTGGAGAGGGCCACCCCTCCCTCATGTGCCACCAGCCTCCCCTCAGCTCCTGCTGAGCTCAAGACAAGATTTCTTTTGGGGTGTTCCCTGGGAGCTCCCAGGGCAGCCCCTCTGGCTCTGCGAGTGGCACAGCCCCTCAGTGTCCCCTTGGTCCCCAGCACTGGAGCTGCTGCAGCTCTTCCCACACTGGGCACTTCACTGGGCACCTCCAGCACCCAGAGGCACCTGCCTGTCCCTGCTCTCCTGTCCAATCCAGTGGCGCTGGGAGTGTCCTCAGCCCTCAGCCCAGCTAAACCTCCCTGACAGGCTCGATCTGCCTCTGGTTCCCTGTGACGCTTTCACTTCCAGTTGGCTCTGGCAGCGACAAACCTGCTCTGACACCTTGGCAGTGGCTCAGTCTCATTCTCCCCGTGTGATCTGCTTCTCCCTGTCTCTTCGCTGTGCTCGGTGCGAGGTTTGCACTGACAAACCCGTTTTGATCTCCTCCCGCCGTGCTCCCCCCTCCCAGGGACTCCATCTCTGCGGTTCTTGCAGATACAGCATGACTGCTTTATTTAACGAGAATAAAGGAGTACCCGTGGCCGGGGAGTTCTCTGCTCACCAAATGCTCTGGGTTTAATCTGGGGAACAAGGTCACACTTGGTTTCATTACACTTGCCCCCTTGGCCCGTAACACTTGCTTTCTGAGCCGTGGATTTTTCAATTCAGCTGGAGCAAAATTCCCCATGTGTCTTGCATCACGAGGAGCAGGGCTCTGAGCTCCTGCTCCCAGTTTAATCCCCGTTTGCAATTTACAGAAGCTTTGGCTGAGGGTGAAAGGTTCTGTGTTTCATTACGAGGCCTCGCAGGGACCTCTGCTAACCTGCACTGAACAGCACTTCTTCTCACAGTGCAGCAGCTGCTCTGAAAAAAAGTTCAGTGTCTCGGATCCATCCCCGGCTCCAGCAGCCATTCCCCGTGCCAGATGCCTGGAATAGCGATGAGGCCATAATGAACTTTGAAGAGCAGCCCTGCTCACGGGTGTTCTGCCCACAGCTACGCCCAGCGTGCCCCATAACCAGCTCTGCTCTGCATCCCTCCTTGAAGTATTTTCAGGCACACCAAATAATGATCCACTGGAAGGGATTCTTGCACCTACTGCGGGCTTTTTTTTCCTCCTGGAGCTCTCAGAGCACTTCAAAGGGAAACAAGCTTTGCTGTGCTCGTGCTGCAGAAGGGGAAAGCTCCATCCACGAGGCAACGATGGAAAAGCACAAGCCCCAGGCCGGTGGGTGGGAACCAGCCCTCACTGCCTCCAGCAATTGATGTGTCTCTGCTCGTAATGCCCACCTGAAGAAAATCTTTTTATCCCATTCTCCATGTCTGTGCCTCCAGACCCTTCCTCTGATCAGAAATACAACACCTTGGAGCACACGTTTGTATTTAACACCACAACCTTCCTTTAGAAATTTGCCTTATTGTACTGAAGTCCATCTGCCCAGAGATGCCTTCGGCACCTGAGAAACACCAGCAGCCGGCATCACTGGGACCCGGAATCCCTTTGGGATTGGTGCAGGCAGGGCTCCCTTGGATCCCTCTCCTTTGCAGCTGGCCACTATGTCGTGGTTTAGCTTGGCCCAGGCTTTTTCTAGTGGGGGGGCCCACAAAGATGGCTCCTCTGTGAAGCTTCTCGAAGCCTTCACCATGTCCAGCTCTGAGGTGATGGACGTGCTGCTGGCCAAGCTGGGCCAGTTAGAGATGTTGGTTACGCCTCTGTGAAAAACATATTTAAGAAGAAATCAAAACAATGGGGGCACGCACCTTTCCTTAGCCAGAGGAGGAGGAGTAGGTGAGAGTATGTGAGGGAAAACAACATGGAGAGACCAAGGTCAGTGGAGAAGGAGGGGCAGGGGGAGCTCCAGGCGCCGGAGCTCTGCAGCCTCTGCAGGCCGTGGTGAGGCCCAGGGTGAAGCAGGGGGTGCCCCTGCAGCCCATGGGGGCCCACGGGAAATGCTGAGATCCACTCGCCCATGCCGAAGCGAGTGGATACCCTGAAAGTGGCCGTGGTCCAGAGGGAGTCCTAGTGGAGAAACAGGCCTTGACTTGCACCCTGAGACTGAACTGAGTGCCCCACATGGAGTGGGTGGGTGCCTGAGAGAGAGAGAGAGAGAGACTGAGGTCCAGCAGGAGTCCAGTAAAGAGAAGAAGCCTTGCTCCCGAGATGGAAACGGCCTGGCTCAGAGGTCTGTACCCTGTGGAAGATGGACCCCACGCTGTAGCAGTTTTGGGGAGACTGCTTGCCTGTGTGGGGACCAGTGTCACTGCAGCAGTGTCGGGCGGGCTGCTGACGGTGAGACCTACGGCTACGCAGAGGAAAAGAGCCTCTCCCCCAGGCAGGGGAAGAAGATCTGGGGGACGAACTGACCTAACTCCCCCCCCCCCATGCCTTGTTCCCTTGTGCAGCTGCTGGGAAGGAAGGAGGGGGATAAGCGGAGAAATGGTGGCCTTGAAGGGTTTATTTTACTTCTCATTTACTCCTCTGACTCTGTTAGCAATAAATTAGATCACTCTGCAACCTAAGGTCCTGTTTTGTCCATTGAGTACGTCTACTCCCAGGTTTCCTTATCTCAACTCATGGGCCCTGAGTGTGGGTGTGTTAATTTAGGGGTACCTGGCATTTGGCCAGGCTCAAACCATGACACACTAACAGACCACGAGCACAGCCTGTTCAAAAATCAGAGCTGGAGGTCAAGCAGCTCAAAGCTCCAAATTTGACACTTCCTATCCTATTCACAGGATTTCAAAAGAGAGCACCAGCTTGGAAATTACGCTGTTAGCAACAGCTCCTGGCTTTTAGCTCTGGAAAATGCTGCCGTTCTCTTGTCACACCATCAGATGTGTCAAGGAGTGGAGCCCAGCCCCTTTTGCTGCTGTGGGTCATCAAATGGGTTCCTCCATGTGGCTGGTGGAGATGTGCAAGCAGAAGGAAGGGCCTCGGAAGCTGCAGCTGTTCCACAGCACTGGCTGCTGCTCTTGGCTGAGAGCCAGACCCTAAAGCTCCAGGTCTGGGGCACCGGGGAGAGGGAGCTGCCCCCAGAACCAAAGCCAGTCCTCAAACAGCTCTGAGCTCACACTCACAGAACCCCCAGATGGTTTGGCCTGGGAGGGACATTAAAGCCCATCCAGTTCAATCCCAACCTTGCACTATCCCAGGTTTCTCCAAGCCCCATCCAGCCTGGCCTTGGGCACTTCCAGGGGTCAGGGATCCACAACCTCTCTGGGCACCCTGTGCCAGGGCCTCACCACCCTTATAGAGTGAAGGATTCCCTTCTCACGTCTAATCCAAACCTGCCCTTCCTCAGCTGGAATGCTGAGCCTTTGCCAAGTAGGCCACAGCCTCTCCCAGCTCTAGGGCTCCTCATTTAATACCTCACACAGCTTTATTACTTCATAATGCTGAGAGATCCCCTGAGTCCATAACCTTGGTGGCCAGCCTCTTCTCCAGCTTAGGCACACAAAGCAGAGGAGTTCAAACCTCTCAGCCCAAAGCTTGAGCTTAAAATGCAGCTGGCACTTGGGGGGACTCTTGCAGAGGAAATTTCAAAGTCTCAGTGCGTGTTCCTGAGTGCTCCCTGTGCATCCGGTGAGATTTGCTCCGGCAGATTTTCCCAGGCAGGCAGCAGCGAGAACACAGGAGGCGGAAAGCACATCTTTAAATTTTCCCCAAGCTGTCTCCTGGACAGACAATCCCATTAAGTGAAGCAGAGGGACCTGAAGCTGTGTAAAAGCAACAAGGTGAATCTCCTTAGTGCAGAAGCCTGACAGATGAGAGCAAAATGCTGGATTTAACTCCAGTGTAACACAACAGAGCGCAACGTGTCACCGGAGGGTGAAATGCAACCCCGCTCTGCAACCCACTGCACACAACCAGGTGAGCTCCCAGCTGCCAGCAGAGATTTCATTTAGGCTTCGCTCTCCAAACGGAGGGACTTCATTTGGAGATAAGACAGTAAAATGAGACAGCTTTGAAGCAATATGCTCAAGGTCACCTCAGGAATTAATTGCAGAGCAAGAAGCAAAGTCGAATCCAACCACGAAGCACACTTAGCCCCAAAGCCACTCGTTATAAGACATGCCATTTATCAACATCTATCAAATTAGGCAGAGTACCATAAACCCAGGCTTGTGGAGCATTTTTTAAAATGGCAGGAGAGGAAATGCAGTTTCCCAGTTCGTAAGAGCATCTCGTGGACAAAAATGCTGGTATAATAAAAGTATTTTAAAAGGCGCCTCATGTACTATTTATCTACTGCTCAACAGTCTCCCTAAATCTGAGCGCAACACGTTGGTAATGGGGATCTCAGACACATAATTTAAAGTGTTACTGAGATTTCTTCCACGCAGAAGATCAGCCGCTGAGATCAAAGGCTGACGCATCCAGTGACTCTGTCTGTGACAAAAGAGAGAGATTTCTAACAGTGAATTACAGTGTTAAACAAATTGAGCTCGTCTCCCCCAAGAACGCTTCCCTTGGCACTTAAGAGTACAAAGTTTGTTCTAGATAGGCCACTTGGAGAGGAATAACAGCCTGTCTGGGGAGCAACTCAGGGAAGGAGACACTGCGGGGTGGGAAGGCTGGGGAGAGGAGAAATGCACCCAGAAATCAGGGAGAATAGAAAGTTCTGCTCAATGTAAGTTGGAACAGGCACCCCAGGGAATGGGCACGGCCCCAAGGCTGCCAGAGCTCCAGGAGCGTTTGGACAGCGCTGCCAGGGTGGGACGGTTGGGGGCTCTGTGCAGGGACAGGGATTGGACGCCGTGATCCCTGCGGGTCCCTTCCCACTCAGGATATTCCATGATTCTGTGTCCAGGTCCCAGAGGACACCGTAGAAGCCATCTTTGCCCAGGAGCACACTCCTGACCTCACCCCTAAAGGCAGATCATCACCTCCCTCCAGGAACACAGAGGAAACGCGGGAAGATAACGGCAGGAGGCTGCTATGGCATTTGGGAAGCAGTGGGAATGCCCCACCTTCAGCCATGCTGTAGTTGAGCCACCCAAGAGGACACCAGAGCGTTCTCCAAGCGCGTGATTGGAAAAGGAAGCTTCCCAGTGAGGGCTGGGATGAGCAGCCACCCAGCCCCTCCACACTGGGCACGGAGGCACAACTGGAACTCGCCCTGCCTGGCTGGAGACTCCTGGCCTCCAGCTGTTCAGAAATAAATAAAAACAGCCTCTCCCAAGCTCCCAGCATGGGGATGGCAAGGAGGACACGGAGCTGTGCTCTCTGGCTCGCTAATGACTTGCATTACCTGGAGCCGGCTCCTTTGTTCCCTGCCCGCCGCAGAGGGGATTCCTCCCCAGCCCAGGCTCTTCAAACAACAGGAGCTGTGTTTTTGTTGCAGGTTGCGCGGAGTTTGGAAATTGTTTTGTGTCTGCCTCCCAGCTCCGAGTGTTTCATTTGTTTGATTTTGCTGAACCACAGGCATATTTGCACGAACGACACGAGGAATTCTTTGCTGGGTTTTCCCCACCAGCTTCCTGCCCTGAATATCAAATACCCAGGGCTGTACATCCACGCTTGCCACCTACATGGATGCTTGGATTCCGCCCATCAATGGGAGCAGGGAAGGCTTCCTTTCATTTGTTTTCTTTACAGGATCACAAGGCAATTTCAGAGGTGTTCTCTGCAGGGGAAAAATACCTTCAAAACCTGATAAACAACCGGCAAAACAGCGCTGTCTTGGGTTTGTAGGGAGGTTCCGTGCAAACAGCAGGAAGCAGAGGGAATCCTGCACCCTCCCACTGCAGTGGGCACACACCAGACTCACCTTTCTCCACCCCACAGATGCTCCCAGGGCTCTTTCTCCACCTTCACCTGGCACAGGTGGAGGCTGGAACTGGCTGACAGCTTTCTCACAGGGTTGTGGGAGGACACTCAGGGAGAAAAGGTTCCCAAAGAAGCTCCTGGCATGGCAAAGGGTGGAGGAAGGGAAAAAGGGTTCTGCCGCTGGTCTGAGGCCTAAAACCGCTCAAACTGATGGCAAGGCAGGGTCACCGACTGCCCTGCACTGCAACCAAGACAACGTTCGAGTCCTCCAACCCCACCGCTGCTTTCCACTCCATTTGCAGCTGGGAATTGCTCGGTTTTCCCTGCCTCTCCTCGTGTCCTGTCACTCCAGGTCCCCCGCCTGCTCCCCGCTGCCGTGGCTGTATCTTTCTCCCCGGGTTACCGTCGCTAATGTCAGAATCATTCCATCTGACAAAGTCTCTGCTTGGCCGTGTCTCCCCTGTCTCCTTGTATCTCTGTCAAGGCCCTTTCCACATGTCTGAGCATTTTAATGACATATGGTGCTGGGACAGAGGGGAGGGAGGGAGGCGGAGACCCAACACGATCCACGACCAGGCAGAACACGTGGGAAGGTCCTGGAAGACACCTGGATGGTGAAGGAGGCACTGGGGAGGATGGCCTTGGAGAAGGTTGGCTTGCCACAGCGTTCAGTTCTTCTCTCACCTGTGCCTCAGTTGGTTACTCAGAGGAAAAGGAGCTTCTTGAGGGTTTCCCTGTCAGGGATGGCTGATCCTGCTTTGCTCCTCTGTTCTGAACCCCTGCATTGCGGCCACCAGTGCCTGCATGGCCACCAGCCGCACGCAAAGGCACAGCCCAGGAGGTGCTCAGTGCTCCGGTGGGTCAGACCCACACCCCCAGCTGCCTGGAGCCGGGCAGGTCACACACACCCCTCACCTTGGCAGCGTTTCCCAGGTGTAGGAACCCCCCAAGGGCTGCATCACAGCCACCCACACTGCCCCACATGGGGGGCCCTGAACTTCATCCCCAAATCCAGAATGCTCCCAACATCACCTCCAGCCCAGCAACCTTTGCTCCCTCAGAGCTGCAGAATTAAGGCTTCTTTTCTCAAAGCACAGTCTTAGCAGATCCCAAAGCTTCCAGACAGCTAAGAAGCCCCAAAAGTCCCGGTAAGACAGGATATTCAACGGAATCCTGGTAGATTTCTCCCTAAGTAATTACATTTTGCCTGCCTATAATCCTCCTGGTGTTTAATTCTACTTCACCTGTCATAAACTGGTGGGAATGTGGCAGATGATGACGGTGGCTTGTGCTCCACGCAGGAAAGCAAAGTGATTTGGTGTTGAAGGGAGTTCAGTATGAAAAACACTCGGACACCAAAGACTGAAAAGAAAACAGACTCAGATCCAAAGTACCCCAGCAGCCCCCAGCCTGGCAGCTCCAGCACAGAGGTGACAGCAACACCCACGGCTGAAACTCCTTGCCTCTTCAGGAGCTCTAATCCCATTGCAAGCCGGCTGAACTTCAGCTCAAGTATTTTGGCAAATCCCATCTCTGGCAGATTAAGGGGAAAGCCAGCAGGAGTTAAATCCTTCCCAGCACCAAGAACCTGCTGCAGAGCCCTCAGGACTTGGAACAGCCTGGGCTACTGGAAGGTGCCCCAGCCCGTGGCAGGAATCAGATGAGCTTTGAGGTCTTTTCCAATCCAAACCAGTCTGGGATTTTGGGATTCTCTAAGACCAACAGGCTGCCTCGGGAGCAAAGCATGGATGGGATGAATCTGGCACATATGGGTGGATTATGCTTTTTCAGCTTTATTCCGTGGCACTGCAGCATCTGGTGTTTATTCTCTATCCCTCACATATTCCTGGGGTTTGGGGAAGCTCCACAAGGCTCTCCAAGCACAACAGCTACGAGCACGCTCCAGTCTGGCTCTCACATAAAACACTGGAACAGAGGGAAGCAAAGACAAACAGGTGGACAGTCAGAGTCCCAAAGTGTGGCCGTGGGGACCAAGAGGTGGCTGGTGAGGGAAACAAGCGGACTTCTCGTCTGAAAATTGTATTTTATAATCAGCAACAAAGCCTTGAATGAAAATTAGGAGCCGCAGAAAAAGCATCTCATTTCCCAAATGAAAAATGAGCCCCCAAAGCTACAAGCACGAGGCTCGTGCTGCCTGGGTTCTTTGCTCTCTGCATTGTGTTAAAAACAAATAAGTCAATAAGGAATGCCAGGCAAAACAGTCATTTGTCAGCTGACACGAGGGAAGGATGAGGATACACTTCAGGAATTTATCAAGGAAATCTGTTGAGCTGTGCAACTTCTTTTTGTTTTTTTTTAGGGAAGATGCTGAAGAGAAAGCAGCTTCCCACCTGGACCTGTAAGCTGCTCAATGAATTACAAAGCAGAAATACCCCCTTAGCACCCAGCATCACCTGGCAGCTGATTTACCATTTCTGCCAAGGCTGGAAAGCTGGTGGATCATGGCCAGGGCCTTCCGTCGTCCCCATTTCCATCAGCCTGGAAATGGCCGGAGCCTCGGAGTTGTGCAGAGACTCTCCTAATACAAATATCTGCCTGCCTTCCTCTGGGGGAGAGGGGAGAGGGGAATATTTCCAGAGTGTGCTCGGTGCTGAAGGAAGTTTGTTTGAACTGGGCTTAACTGCAACAAGAGCAGCATTAAGCCAACCTCAAGCACTTGTGAAAACACTCTGCTTTAAATAGCGCCTCTCCAAGCTTTAACGTCATGTAAAGCTCAAGAAGATTTCATGGGCCACCGAGAGCATCTAAAGCCTCGGCATCCCATTTGCAATCCCGGCAGCTTTGCAGCAGCAGCGCTGAAGGAAGTTTGAAGGGTGGGCGTGATGCCCCAGGAGCAGCACAAGGAGCCCTGCCCAGCCCCAATCCACGCTCCTTCCCGGGAAACCCAGCTGGAAATCACCCCCGCACCCCCTAAACCTGCACTTCTGCAGGTTTCCGGCCAAAAGGCCACATCCAAACCGGGTGCCCGGATACTCCTTAAGGAAAGGATTCCTCAGCAGCCCCCTGGATGCTGCTCATTCCTGTCACCAGGGTCAAACGCTGCGCTGCCGGGCCAGGCAGGCACTTTGTATGCTCAAAATTCATTAAAGTCAAATACTCCTAAGACTTTTTACACATGAAAAAGCAGATGAAGGTGAGACGGAGCGGTGCAGGCAGAGTTTTATTTAATGAAGGTGTATTTACTCAGAAGAGCTGAAGGGCTGCTTCTTCACAGCAGGTCAGGGGCTGCTATGCAAATACCAATAAATATTTTGCACTTCTCAAGAATGCTTTACCCAAGCGCTCTGCGAGCGTGAACTGCACTAAAGCTCCCAGGATCTGGAAGAAACAAGGGGGAGAACAGGAGCGGACACTTTGTCCAAGAGAGAAATGCAGAAGGCTCTTGGGTGGAAAGCAGAGCCATTTGACAGCTACCGAGAGCTTTCCCAGCTTCCCCACAGCAGCGCTGCTCCATCGCTAACCTCACACTTGTGTGCTTGGCAGCTTTCTAGAAACAGCAGCTCTGCATCGATTCGGAAAACAGAGTCATCTGTGCTTCGTTACTCCCAGCAGATTTCAGAAGGGATCCTGCCTGGTGCCTCAGCTGCTCCTAAGCCAGCCAAGCCTGCAGGATCTGCTGCGGTACGGAAGAGCAAAGCTTCTTACGAAACACCTCACGCAGGACAAGAGCCATGGCAGGGATGAGAGCCTGGAGAGGTTTGTGCGTGATGAACTGGAGTTGCAGGAGCTCTCCTTGGGCTGGGGGACAAAGGGGCTGCTGGGCAATTCAGCAGCTCTGAGAACCAGAGAAAACTGCATGGAGAGGAGCAGCTTCTGCTGCAAGACACTGCAGGGGAAAAGAAATAACCAGGGATGGCTCCAGGCAGAGGGGTGTGAGAGAAGCTCACAAGAAGGTGGCACTGAGGTCTCAGGTTTCCAAAAGCCTCCCCTTGGGGAGCTGTAAATGCCATGAGAGATTTATGGAAGTCTGAGGGAGCAGTTTTGTTGCCCTGTCCCTGCAGTTTGCACCCAGCTCCTCTGACAGGGAAGGGCTGGAGCCATCCCGAAGGAGCAGAGGGAGACCCACAGCCCTGGGAGCTGGGATCACACCGCAGGACAGGAGCCCTTCACCTGAGACAGCAAATCCAGGCTGCCCCCATCTGCTGCAGTCCTGTCTCTGGAGGGAGAGGTGGGGTTTGAGATCCAGACACCAAATGTTGCTGCTGCCTGTGGAAGTGGCAGCACACAGATAAAACCTGGAAAGCTGCAGTGGGGATCTCCCAGAGCAGCAGAGCCCGAGCTGCCTGGAGCCGGCATCGCTGCACTTCCAAGATACCAACTTCTTTTGAAATCAATACCGAGATTATTGATCCAGGAAGGAAATACAGACTGGCGAGGGAGTCTGGTCAATAGCAATCCCAGTGGGTAATAACTTTTAATGGAGACCAGGAAAAATTCCAATCTGAATTTTGTGCTGGGGCAAAACTCTGCGTATGCCGATTACCTGAGCCCAGGAGCAGGTCAGAGACCTCTCGCTGCTTTCTCTTGGTATTCCCAGTGACCAGCTCGGGTGCCAAGGTCTGGGAATGCACATCACTGCTGAGAGAATGAAAAGAGAAACCCCATTAGCAGCTCCCAGCGATCTGTCTGGCAGAGGACGAGCTGCTAATGCCGACTGCCTTGAAAATCAGAGCAAGAAATTCAACCTGCACAGTCAAGGCCAGATTCAGGCACGTAACTCAGTGATGGCAGCAGTTCAAGCACTTAAAATGTCTTTTGAAACCACAGTAAAATCCTGCTGTCCCATCCTTCTTGGAAATGGACTCCACTGAATGTCAAGGCCCTGAAAGGCAAGAACACAACAGCAACAAAAAAATATCCCAAACCAGCTCTGCTTGACTGAGGCTGGGAGAGCTGCAGCGATTTCCTTTCACTTGTCAGCAAATCCTCATCGGCTGCATGAAAATACAAAAAGGGGTTCAAGGTGCCAGAAGGGCACACTCAGTATTGGGGCAGGGGCTGGGGAGAGACTCAACACCACAGTTCTAAAGGGGACAAGGTAAAGCCTTCACTCCAATATTTTGGAAGCAGCAAAATCCCACCTTCAGCCACACATGGAGCTTCAGGAGGCAGCAGGGATTTCTGGGGTGCTGCAGACCCACACGAACTGCAGAAGCACCGTCCTGCAGCTCCAGGGGACGAGGAACCTGCTCTGCACTTCACACACAACAGCAGCTCTGACCTCCGCTCACAGGTTTCCGAGCAGCCGTTGCCTGAACTCCCCATTTATTCCCCTGTCAATACCTGCAAAACAGCTTTAGAAGAACAAACAGCTCCTCCTGGCCTTTGGAAAAGACTCAGGCAGGCCAAGAGTGCCTTGGGAGAGCTGAGGTAACCCCAAGGCACGAGGAGCTGCAGAGAGAGGTGGGAAGGGAGGTTTGGAGAGCAGGATTTTCCTTGTAGCGATGCTGGCATGGAGGCTGAAGGCTGCCAGCACCCAGGGAAGCAACTGGCAGAGTCTGACAGCCCTGCAGGAGGATAATTGGGCAGACAGTGCTGTGCAGACAAACTAAAGTGTTTACTGGCTTTAATATTTAATTGTGTCAAATGAAGAGAGAGGAGCTGGGGAATCGGAGCTGCGGAGAGAGAGGCACGTGCGTGACGGGGGCTCCACTCCTCCCGTGCCAAGTTGGGCACCCAAAGGAGCCAAATGAACCCCAGGAGCACCCTGGGAATCCCCCTGCTCTGTCCCTGGCACAGGAAGGAGGGATCCAAGTTGGGAGAGGGAGGGAGGCACTGCAGGCGGAGCAGGGAAAAGGAGAGGGAAAAGGAGAGGGAAAAGGAAAGGGAAAAGGGCCACATGCAGCAGCCGTGAGAACACAAGGATGAAGTCCTGCTCCATGGGGCCTGACCATTGGCTCCATCCAACCTCATGGATGAGGAAACTTTTGGCACCCACGTCCCAACCTGGAACACTCAGAGGCCTGAGCCGCCTGAGGAGGGCTCACCCAAAGCAGCCAAAGGTCAAGCACTGCTCCTTTGCACGCTGGCTTTGCTCACTGGGAGCTGGAAGAAGCTGCCCAGGGAGGTGAAGTCACTGTCTCTGGAAATGTTCTGGATGTGGCCCTTGGGGGCGTGGGTTAGGGGTGATGAGGGTGGTGCTGGGGTGCTGGATTAGGCGATCGTGAAGGTCTCTTCCAACCTTGATGGTTCCAGGATACACAAAGAAATGCCTTGCACTTCTCAAAGGCTTGGAGGGAAGGATCCAGGTCCCCTTCACCCTAAAATTCCCATCAGTTCACCCACTGGTCAGGACTCTGCTTAAAGTCATTCTCCTGTCTCCAGGAAAGGGCCTTGAACCACTTTTTCCCTTGGGATCCAGGCCGGGAGAGCGCAATCGCTGTCAGACACACTCAACCCTTCCAGTTTCCCAAAAGGACACCAAACCAGCTCCAAACAGGCCTCTGGAAAGCCCTGCATCCCAGCGAGGGAAAAGCCTGGACTCCTGTGCTGCTAAAGCCACTGTTTGTGTTCCATCTTTGCCTTTGGCCAAAGCCAGCAAGGAAATTCAAAGGAAGGCTGGCTCCATAAATACTGCAGTGTGAACAGCACGGCGCCTTTGCTGGATTATCACCACTAAAAGGAGCTGCAAAGCATCCAACTCCACGAATGAGAGATGCTAATGGAGCGTTCCCAGCGGACACCAGGGCTGTAGATTATGGGGAGCTGCTCTCACATCCTGCAAAACGTGCAGATTTAAATAACGCTCCCCTCTCGCGCGGAATAAATCTCAGCGCTGGCCACAAAGGAACGCGGCTCGGGCCCTCGCTGGCCTGTTCCAGGGGGCAGGTGGCTTGTGGGAGGCACAGGTGGTGGATGGAACACCTGGAATTTGTGTCCCTGTCCCAAACCTTCCCTGAGGTGAAGGCTGTGCCCACCTTCCTGTGCATCTCCCTACCCGCAGCAGGCTTCAAACACACAAAAAAAGGGTTAAGACAGATTTTTCTCTCCAACCTTTTAATTAAGCCATTAGTCTCTTCCCCCTTAACCCAGGAATGAGAGGCCTGTCTTCACAGGAGCAAATGATTTCCCCAGAGTAATGAAGATGCATTATCATACAGAAAAAAATCATTAGTTGCTGTGTCCAGAACAATGCGATTGCTCAATTACTGCACTCAAACAGATCGCAGCCTTCCCTGCGCTCCACGTGCCAACTTGGAGGAGACGCTCCCGAGTGGCCGTGCCCAGAAAATCAGCACTCGTTCAGCAGAAGACCTGCACCACCACAAAGGTCCTGCCCGAATTCTTTCCCAACCAAGCGTTTGCTCACGTCACATTGAAGACACCGCAGCAGCAGGCAGCAGATCCCGGCGGGATTTTCTCCAGGTGCTTTACAACAAAGGAGTTGGGATGTTGAGAAGGGAGAGCCTGAGGCACTGAGGAGCTCTCAGTCACCCTGCTGAGGAGTCACCAGAAGGCTCTCAACACCTTGAAGGGATGGTGAATCCCAGTGGCCAGCAGGGATTTGGGAGCCTGGCACGTCACCAATCACGCCCTCCCGGAGCCCATCGGGATGAGGAAGGACCACACGAGTCTCGGTTTCAACACCAGGGACCTCAGCTGCGTTTGGTTCCCTCTCTTGGAATGGACCCACCGGGATCATCCAGCCCGGCCCCTGGCCCTGCCCAGACCCCCCAGCAATCCCAGCCTGCGCATCCCTGGCAGCGCTGTCCAAACGCTCCTGGGGCTCTGGCAGCCTCGGGGCCGTGCCCATTCCCTGGGCAGTGCCCAGCACCCTCTGGGGAAGAACCTTTTCCTAAAACCCAGCCTGACCCTCCCAAAGCTCCAGGCCAGCTGCAAAATACTGTTCACCCCCAACTTCTGTGATGAGGATGATCCAAGCCCCAATTCCCCCTCTCCACCGCCCCCAGGATGATTAAAAGCAGGATTTAGTCATCCAACCAGGGTCCTATTATTCCTTCAAATGGATCTTTTCGGTCCTTCTCTCACCTACCGAGATACCCATTAAAAAATGAGTCACTAACTCTTCCCCCCGCATCTCTGGCACAATAATTCCAACACATGTGGGTCAAGCAAAGCTATTCATGAACTCCCATCAAACCCATTCGGCCTGAAAGGGGAGGAGTGGGTGTCAAAAGTGAAAGTGGTTTATTTAGACATTTTCTCCTCTACATGAAACATTTAGATTTTCTGTTCCCCCCAAGACATTGCCGAAGTTGATTTACTTTAAGAAAAGGTTTTTAAAGTCTGAACAAAGAACATATCGTATCAAGTGAAATGTTTTATTTGACCTGAAACAAATACTTTTGGTCTTGTTTTTAGTTAACCCAATATAGCATTTTCTCTTCAGTTTTTCTGTTCAGACAGAGAAGGGCAAAAAAAAAAAAAAGAAAAAAATCAATTTCAGAGCTCCAAACAGCCCATTCTGTAACAGTTGTCACAGAGACTGCAGCTTATGTTAATATTAAAATACTGCTTTAGCAATTTATGAACATTATCTGGAAAGCGAAGGCACAAATTAGCAGAGATGAAGGAAGTTACCTGAGTTAATGCATTTTTGGCACTAATATCCTTCTATTGTTCAGCTCATCTGAGAGAGCTACAGGTCTGCACTGACAAACCAGGGAAAGCTTGATGGTTCACACAGCTTGGAGATGATTCCCAGAAGGGTTTCCACCCCTTGGAGAACAAGAGACACCGAATCCTGGGATGGTTTGGGTTCAAAAGACCTTAAAGCTCATCCCATCCCGGATGCCCCTGCCATGGCAGGGATACCTTCCCCTGTCCCAGGCTGCTCCCAGCCCTGTCCAGCCTGGCCTTGGGCACTGCCAGGGATCCAGGGGCAGCCACAGCTGCTCTGGGCACCCTGGGCCAGGGCCTCCCCACCCTCCCAGGAAACAATTCCTTCCCAATATCTCAATCTGCCTCCTTCAGCTTAAAGCCATTTCCCCCTGTCTGTCCAGGCCCCTGTTAACATCTCTGTCCATCTTTCTTGTCAGCTCCTCCAGGCCCTGCAAGGCCACAGTGAGGTCACCCCAAAGCTTCTCCTCTCCAGGCTGAACATTCCCAGCTCTCCCAGCCTTTCCTCCCAGCAGAGCTGCTCCATCCCTCTCTTCACCCTGGAGCCTCCTCTGGTTTCACTCCAGCAGCTCCAGGTCCTTCCTGGGCTGGGACCCCAGGGCTGGAGGCAGCTCTGCAGGTGGGGTCTGCCCTGAGCGGGGCAGAGGGGCAGAATGCCCCCCTCCCCTGCTGCCCATGCTGGGGGCTCAGCCCAGCACAGGGAGGGTTCTGGGCCGGGGCATGTCCAGCTCTCACCCACCACCGCCCAAAGTGCTTCTCTCCAGGGCTGCTCTCCATGCCTTCATCCCCAGCCTGGATGGGTCCTGGGGGTTGCAGCACCTGCCCTCAGTCTCATTAAACGTCCTACAGACCATTCCAAAAGAAGGTTTTCAATGCCCACATTCTGGTGAAATCATGAAAAATTCTGGACTTGATTACCCTTCCAACCCAAACCATTCTCCACACAAAGAACGTGATGTTTGAGTATTTTGGAGACGGCTGGGGGCCTTCAGGACAATGCGGTGGGGCTGTCAGGGGTGTTATTTCCAGCCAGGATTGGTGCTGAGCTCCAGGGCAGCAGCAGGAAGCTCCCATTCTCCATGGAAGCAGGAGTGAGGATCCCAGCTGCATCGGAGCCGCCGGTGCCGCATACGGTGCTTGCTGTAGTTAAATGCAAACCGGCAATCTCTGCCTTCACATGTGACAATTGCCATGCGATTTCTGTCTCATTAAGCTCTGAAATGTAAAACAAATGGGATTTGTGTGGCTGCTGCTCGGCATTCGCTTGCACGGAGTCAAGTCTTGCCTTCAGTGGCTCTTCAGTCTGATCACTGTCTTGTCTCATTTGGCTTCCGAGCCAGCACAAAACCTGGTGGTTCCCCACCTCAGGCTGAAACACCGTGTGGAGAACAGACAGACCAGGAGCAGCTCTACCACACAAATCCTCCTTTTTTTCCCCGCCAGGTTGCGATACCAGCTCTCATGGATGTCACCCGAGCCTTCTGTGCCTCAGTTCCCCCCACCTGCCACTGTCGGCTCGTTCAAATTCCAGCCCACCAATCCTGCATGTTTATTTACAGCGCTGTGCATGGAATAACCAGCTCTGAAAAGCAGTTCTGTGTAGGGCTGGCAGGAGAACAGCTCCAGGCAGCATTTGGGAGGTATTTTGGAGAACATGGACCAACAGTGAAGTGCTTTCCCACACACAAAGCAGGGAAAAACTACAGGCTGGTTGCAGAGCATGTGATTCCAGCAATCATTCCCTGAGGTACAGGGAATACTGTGAACTCAATATCTGGGGGGATTTCACTGGTGCCACTGGTACCAGGCTGGCCTGGCCGATGCTCAGGATGTGAAGGTTTCTGACCACAGGTGTCCAGGGCCACGACTCTGATCCTTTTCTTCCAACTCCAAAGATCAGCCAGTGCTCCACAGACCGGGAGCACCGACAGCTCCTCCATCCAGAGCATCGACAGCGGCACAGCTGGGCACTGAGTGTCCTGGAGATGTCACAGAATCACGGAATCAATAAGGTTGGGAAGACCTTCAAGGTCATCAAGTCCAACAGTCAAGTCAAAGGGACTCGCTTGAACCACATCCTTTGGGATGCCCCATCCCTGGAAGTGTCCAAGGCCAGGTTGGACAGGGCTTGGAGCAATCTGGGATGGTGGGAGGTGTCCCTGCCATGGCAGGGGTGGAACATCTGTGGCAGGATGAGCTTTAAGGTCCCTTCCGTATCAAACCATTCTGGGATTCTGGGATTACCTAGAAAAGAGGTCCCAGCCCCTGCTTTTGGCAGCCCAGCTTAATGCTGAATTTTGCCGAGAGCAGCTTAGTTTTGAGTACCCAAGCGGCCACCTCGGAAGGTGCGACATTTACTCAAATGCCCAAATCACCATGAATTTGGCACCCAGAGGCAGAACATCACCGGGCTCTGCCTGCTGTTGGCCCCTCCAGCCTCGCCCAAGGGTGTTCATGGAGCCAGAAGCAAGGACAGGGATCCAGCTGCAGCTCCACACACCCTCAGCCCCAAGGCCACCCTCCCAACCCACCCAATACTGGGCACAAATCACCCTGCGAGCAGCAGAGCGAGCGTGCGAGGGATTGCAACGCCTGTGGCACAAAGCAGCACAGGAGGAGATGGATTCTGGAGAGCTTGGAAAACCGGGGAGAGACACAACAGCAAGGAGGAGATTTCTATGGGAAGCACAAAGCCAGGTGTTGTTCAGCAAAGCCCCGCTCCGCACGCTCAGGCAGAGAGCCTTGGACAAAAGCAAGAGCTCCCACAGATGCCATTGTTGAGCTCATAGAGCCAAGATTTCTCTGGAAGAAAAGCAGCCCCGTGACAATTATTTATCGCCACAAAAACATCTTCCTCCCCAGCTTTTGTTGGTGCAAGACAGACCACGTGTGGCTCCAGCTGGGGAGAGAAAAGCTACCAACAGGATCAAGGAAGGCTGAGATTAATCTGGTTTAACATAGATAAAAAAACAACTCGAGCAATCAGTTTTAAAATTAATATTAAAGTTGTAAGTCACCTTTGACTATATTAAAATACAAACTGGAGCGCACAATAAACCCAAATAAGCCCCACTGGCAGTCAGAACAGCTCCCTTATCAACCTCTAACATCCTCTGTAAAATAATAACTGGAATCCAGACTGCTCTGAGAGAAACTCCCTCTCCTGGGACAGCGCAATGTGACCCAATTCCTGCTGCCATTTCAGGAGCCCTGGCTTGGTCGGTGTTCCCTGTGCCAGCCAGGAGCTCAGCTGCAGAAGGAGCCATCCGGGAGGGAGAGCTGGCACGGAAGGGCTGAGCACGGAGCTGTGCTCTGGGGGTGTCTGCTGGGGCACCGAGGGACAGCGAGGGGACTTGGAGCTGCCACACAGTGAAGCCGCTGGCATTCAGTGCCCTTCTCCTCCCCGGGAATGGAGTGGGGTTTTGGGAACTGAGAGAAGGAACCGAGAGAAGGAACAGAGAGAAGCCCTTGGCTTCTCCTTCTGAACATTTCCCAACATTCTTGGCTGTTGCTTTGGGAGAGGCTCCCATTGAGGGAGCACAGTGCGGGTGGAGTGGGGCAGCACCAGGGAAGCTGGGCCCGGCAGCTCGGGAGGGATGAGCAGCACAGCCCAGCAACATCCCGAGGGCAGCTGCCAAAGGACAGCAGGAATAAGAGCCCCAGGATGGAGAGAAGGGATGAGGAATGCAGGGAGCTCAGTGCCCTGAGCAGCACCCACAGCCAAGGAGGGAAGGGGACACGCTCTGGTTATTGTGCCCCTGGAGCTCTGCAGCCACCATCAAGTGGCTCGTGCTGGCTGCACCCAACTCCAACACTGAAATGTTTCCACCCACACCCAGCCGGCACCAGCAGGACCTAAAGAGGCGTCTCTGAGGAGCTGAGGGGGCTGAAACTGTTGATCTCCACACAGGCTGAGAAGGGCTGAGCCAGGGGCTGCTGGAGCAGAGCCCACCAGCCTCACCTGATCCTGGCCAGAGGCAAGTGGGCCTTGGGACAAAAGCTGAGGGTCCTGGTGCTGCCACAGGGCTCTGTCACTGGCAGAGCTGCACGAGCTGCTCCCCAGCACACGCTGCCTGCTCCAGAGGGCTCCAAATAAATAAATAAAGCCACTGCCTCATTAGCATGCAAATGTATTCAAGCCCCCATTTCAATTTGAATTCTATGCATACGATCAGAGTGCAAAATGCAAATGATACAAATGCACCCATAGGAAGAAACGAGCAGGAACTCTGCACAAAGGGATTAGGGCCAGGCTACTTCCCTCAGAAGATTCCAGTGCTGGCGGGGCTCTTGTTGGGGAGGATTCTTTAATGGCCACCAGTCACGCTGCACTGAGCTTTGCTGCAAACAATTGGAAAAGCAAAGGCTGCTGTGAGACCGGCCATGGGGACAGGAGGGCAGCACGGACGGACAGACAGACACCAAGAGGTGCTGTAGGCTCAGCACTCACGGCCGAGGGTCTCCCCGAGGGATCAACACCCATTCAGCTCGGCCTGAGGGAGCAAAGGGTCCCCAGTGCTCCTCCAGCAGCCCCCAGAAGGCAGCAGGAGCCAGGTCCACCTGCCAAGCCAGGGCAATGGGTCAGGACAGCCGGGTCAGCGCAGCGAGGGGGGCTCAAGCAGCAGAGACCAGCAGGGTCAGCAGCACCGCCTCCATCTCGGAGACAAGGGAGGCCGTGCTTCCCCAGCCCACCCCACATCTCCTTCCCAGGGAGATTTGGCTGGGAAAGCTCTGCAAGGTGTGGGAGGAAAGGCAAAAGCCCAGCTTGGAAGGGCCTCTGCAGACCGAGGGCAGCTCAAGACACCCCCAAGGCACCTGATTTTGGCTGAGTGAGGCTGAGCTCTGCTCCGGCACAAGCCCCAGGCCCTTGGTCCAGGCTCCCAGGCCCAGCAGCCCCATGGTGTGGGTGATGCTGCTCCCAGGGACACCCTGAGCCCGGGCACAGCAGATGGGAGGCTGAGCGTGTTCATCTCTCCCTCCTACGTGTGCGAAATTCTCAACCCACCATTATCGTATTACATTTTCATTTTAAAGTAAATATCTGTTTTCAATTAGTACTTACCGTGAGGGGCATGCATCACTGAGAACACTTATTTCTCTTCCTTCCATTATTAGATTAGAAGTCGCTCAAGTTTAACCACATTTAGCAGCGGCAGACACCCAGCCGCTCTGCAGACACTAATCCTCTTCCCACCTCCACCCCACAAAGGTCCCAATCCAGCTGCTGCAGCCTCCCTGCCAAGGCTCCAAACCAAGGTGTGACACGAGCCTGCAGCAGCCCTGGCCAACCTCCCCGAGCCCATCCACCAATTAATTCCCTGCACCCCTCCAGGCTGTTGAACTCCCATCGCTTTTCCATCGTGTCACAAAATCTGACCCAACATCACCTGTGCAGCAACAAGGCTCACATGGGCTCCCCAAGGTCACACGAAGCCAATAAAACCTGGTGCAGAATTGCCCCAAACCTTATAAATACAACAAAAAAAAGCAGGGGATCATGTCTGGTGCTCCACCTGCTCGTTCAGTCCTGAGCAAACGCATCCCTTGGCCACCCAATGTCCTTCCCAGCTCTCCCACCCTGCATCTTTCACCAGGGAGGAAAGCCCTTCTTTCCCAGTGGGATCACCCAAAATCCTTCCCAAGTCTCCCAGCCCTCATCTTTCCCAGGGAGGAAAGCCTTTCCTGCCAGTGGGATCACCCAATATTGGGATCACCCAAAATCCTTCCCAAGCCTCCCACTCCTCATCTTTTGCCAGCGAGGAAAGCCCTTCTTTCCCAGTGGGATCACCCAATACCCTTCCCAAGTCTCCCAGTCCTCATCCTCCCTGAGTGAAGCCTTTCCTCCCGGTGGGATCATCCAATGCTGGGATCACTCAGTGTCCTTCCCAAGTCTCCCACTCCTCATCTTTCCGCGGGGAGGGAAGCCCTTCCTGCAGTGAGATCATCCCAAGCGCTCCCCGGCGCTGCCGGCTCAGCCCTCAGCGAGAGCTCTCTAAACATAATAGTACCATTATACCTTGCTCATTACGCCTCGTTTTTATTACCTGGCCTCATTAAGTTAAGAAGCCTCTGTAATTTAACTCATCTCTTGGTCTCCGCACGGGGGCTCCAGCTGTGCCTGTCGTCAATCACTTTATTAAAAACACAGGACAAAAATTACAATTATGCCCATTACTGCCCATCAATCTCCTCAATTGCCTCTTAGGTCCTTTCTTTACCTGCTCAGTGCACCCGTGCCAGACTGATACCACTGGCACCCTCAGAGTCCTTCCATACTTCCAGTAATTAGGAGCTGATTTTAAGGTGCTTGCAGAGCCGAGCGAGGGAGGCAGATGCTGGCACACGATGGCCTCGTGGTGACAGCAGAACAGGCAATAAAAGCACGCAACCAGACCAAGAGGAATAAACTGTGTTAGACAATAAAGCCTAATTTTATCAAACCCAGCACAAGATGCTTTACAGACACACAGATCAGATTAACACTGGTTTAGAATTCAATACACTGTGACAAATTGGCACGTTCAGAGAGCCACTGCAGTGCCTCACTGGCCAGGCCAAAGGCAAGAAGAGACCTGAAACCAATTTCTAAGCCCAAGAGAAGAACCAGCAATCAGCAGTCAAATGTTCTCTACAACAGCTTCCCTTCATCCACCGCAGCGATACTCACCACCCTTCGTTCAAAAAACCCTTCCTAAACTCCATGTTAAAATTTCAGATACCAAAACACGGTATTTTGCCAAGTCTACTTCCAATCTCCAATCGCTGACTCTAGGATGTTTCCTGCTCTACAAGTTTCACGAGTTCAACTTTTCTTCCTGATTTTGAACAAGATGCTCCCACTGGGAAAACAACTCCGATCTGCTTGAGTCAGCAGAAACTCGCAGGGGTTAAGAGCGCTACACGGATTTCTGTCTATGCTTGGGAGAAAGCCAAACCACGGGGAGAAACCTCCCTGATGCAGGAAAAATTCACTGTGCTGGATGAAAGGTTTGCTACAACCACCCTGCAAAGACATCGTCAAGGGACCTCAACCCCTTGGCGGTTGCACGCGGTCCTTTTCCTTGAGATGTTTCACTCTTCCCCGCTCTTGTCACCAGGGAAAAGCAGCCTTCCCTGCCTGGCACTTCCCTTCCTGGTTGGCTTCTGTCACAGAAAGAGTAAAAAAAAGCATTTTGGGGAGATCCTGGGGAGCGCACAGAAGCTGCACAAGTGTAGCAGACAGCGCCCGGCTGCAGAAGGGGAGGAGGGTGAGGGGGGCAGCTCCTCCAAAGCACGGCACCCCTGGGAGCAGGGCAGCATGGAAGCGTGGCCATCCCAGCGCCCTGGAGTGCTCCGGCCGCTGCCTTCCCAGCCAGCTCATGTGATGAGAGAGCTCTGAAGGTTTCCAAGGGTGCCGTGCTCCCCAGTTTATCATGAGTGTCTATCTTAAACCAACATTATCATTTTAAGCATGACCGGAGCGAGAGGAATCTTCAGCAGGCGCTCCTGCCACAGGAGAGAGACACAGAGACAGAAAAGACCCCTCAGACGCACAACCCCGTGCAGACCCCGACGCAGGCAGCCCGAGAGCCGCGCTGCTGCCATCAGCGCAGATCTGTCAGGAGGGACATTTACACTGCTCGGGGCTTGACAGCGAAAGGCAATTCTGCTCTGCCGTGAAATTCCTCCTGCTGCCCTTGGCAGGGTGTTACAGCTCCCCTTCGGTGCCGCCCAGCCCCTGCTCTGCCACCCCACGGAGGGGAATGGAGCTTTTCCAAGGGGTGGCAGGCGACAGAGGAGCCATCACCTGTCCAAGAGATCCCTACAGCCACTGCCAGGCCAAACACGGCTGGCAGGGATGGGGAGGGCAGCCGTGGGTGGTGACACTCACCCAACACCCAAACCATGGACACAGAGCAAAAATGGCCAGGAAATCTTCCAGCTCACCAAAGCAGAAACAGATCACCATGGCCAGGACGTGGGGCTGGAATAACCCTGGCCGGGATGTGGGGCTGGACTGGGACAACTTCAGGCACACAGAGGCTGAGCTGGGCTGCAGGGGCTGTCCAAGCTGCACTCAGAACAGGGCTCAGGCGCAGAAGGGCTGAAGGACAGCAGCACCGAAGATGTTTCCCCTGGGCTCTGAGCAGGGCAGACCAGCAGTGCTGTCTGCCAGGCTCAGAGAGAACACCCCTGTCTTGTCACCTGGCAATCCCTGTTATATTGAGGGCAAATAAAGGCAATCACGAGAAATCTACCATCAGCAAGTCAAGCTTCAGCTTCGACAGAAGGAGTTAATTTACAGCCACTCCAAGCTTTGATATCTTAAACCTTTTCAGTGTCTGGACAAGATGAGGAATGAGCACAGACAGTGTCAGACTCTGTGATCGGGAGGACAAAACGCTGCAAACAGCTGTGCCTAATTTTAGCAGCTGTTGGTTCTGTTTCCCCAGCACTTGTGGAGGGTGGGGGGTGGCCCCGTCAGTCCTGGCTGATTAAAGACACAGCCAGAAGGAAAAGAGGCGAGCGTTGAATCACACTCCAGGGATGAGCTCATGGGAGACAGCAAGGAACAGCCCAGCACCGCTGGCCAGGAGCGGCAGCCATTCCCTGCTCTGGGTTATCCCGCATCCCACACGGATCCACAGGGAGGGGTGGAGCTGCTCACAGAGGTGATGAACCCCCTGACGTGTGTTTATCAGTGAGGGGGGCACGAAGCTGGGTCAGACACAGCCCCACGTGCCCCTCGCTCAGCCTGACCCCTCCTGCCTGGGGAGAAGCCCGTGGCACTCTCACAGGATGTGCTCCCGGCCAGGGCCACCTCCAGCTCCTCCTGGACACGTGTCCAGCCCTGCACGGGGGTGGCCACGCTCCTCAGGAGAGGGGTGGGAACTTCAGAGGGCCCCCAACTCTTCTCCCTACCCCAACATTCAACCTCTCCATTCCGCGGGAATGGCCTGAGCTGCTGAACCCCAAACCTCAGGCTCGGTGTTCTCAGCCTCCCCGCAGAGCCGGAGCCCAGCGGGTCACCTTGGACCTTTCCAAAAGAGCGTGACACGGGCAGGTGGGAGCAGAGTGCTCGGCTCCGTGCGAGCGCTGCTGCTGCCACCGCCAGGCTGAACGGGCACAGTGAGGATCAAACCTGCAGCCGCTCCGCCAGGTGACCTGGTTTGGAGCCAAAACACTCGGACATTCCCTCCCCCGTGCGCCCCCGGCGCTCTGTGCCTCAGCCTGGCTTGTGGGGACACCCCCGTGCCCTCCAGCGGCTCCTGGGCCCTGGAATCGCGCAGCCCAAGGAGGATCCTCGGGAAAGCTGCGGCTGCCGGGACACGGCTGCGATGCTCGGCTCGGGTCACCTGGAGCAGCCCTGGCGGTCATGAAACACAGACTCGGCGGGGCAGGGAGCGCTGCAAGGCGGAGGCAGACGCAGACATCAGAGGAGCTGATAAGGCTCATCCGAGTGACAACGATTTTGTCTCCAGTTATTTTTGTGCAGCTGGGAACAAGTGGCTGCAGTCAGCGCCTCGCCAGCTGGGGAGAGAGCAGCGGGTCTGCATCGTCGGGAATGGAGACGCAGCCAGCTCAGCCCCCACCACGCTGCCCGGCTTTTCCTCCTCGCTGGCAGAACTTGTCACGGGCTGACCGAGACAGCGCCGAGTGACATCTCAGGGTGACAGGTGAGGATGCAAAGCGAGGGGTGGTAAAGAGCAGGGTTTTGCTGCAGACACTGCTTGAGGAGAGGATTCAACCCTCGGCTGCCTCAGCAACACCTCCCTGTGCTGGCTGGGTTTAAATCCCTTTACAGAAGCCAGAGGCCTTTTCCTGCTGGGCACAGAGAAACTCTCATCCAAGACCTGAAGGCGGAGCAGCCAGAGCTGATGATCTCCCTTTGGCACCTGCAGGCCCAAAAGCGTGGCCAGCATGGACCAGAGTCACCCTTTCCTCGTGGGCTGCGTCTCTGTGGCTTTGGGCAGCCTTGGGCTGGAGCTGAGCTCAGGGCTCTCAGTTCCTCACAAAGCACTGACAGCTGAGCCTCTTCCTTGGCCTCAGCAGCTGCAGCCAAGCAACTCCCGGTTTGCACCGGGAAAGGCAGGGGCAGATCCATCCCAGCACCGGTCACCTGGGCGGATCTGCAGGAGGGGCTGCTCCTCCTGAGCCAGCAGCTTCACCAGCTCCAGCCAACGTAGGCCAAACCAAGCTTTCATCTTTGGTTTGCAGCAGTGCCAAAGAACGAGCAGCCCTGGTAGTCCAGAAGGAAGCTCCACAAATGCCTTTGCACTGCATCCCATAGAATCAGACTGGTTTGGGTTGGAAGGCACCTGAAAAACCATCCAGTTCCACCCTTGCCATGGCAGGGATGCCATTCACCATCCCAGGCTGCTCAGGGTCCCCTCCAACCTGGCCTTGAGGATGGGGCAGCCCCAGCTGCTCTGGGCACCCTGTGCCAGGGCCTCCCCACCCTCCCAGGGAAGGATTTCTCCCCATCATCCCTGCCCTAAGGAGCTTCTGCACCCGTCTCCTTATCCCCTTCAGATTCAGGAGCTTTGGATCCATCCAAAGCAGCTCCTTCCATCCCACTTTTCCCAGAGACTCTCAAAATCCCTGCTGTTGTTCCTGCTGCCCTGGCCATTATGCAAGTTGGGCTGTCTTAACTCGCTGCTGAGCATACAAGTGGGGCTGACATTTATTTAATCCTCATAGTAATGTTGACTGTGTACTTACTGAAACACCTCATGCTTATGGAAGACATTTGTTTCCAAGCAGCTTATGCTAAATTGCAGTGATATAAAGGAAACACTTATCCAATATTGACATTCACTGACTGGCAGCAGACTGCTTGAATACTCATTTGTGCCGGGGGTGGGAGGGGGACGGGACAACAGCGACCTGGGAAGGATTCAGGCCCTTCCTTTCTGATCTTTTAACGAGTTAGGTGATGTTAAGTTAATGATAACCTGCCCAAAATGCAAGGTAGGACTCCAAATCCTGTGGCCTCTCCCACTCACCCCCCGCTAATGTCGGACCCACGGCACAGCTTGGATCCCTCCTCCATGGAAGTTTGAGGAAGTTCATCCCTTCCACCATCGGTGCATATTTCACCCGTAATTAGCAGGGCTGCTCTCGCCTGCAGCGTGTGTCCTGCTGGGCAGCGCTCCTCAGGAAAACCACATTATCGAACATTTTCTCCATTTCTATTTCACTTCCCACAACGCTGGGTTTGCTCACCCTGGAGGCTCCTGAAATGCTCAGCTTTAGGTGCTGCCGCATCCGCCCAGCACCGGCCCGGCCAGGCAGGGCGCTCAGCACTGCCTTTGCCTCTTAGTGTCATATCGAGAAAGACAGTCCCAGAGCCCAGAACATAAATCCAGCAGCCCTGAGGCGCTGAATGAGCCACCACACGACCACACACACGCCAAACCTGCGCGGCAATTCCACTCAACGCGAAGTGGTTGCAAACAAAAGACAGCATCTATTATCCGAGCGGAAAGTCTGACCGTGCCTGCATCAATGGTTAATGAGCAGCAGTTATGGCAAAGCCCTCAAAAACCAATTACATCCTGCTCCACCCCAAATGCAGCAGACCAAATGCTGCTGTAGCTTTTGTTGCGAGTGGGGGCGTTGAATGAACACATTAAGACAAGATCTTATCCCCAAGTTAGCATCTGAATTTAACAATGTGAGCGTTCCACCTCCCACTTCCCCAGCATGTGACACTACCCGAGGCAGGACGCCCAGAGCCCATCGCTCACAGGCACTAAAAGCACATTTGGGTTTTGAGCTGTTTAATGCAACTCGGTAAAAGGAAGAGCCGTGTAACAGCCAAGTGACCTCCAGCTCCTTCTGCTCCACTTTGGAGGCTGCCGCTGCCACCAGGGAAAGGCAAACACTTGAGTGTGGGTCTTGCCAGCGAGGCCATGAATAAACAGGCTGGGCTACACTCAAAGGGCATATTGAACCAGGACATCTGTTAGGCCACCGTTTCCAAGTCCAAATCCCAGCATTTTCTCTGTCCTACCACAAGGCACGATTCAGAAATGGATACTTTCCTCTTCCCCCTTCCAGCAGTCTGGAGTACAGACGTGCCCCGAGGTGCAGTGGAGGAATGGAAACCCTTGCGTTCTGAGCAGCACCAGGATCCTGCTGCTCAGCCTCTGCCTGGAAAGACGAGCAAAGCTTCTAAACTTTATTTCTTCCCAGCCAAGAAATCCTGCACATCTCCTGGCAGGTTTGAAATGAATCCTGGATTCCCACATCCCTGCAGGAGCCGGGCCAGGTGCCAGCCCCGAAGGCAGGGCAGACCTCCTCGAAAACTCACAGCTCCACCAAACGCCTTAAATCTCAGCAAATAAGAGACTGATTTACAACCAATTTGTTTCACTAGCTATTGATTTATAAAATAAGCTTGTACACGGTCACTGTGGCTCTGTCGCTCTCTTTGGCCGGAGGTAGCTCTCAGTGAAGCCAGAGGAGAGACTTGTATTGCTCCTGAACAGAAGATAAATTAGGGCCTTCAGCAATTGTTGGTATGAGTTTGCTGGGCTTTAAAATAAATAAATAAATAAATAGAAGCTGTTTAATCCTGCTGGATGGATTCTGGAAGTGATGTAAAGCCAATTCTCCAGCAGCATTTCCATAAAGCCCCCTGCACCCAGCGTGCTGAGGAGCTGAGAGCGCTGCACAAACTCGCAAAGCCGATCATTAAATCAGAGGTTTGGAGCAGCCACGCTCTCCATCACAGGCTGCTCGCAGGAAGAAAACAGTTTATTCAAAGCCCTTGATCCTCAGCCAGCTCACAACCTAAGGGGCACGTTGGCCTCTCCCCCCTTTATTTACAGCTACAAAAGGAAGAAGAGCACGGAGCTTTTTTATCCCAACATTTGCAGTCCGACTACAGAGCGGCTGGGAGCTGGTGACACGCGGTGCTGGGAACCTGTCAGGGATTTCTGGGCACGTTCCGACTCCAGTTGGTGTTCCCTAAACCAACAGGAAAGCACAGGAATAATCGACATCAGCCCGAGATGTGCTGTGCATAAAGTGCCCGGGCACCTCCACTTAACCTTGGAAGGGGGAGGCTGGTGGGGAAGCAGCGTTAGCTCCGAGGAGGAACATCTGCCCTGCTCCCCTCCTTCCGGCACAGGGCACCTGAGCAGAGCCCCAGCTCCTCCCTCCTGTGCTTTTCCGAGAGCTGAAGCCTTGCAAGAAAAGCTGATTTGAGCAAAGTCATCGGTGGTCCTCACGTGGCTCTCCCTGCAGGAGGTGCAGATGGGAGACGGGAAACCTGAATTGTGTTAAAGCAGGTGTTGGAGGAGCCAATCCTGCCCCGTTCCTCTGGGACAGCACAGGCTGGACAACACCAGCTCCAACCTGAGCCTTTTTTATTTTCCTTCCTGTTCTGCCCAGTTGTGAACACACTGCCCCTGCCAAACCCACGCCTTTCCAGCAGCAGCACCTCCCCAAACCATGGCAGAACCATTTGCACTTCACAGAATCCCAGAATGTCCTCAGCTGCAGCTCCTTGGGCTGCAGGAGCTCTTCCTTGCCGTGGTTTTCCTTCCCCCCGGTGCTGGCACTCACGCTCCCCAAGCAGCTCCCAAGGCTGACGCTCACCTGCTGGCTTTGGGAAACAGCCCAGCACGCTTCCCCTGCAAAGCTGCCCTGCTCTGCCCATGGCAGGAGCAATTAACGTGGAAGAGTGACCACAGCCACAGATTTCCAGGCTTCTCATTAATGGCCTCGTGGTTGTCAGGCACAGAAACCCCCCAGGTGCCCCAGGCCTTGCCCTCACACACTCCCAGCACCCCAAACCTCGTATTTTCCTCCCCATCACCCACTAACCACCCCCAAGATGTGAAAATCCTCATCTCTTGGTCCTAACCAGTGCTGGTGGGTGGAATTGGCCTGGTTTCTCTCATCAGCATAATTTCACCCTTCTCCACCTGGGGGCTGCTGCCGAGCCAGTGGGAAGTTGAGCCACTGCTGCTGATAACGGGCCCCTGTGACAGAAGATTGTAAAGCATTCGCTTCCAGGGAGGAACCAAGTGAACTGTGAAGGAGAAAAACATACCCTGCAACACCCAGAGAACTCGGTATTCATCACCCTGAGGGAAAGCAAACATGCCTTTGGAAAGAGAGCCCCAGACAGGCAGAAATCTTCCCTTCCAAGGTAAATTTAAGATGCTGCCAAATCCATCCCGTGCAGGCCAGTGGGAGGAGGAGGCGGCTGTAGGTGCATCTCCAGTGGTGCCCCTCCCCACAGCCCCACCTCCCATGGCTGAGGCGCCTTCTCCAGTTGTCCCCAGCCTCCTCCAGTTGTCCCCAGCCTCCCCCAGTGTGGCTGGCACTGAAGCAGAGGAGGGAAGGGCGAGTTATTCCCCTGGCAGTTTCGCAGCAGCAGCAATTCCTTCCCACCAAGGGGCACCACGCATCCCATCTCCACAGGAGGCAAATTGTGCTGAGACTTTCTCTCCCTTCCACCAAAGCCGCGGCCCCGACAGCTCTGCGGGGCTGGAAGAGTGAGTGGTACTGGGGAAAAACCAAGCCTGGAGCAGTGGCCTATCAACTTCAGAAAGAGCCAGCCCAGGCTGCTTCAGAGCATTTGCAGGGGAGAGCCAGAGGAAGCTCCAGGGAAGGGAATTTGTGCTGCCCGGGTCCCCTGGAGCTGTGGGACAGATCCCCCTCCCTGCCAGGCTGAGCCATGCCTGGGCTGCCCAGGTGCAGCACAGCCCCAGACAGCAGCAAGAAGCAGCTTCCTTCCCCTGCAAGCTCCACGGGGAGCCCGAGCTCCAGCCTGCACAGGCTGCAGGAGCAGCAGGATCCAGGATTTCACCGGGATGCCCACAAAGTACAAACCCAAGGGCACAGGTGTTCAGATCCCATGACGGAACACATCCTTTTGGGCAGGCTTGGGATAAGGAGCTTTTTTATCTAAAAGTAGTGTCCAGACCACAGATCCCAAGAGGGGTTTTCAGCAGAGATGATCCTTCCAGCCCTGCTGCCCTTGGCTCGGGGGAATTTAATTGTGGCAAATCCCTTCACGCCCCTTTGGCAGGAAAACACAGCCCTGCTTGTCCCTTGCCCACGGAAAGGAGCTTCTGAAACTCCCGAAGGTCAGAGCCAAGTGATTTTAGTTGCCCCTTGAAGTGAGTTTTTGCCCACCAGCTCCTCCCGGGCGAGGCAGGGCTGCCCTGTGTGTGCCCACCCAGGATCTTGTCCCCACAGCCTCAGGGACACTCAGGGAGTGCCACCACATCGGGACACAGCACAGCGGCAAACACAACCTGTGCTGGGAAATCAGCTCCAGCACCTCCACCCGGGCCTTTCCTCCCCCTCAGTGCCACGAGGCTGCAGGAATCCGGTGCATCAAATCCTGTTAGGGATCCTCTGCACGGTTTCACCCCAACGGGAAGAGCCACGGCGCTGCCGGCGGCGCCTTTGTCGCGTACGGAGAGCGGCAACTCCAGAGAAACGCTCCCGGCTCATCCTGTGGGAGAAAACAGCCGAGGAAACGCTCTGCAAGGCTCTCTCTGTGCCTCCTGAGCCAGCATGAATAAGCAGGTACCAGATGCACGATCCTGATGGAGCGGGCTGGAGACAAAACAGCCGAGGAGCCGCCGTGGCTTCCCAACACGAGCGCTATTAAAAAGTGCATTAGCCCACATTAAAATCATGGCTGCAGAGGGAAGGAGTCAGGGGAGAACCCAAGAAATCCCGGCTGGATCCCGCACAAAAACTTCTCCAGCCCCGCCAGCAAAGTGCCATTTGACCTGCAGGGAGCGACGGGGTCGGTGGGAGCAGGGAGGGATGCGGGAAGGCCGGGAGCAGCTTCCAGATCGCTGCTGTGCCCGGCCCCGCCGCTGCCCTGCTGTACCAGGGAGAGTTCGGATTTGTTCAGCCAGAAACCCACACGGAGGACACAGTGGGTTTCTTTTGTGCAGCAGCAAAGGCAAATGCAAACACAGCTTTCTCCCTGAAGGAATATTAGCACAAGCAGAGAGCGAGGGGAAGAGGGAAGGGGAAGGGAGGACGGCGTGGGAGCCCAACCTCGCATCCGAGCGCAGGAAAAGCAGAGGAAAGGACAACCAGGAGCACAGCCACCACAAACACGGCGTCCCTGCTCGGGGAATAGGGTGAAACCCAGCGTATGGTGGGGGATGTTCAGCAATAATGTCTGGCTGAGCAAAAAAACCAGCTGCCCGTGGAGAAGCACTACTCTCTCCAAAAGTTTTATCCTTCATTTAATCAACAGATGGACGAGCTGCGTGGGTTTGGGGTTTTTTTATCCCTTTTTTTCTTTTTTTTTTTTCCCAAGCATCCCCAAGCCGTACCCTCACAAAAGCTGGCGTGGGGACCACGGCGGCGTGACACAGATGGGATTTGACACCGGCGTTGGGAGGGGATGAGCAGCACAGAGGCGAAGCCGGGGTCTGGCTGCAGCTCAGCGTCCTCCACAGGTGACAGAGAGTGCAGGGAGCAGGCACACGGCAGCCTGGCACACACAGCTTCCCGAAACGCACCCTCTTCCCACATCCTTCTTTATTTTTTTTTTACATTTTTTGGGTGGGAATCAAGCAGGTTGTAAAGTTGGGGGGCGGATTCCTGCGGGTTCCCACGCTGCTGCCCTCGCTCCCGTGCTGCGGGAGGTGGCATCGGGCGGTGACACCCCCGCGGGGTGCCCACCTCTCCCGGGCTGCCTGCGCCGGGAGCAACTCTCCTTCCCCGCAGCCTCCCCGGCGCAAATCGCTCCCCAGCCCGGCTCCGCAGCCGCAGGCTCCCGTCCCCACGCTGGAGCCGCTGCCGCCAGCCCGAGCAGCTCCTCCGCTGCCACCCGAGCTGAGCATCCATCGCCCTCCTGCACCGGGGGAAGCACCGGGCGGCGATGGGGGCGTGCGGGGGGGGGCTGCTGCTCAACCAAGCCGTGTTTACACACAAACACGATCCA
>VZRN01005827.1:1298251-1362845 GCA_013397935.1 Dasyornis broadbenti | reverse complement strand
CGCGCGGCTCCATCGCCGCCCCCCAGCTCCTCCCCCGGCAGCGCTGCCTTCACTGGCGGAGCCTCGGCGGCGCAGCGCGGCTTTTGGAGCGGGGGGGGAAAGGGGAGGGAGGCAAAGTGCCGGGGAAAGGGGGAGTAACTTGCGCGCAGCCGGGGGCCGGCGCTGGCTCCGCGCGGGGCGGTTTTGGGGATGGGGGCGTTTGGGTGTTCCCCCCTCCCGCCCCTTGGCACGCCAGGCTTTGGGGAGGGGGGGGTTAAGGTGGGATGGGGCTCACGGGCAGGTGTTGGGGCTGCTCCTGCAGGGATGCTCGCATCTCTCCCGGGGCTGCTGCCGCCCCGGCCGGGCACCCCAAGCAGGAGCGAACACCCGCGTGGCTTCGCCCACCCCAGCGCTAAGTTTAGGGTGTGGGGGGGTCGTTGCTCCTCACTCGGGGCACCCCTGGATCCCACAGCAGCCCGGAGCCCTCCTCGCCTCCCTGCGGGGCAGCCCGAGCCTGACCCTGAAATACAGGGGAATCCTCCCAAAATGCCGGGGAAAGAGAGGGGGGAATAACGAGGGTATGTCGTCCCTCACCCCGGAGATAAATTGTACCCGACAGCCTCCCACAAATCCAGAGGGAGCTGCGGATGGGGGGGCCTCGGGAAGACCCCCAGAACCGCACCCTCATTTTCTCCAGGAGGGGAGCAGCAGCTCTTCACGCCTCCATAAAAACACACACTGGAGCTGGGAGTGGAAAAAAAAATAAATTTAAAATCCCCAATTAAAGTTTCCTTTGTAAGGGGGGGACCCTGTGCAAGCACTTCCCGCGGTCATTTTGCAGGGTTGGGGCAGGGGACAAAAGGGCCTTTTCTCCCCTTTAATAACCATTTTTATCCCTTTGGGGTGTTTTTTCCCCCTCTTTTGTAATTTCATTTTCACCCAGCGAGAGTTTGAGGGCAGAGCAGAGGAATCAAAACCGAGCAATGAAGTCATTGCTCAGCCCCACAGCTGGTGAGGCTGCTGATGGCAGAGCCTCCCTCATCACCAGTCCGAGGGGCAGGTGGGGATGGCTGAGGCAATCGTTAGACCAAAATTAGAAAGTAATTACAGCTGTGGACTCTAATTACGGCAAGGTGAGCTGGAAAAAAAGGCTGCACAGCTCTCCCTGCTGTTCTGGGGGCTCCTGGTGGGACCATGGCTACACCATGGCTACACCATGGCTACACCATGGCTACACCATGGCTACACCATGGCTACCAGCCCTGCTTTGGCCAAAGAAGGAGAACTTTCCAAAATCCCCTCGTGCTAACAAGCTAAACTGCTGCCAGGTGGTTAAACCTGGCTTAGGAGCAGCTCTGAGCTGGGTTTTATTGATCGAAACTCGAGCACCGCACGCAGGCTCTGCTCTCGGCGCAGGGGGAGTCACTCTGCAAGTCAAGAGCTTTTATTATTATTTTTAGCCTGCATCCCTGAGGAAATCAAGCTTATTTGGGTTTGTCCACGTGTGCTGGTTTGCCCATCCCTGCCTGGGAGAATGAGGTGCAAAAGTGGGGCTGGCTGCTTGGAGCTGTGCTATTCCTGCGTTTTTCCGCTCCGAGGGACAGTGGCACTCTTGGAGTGCATTTTCCGCCAGGACATCACCTCCAGCCCCGGCAGGGATTTTGGCCGCGGCGGTGTCCCCGTGCCTGGCAGGTTACAGGTCGTGCATTTCTGGGTGGATCTTTTTTCTGGCAGCAGCACTGATTTGAATGTGCGTGGAATAAATTGCTCAGTGCCTGATTTCAGTGGGAATTAGATTTCTAAATAATTCCAAGGCTCTCCCTGTTGTGTTTTAGTTTATTCTGCAAAATGTTGTTTGCTTGCAGACGAGGGGTACTAATGTATATTAAGGCTGCTACACAAGTCAGACTTCCCTGTGAAGCTTCAAAACACCATTAACATTTGCATGGCAATTTCTTCTTTTCCTTTCCACAAAAAATATTATTCCTTGCCTGCATCCAAAACAGCAGAATTTTTAACTTCCAGGAATCGTGAATATTTTTCTCTTCTTTTTTTTTCTTTCTTCTTCCTCCTTCCCAGTGAAAACATTTCAGCTGGAAAATTCTCATCATTGCAATACTGACCTTTGCAAAGGGCTTTGAATCCTTGAGTGGAAGTAGCAGGTAAGTGCGAAGTTTTATTAACTGATTACCTCTGTGGTTTCGACTACATTGCTAGTCAAATTTGATTTAGAGGACCAGGCATGTTAAAAAAAAAAAAAAAAAAATCAGCTTTCTGACATAATTTTGGCTTTCTGCAGCCTGAGCACCGTCCTGCAAGATCAGCTCCCCTCCACCTGATTCCAGGAGAGCAAATCGAGTGCAAACTGATTATTAGCTGCTCCTCTTGGATAGCTCATTTGAATCTGCTCTGTGTTGTGGAAGGAAATGAATCATTCCAATTAAAAACCCGAGAAAATCACGGAGCTGGAGGGGAACAGCCTTTGGGGAGGAATGTTAAGCTGGTGCTGGGCGGCTCTGCCCGGGCGGTGGGACCGGGGCTGGGAGCCCCAAGTGGGGTCTCTTTGCAGCCCCCGCTCCCAGAGAAAGCCCTGCCTGGGGCCGTGTCCACATCTCCCCACGGAATTTGGGGTCCCACACCCGCCCTGTGGAATATTTAATGGCAAAGAGCAATTCCAGAAGCTGGAAAGAGCAGATGCTCAACCTCTCCCTTCCTTCTGAACATCAGTGGGGATAAACCAGGTTTATTCCCCTTTTATACCACCCCCTTTTTTTTTTTTTTTTATTATTCCACATTGTCAAGTGCAATAGATATGAAACACCACAACAATGAAAGCCCAGACTTTCTCGTGCCTCTGCCTCTCTTACTTCCAGGCTATTTACTGAGAAGTATTTACCAGAAAGTGCAAGAAACAAAATGTTCTGAAATGCTGCAGCAAAATGGAGGGGAAAAAAAAAAGAGAATAATATAAAACATGTAAGCAGCTTGATCAAAATGAAGCAATATTGACAGAAAATGGGGTTTTAAGCAGCAGGACAACAGCAACTCAGATGGATTTCATTCTTGTGGTATTACAACGCTAAGCCAAGCACCTGGAAGAGAGAGAGAGAGGAAAATAATCACATGTTTCCTTGGTTTAGAAAATCTTTTCCTTGTCATTTAAAAATACACATGACAAGTGAAAGCTGTGCAGAGTCCTGCTGGAAAAACACGGAGCTGGGACTCGTGGGTTTTCCCTGCTGCTGCTGCAGAGCTTCCCCCGTGGCCTTAGGGAAACACAGCCTGTGTGCCTCAGTTTCCCCTGTGCAGAGCACTGCTCCCCTTCGTCACCTGTCCGCACCACAAATGCTCCCAGCGTGGGATGGCTCCTGCTTAGAGAGCAAAATACTCGGGAAATGGAATGGGGGAAGGAGCCCTTGTCCCTCCAAGTGACAGGAGTGAGGCACAGCCCCTGTCCCACCCTTCAGGAACTCACCGAGGTTTGGGGCTGAGCGGTCACGGAGATGCCAAGGATATCACTGGAGATGGCAGAGGAGCCAGGCTGGGGTTTTGGGGGGTTATTTGGGGCTGTGTTTGTCCCTCCAGGGCCACCAGGGCAGGAGGCCGATCTCCCAGGAGGTCACGGCCTTCCTGGGCTGCTCCTGGGGAGGGCACACAACAGGGAGGCCTTCTCCCTTGGCCCCAGCGGGGTGTGGCCGCCACTGCTTTTCCCTGCAAGAGTGAGGGCAGCTGCCTCCCCGAGTTCCCCAGTTCTCCCAGCCCCTCTGCCCGGGCCACGAGAGGAATTTGAGTGTTCCAGCTCCGGCGCTGCCTCGCTTTCCAGAGCAACCCCAGCCAAAAGGCACCAGCCCCTTTCCACATCTCCCACCGGCTCCTCTTGGAAAACAACCCAGGGAAGCAGAGCAGTGGGGAGAGCCTGGGCTCTTTTCTCTGCCTGTCTCCTGCTCCTCCCGGCTGTGTGGAGAGCTGCCAGTGCCCCTCAGCCTGTGGCACTCGATAAAGCCCTTGTGGAGCAGCATGGGCAGTGATGGGCAGGGCCTGGAACAGTCACGAGGAAGGGACAGGGAAGCTTAGAGGGTTAAAAACAGCAAAGAAAAGAGCTTTGATGGCATTGTGGGTTCAGGTGGGGATAGCTTGGCTTTGTGTGCCAGCCTGGCATCGCCTCTGCCTGAGGGGAGCGGGAAGGCTGGAGCTGGGTGTGAGGAGCAGGGATGGGATCAGGAGCTCCCCACCTGCACCCCTGCTCCCAGCCATTCCCTGGGGCTGCAGCAGTGCCCGGTGAGCACACGGGGCCTTGTAAACCCCCCTGGGGCAAAGCTGGGTGTAGGGACAGACTGGGGAACGCGGGGCTGGAGAGCAGCGCTACGCAGGGACCTGGGGGTCCTGGTGGGGGCAAGCTGGCCGTCAGTCAGCAGTGCCCTGGTAGCCCAAAGGGCCACCATGTCCTGGGGACATCAGGCCCAGGGCAGGGATTGTCCTGCTCTGCTCTGGGGTGGCCTCACCTCCAGTGCTGGGGGCACTTTGGGCACCACAGCATAAAATGATCTAAAGCTGCTGGAGAGTGTCCAAAGGAGGGACACAGGGATGGGGAAGGATCTGGAGGGGCCACACGAGGAGCAGCTGAGGGCCCTTGGTTTGTTCAGCTGGAGCTGAGGATTCTGAGGCTGGAGCTCACCTGGGGCTGCAGCTCCGATCTCTGCTTCCTGGGACAGGGACAGGACCCAGGGAATGGCTGCAGCTGGGCCAGGGCAGGCTCAGGCTGGAGATCAAGGAAAGGTTCTTCCCCCAGAGGGTGCTGGGCACTGCTCAGGCTCCCCAGGGAATGGGCACGGCCCCGAGGTTGCCAGAGCTCCAGGGGTGTCTGGACAGCGCAGCCAGGGATGCCCAGGGTGGGATTGTTGGGGGGTCTGGGCAGGGCCAGGAGCTGGGCTGGATGATCCCGGTGGGTGCTCCAGCTCAGGACATTCCATGATCTCTGAATTCCTGCCATGCTTCCCACACCCACCCTGCTCCCTGCTCCCAGCCTGAGGCCATCCCAGCCAGAGCTGAGGGTCCTGCCATGGATCAAAGGCGCAGGGGCGGCCATACCCCACCACTGCCTTGGTTCTTGTTAGGCCGTTCCTCACTTCCCCGGATCAGTCCCCCAGACATTCCCTGGAGGAGTTTTCGCTGCCTTTCATGCAGGGCTTTTAATGCAAAGTTATTTTAATGCCGCGCTTTGCATTCCGCTGCTTCCCCGCTCCGCTGTCAGCGGCCGCAGCCACGCAAGGTTAGAGCAGCCGAGCCGGACCTGCTGGAATGTTGAGCACGGATGGGCTGGATGTGCCCAGGCCGCCTCTGGGAGCTGGGATTTCAGGGCACTGCTGAGAAGAGGGAAGGCTCCCGAAGCCTGGGGTGGAGCTCCATGAGGCATTTCCTGGGGCCAAGAGGGAATTGCGGCCATGCGAGATCTCCTTGCTGTGGGCAGGTACAGGGAGCACCAGCCAGCCTCCAAAATTCCCAGCTCCTCCTTCACTGCCCAGATGTGCCCAGATGTGTTTGGGGATTGTCTCCCTGTCCTGCTGGCATTACAGGACGATTGAGGCCAGATTTCACCCTCCATCACCTGCCCCGAGGGGGTTGGTGACACTCAGACCTGGGCAGATTTTCCCAATCCACGGAAAAACTACCAAAATCTGGATTAAGGTGTTGTTTTCGTGTCTGAACGTGATGAAACCGGACTGCATTCATGCTTGCTAAGAATCACCATCGGATCCTGACATTTTCCAGGTCCCACGGAACTCTCTCAGCTCAGCAGGGACATTGGAGGGAAGGCGAGAGCTCCGCAGCTCCTCCCGTGGCTGCAGGAGAGGAGCTGGCAGCAGGAAAATGTGATGGGAAGGATGTGCTGAGGCTGCTGGACACTGTCCTCATCACCAGTTATGCTCTTAAAATAAATTTTGGCGATTTTTCATGCCCCAGACTCGCTCTGAAACCTGGCTTGGACTTCTTTGTGCTGAGGAGATAAAAAGCGGTGCATTAGAAAATGACGGTTGAGCTGCAAAGGGTTAAAAGGAGCATTTGTATAAAAACAATGAATCCCATTTTTGCTTGATTGGCACTTTAATTAGGCCCATGTCCTTTTGCTGCCACCACAATCAGATTGGAGGAGAATGGGAAGCTTCCACACCGTTATATTTATCTCAAGATTACAAGATTTCCATTTTTTTTTCAATTGCAAAGGGGGGAAAAAAAAGAGAAAGAGAAAAAAAAACCCCCGCTACTTTATAAACGTGGCAAGGGAACGATATTATTTAGGGTTCAGTGAAAGTGTGGCTTCCTGATTGCAGCGCAAGAATTAATCTTATTATGTTAACAAGGGATTGTTATGCTAAGGAGAAGAGGGAAGAAAAGTTCTGTCTCTCAAGTCTGCCAGGAACGAGGCTGGGAGTGCACAGGCTCCGCAGCCAGCCTTGAATTGAAGAGCTCCAGTGAGAAGAGAGCCAAACGTCCTTGTGGATTTTACGAGGCAATTTCCCTCTTTCCCCTCTCTGTGCTCTCCATGGGGGAGGCTGCAGCTCCCGGGGCCCGCGAGGCTCCAGGGACTGGCTCCAGATCAGCTCCGCTGGTAAATGATGGCTCAGATCACACCTGAGCCCGGGCACAGCCGAAAATTCCAAACGAGACGAGCTGAGACTCGGGAATGAGGCTGAGCAGGGTTTTACACCCAGATAAAAGACAACTCCGAGCCCAGCAAAGTGGAGGGAGATGGGACGCTGGAGATTTCCAGTTCCTGACCTTCATGGGAAATGTGGCTTTGAGGGAAAGAAGGGTCGCTTTATCCACTCAAAAATAGGAAAAAAGTATGACTGAGAAAAAAAAAAAAAAAAAAGATTGTTCTGCACAGCTTTTGGCAATTTCAGGTGTAAAAAGGAAAACCTCTGGGTAACCCTGAAGCTCCTTCCCCTTCTCCCGTGCCCTGAATCCCCAGATCTGCAGTGCAGGGAACAAACATTCCCCAACGTGTCCACATCCTTCCTCCCACCTCTCCGAGTTTCAGGGCGATGAGCACGAGCTCTGAGTCAATACCCAGCCCCATTTTTCCCCTCTCTTTTTTCCCAGGAAGCTTTCAGAGCCCGTGACGAGTGTGAGCAGCTCTGAAAGCAGAAGTTGGCTGCAAAATTCCCGCCTGTCCCTGGGCTTCGCTCAAACCGAGGAGGCAAAGGCGTTTGTGGAGCGCTGGAATCGCTTATTCTTCGAGCAGAGATAGAAATGATGCCGTTTGATTGAGGTGGCTAATTACACAGCTTGGAAAGTAAATTACAGCTATCAAATACCCCAGTGAATATTCCCTTACAAATGGGCAGAGGAGAAAATGAATTTTTTTGGGTTTGCTGGCAATTTGGAAATAAAAACATTGTCTCTGATGGCGAATGTAAAGCCAATCCCTTTCAAATTCTTCTGCAACAGCTAAATTCAAATGACGCTTTGTTGCAGACCAGCCAGACAGTTCACCCTGATAGCTCTAAGCTACTTTTATTTTTTCTATTTTGAGGTTTTCTGTTTCTTTGTGACTTTTGGAAACATTTGCCCTCTCTCTACCATCAAATCTTTTCAGTAAAAAACATTATTAGCAAGTTTAAAAGCAGATAAAACTGCCCAAGTGGAGTAAAACTCTTTGTCATGTGGAGTAAATTGCTTGGCGGAGAAAGTTTAATAGGAAAAAAACCTACCCTGAGCCATCCATCTCCTCAATTAGTAAATACACAATAGTCTGAATTGCATTCCCACAGGCTGGAAAGATTTATAAGCAGGGATTAAAGAGAAGGGGAATTTGGGGAAGAGCAGCAAATGCCTGGATCGAGGCTGGTGGCTGAGCTGATCCATCTCCATCTCATCCCCGTCCCTCCCTGCCTGGATGGGATGGAATGGCTCTTTGGGTGCTGTTTGCTGACCCAGCACCTCCCAGAAGATGCTGTTTCTTGTTTTTCGGGGACCACACCCCAAACCAAGCCTTTATTTCTCCTGCAGCCACGAGAACTTGGATTTTCTCTTAAATATCAATTTTCCGGGGCCACACTGCCAAGCTCTGCTGCCCTGAAATGTGCCCACTGCCCCTGCCTTTGGGCTAGAGGGACTGGAAGCCCAAACTTCCTGGGCCTCAGCTTCCCCAAGAACACAGCAGGTGCCTGGAAGGGGGAGTCAGGGAATGTTTTCCAGGTCTTTTTGCTGCAAAACTCCAGCATCAATCACTCTGTTCTCCCCTCCCCATGTGCCTCCCTGCCGTGCCTTCAGCCTCTCTGCCTGTGTAATGAAAGCCGAGCGTCTCTCTGGGTGTCTCTGCGTGCCTGCAAATTCCTGGGGCCTATTAGCACCAAAAAATGAAAGAGTCAATTTTCTTGTCTTCTCCTCTTTCCTGGCCCTCAGGAAACCCAAACAAACCCAGAGGCCACAGCAATCCCCCCTTCCTGGCCTCCTCATTACCGACACCCTCGAGCACCCCAAGGCTGGCGGGCGGTGTGGGTGAATCAGCTCTTCAGGGACACTTTGGCAGCCCCTAATTTGCCCCGTGCCAGCCCTTGGTCTCCAGAGAGATGTTTTGTTTTGTGCAAGCAGCACGGGAGGCGCACGGGGGGATTTGTCATCCCATTCCCGGGGGTGGGTGTGTGGGATTTGCAGCCCCAAGGAGCCCAGGGGCCTTTGGGGGCTGGATGGGAGGAGAGGAAACAAAACAAAAAAACAGAGAAGTGAGAGCCAAGGGAATCCCATCTGAGCCGTGATCCTGGAATGGCAGCAGCTGAAATTCAACCCCTCAGAATTTGGATGAGGGCAAACACCTTGTGGAAGGTGCTGCTGCTCTTGGTTTGCTAGGCCCAAATGCAAAATGCAGCTTCTGTTTCACCCTCAGCCACAGTAACCTGTGTTGCCTCTCAAATATCTCAGACATCCGGGGCTAAAAGTTTGGTTCTGAGCAGCGCACAGCACATCCCTGGATATCAGTGCATCCCAGACCCGATGCCTTAGGATTTTATCTTCTGTATTCCTTGGGTATAAGCTCCTGTTCCCAGCATTTTTAGACGAAACAATTCTTCCAAGCTCGAAACCCAAGGACACCTCACTGCCTCAGGCCCCAAGATATGTAAACAGCAGTGAACTGGGGGGAGCAAACTTGGAGTGATTGACATCGTTACCTGAAAATGTAATTGGAGGATTAAGCCCAGATATGCAAATAGAACTTATGAAGTATGAAAAACTCACGACCTGTTGTCCATTTTGGGTGTAGCCCCTCGAATGGGCTCTGTCTGCCCTAAATGCACATTGAAGGCCCTTCAATAAATTTAAATTTGCTTCTTATTCTCTTAACTTTGTCCAGCCCCTGCTTTAGGTGAGCCCTGTCAAGGCATCAGCCCCACCTGCTCCTCTGTTCTATCCCGCTCTGCTGCAGCCACCCCGGGGACTGAGGGGAAGGGGAAAACCCTGAGTGCCCTCCATGCACAAACAGCCCCTGGCTGAACTTCCAGAGCGTGCTCCCGGAGAGAGACGGGCATGGCCCGTCCTGGAGGGGGAATTTTCCCCTGCTTCGTGACAGATTTTGTCCTAGCACGGGTCAGAGAAAGCCCAACATTGATGGGTTTCATCTAATTTCAATTACAGTCATTAAAACTTTCGCTCACATGAGCTGAGCCTGTCCAAGAGGCCTGGACTGACAGGCCATTAGGGAGTGGTTATTTATAGCAGGGCATGTTAATTTTCCAGGATCACAGACCAGTGATTCAGTGCCTGGCGTTGCTGAAAGGAATCACTCACAGGAATAAGTGGGAGCTGACATGAAAGCACCTCAGCCCAGCCTGGAGCTCCCGGGGCAGAGCAAACGCAGCGGCAGCAGCGTGGGGAGGGCTCACACCGAGGTGCTGGGGTGGGCCATGGGCTGGGGACCCGTGTGGGGGATGCTGAGTGATCAAATCACCCCTTTCAGCCCCAGATTGGTGTGAACTGCTGGATTGAGACGGGGGGAGGTCAAGGAAATGCAGGCAAATGGATTTGAGATGCAGGGAGAGTGGATGTGGTGCTGGGCGATGCCACGGGAAAGGGGCTCTTTCCTGCAATACCTTCGTGTTTTTCCAGCCCTGATTTGGGAGCTTTGGAGATCCCACACTCTGGAACTGCGTTCCTTTCCTCCTCTCTGCTCCATGGCATTTTCTTGAACCACCAGGATGCCTGGCTCTGCACAAGGGCTTTGCTCAGCCTTTATCTGCCCCAGCAAAGGGCCTGGAGACGCTGAATGAAACATGCTGGAGATGAGGGAGGAGGAGGAACAGACAAAAAAATTACAAAACCTCCTGCATTGTATTGAATTCCCTTGAATTTTAAAGTGCTTCATGCTTGAAGCTTTCTGGGTGGAAGAACAGAAGTGGGGAGAGGCAGAAAAGAGAGGACAAAAGGAGCATTTCCCAGACATGGCAAAGGATGGGCACGAATTGCTCTGGGTAGGACCTGCTCCAGGTGGTGCTGGGGGATTTCTCCCACAGGCTTGGAGCAGGGCCCTGCTGAGGACAGCCAGCCCAAGGCTGGCTCTGAGGCTCTGAGGCTCTGAGGTTCTCTCCTTCCACCTGCCCCTGGTCACCCTGGTCCGTGGTCATCCCAAAAGAAGGGAGCAGCATTGCTTGGTTCCAGGGCGGTGGCAGCACGGGGAGCTGGCACGGCAATGGTGGGGACAGGGATATGGACAGATGCAGCAGCTGTCCCTTGCTCTGCTCCCCGTGTCCCTGCCTGCAGCAGCCCCAGGAACATCGAGGAGGGACCTCGTCCCCGTGTGGCTCCCCTAGAACAGCCCCGCTCCACCCCAGGGCTTTCCCCGTGCCCACGAGTGATGGAGGCGTCAGAGGCAAGCTGGGGGGATTTTGGCCCAAAATCCACGGGGAGAAGGAGCAGCATCCCACCCTCCAGAGCCCATTAGGAAAGGGGGATTTTCTCCAGGGGATCTTTTCTGGAGATCTGGCAGCGTTTTCCTTCCTGGGGCAGAAAGGCTCCTCCTGCTCCCGCAGCTGGGCTGTGCTGAGCCACGAGCTGGCAAACAGCAGCGACAAGCCAGTGCTGAGGGGAAGGACGCTGTTTCCCAGCAATAAATGTAATAAAGGGACCATAATTGCCCTGGAAGGTGACCCCTGGAGTGCTCCAGGCCCCTGTCCCCGAATCACCTACAGCACCTCTGCCCGCAGACAGCACTCGCACCCATTTTCCTGGCAACCTCACCCTGGGGGCGATGTCAGCCTCTGACAGAGCTGGGCACAACCCAATTAAACCTGACCTCCTGCTCCCCTTCTCCTGCCCAGCCAGGGCACTTCACCCCTGCCTGCCTGTCTGCCCAGCTCCCTCATCACAATCCCCCTGGACATGGGGCTCCCTGGTTTTATGTGCCTCCAGCAGCCCTGACCTTGGCTGAGCCACGCAGGCCATGAAATAATCTGATAATCACAGCACTGATAGTGATAATCATCATCAGAAGCCTGCTCCTGGCCAGGGCACCTCTCACCTGGGCACGGAGGGGCAGTGACAACCAGCTATTACACACCTACCGTGAGTGGAGTGGGGCCAGGGCTGTGGGTGAGGAGGAGAGCGGGGGAAGCAGGAAAACCAAGCCCAGCTCTGCCCCAGGGAAGGTTTTACAAGAGCAGCAAGTCAGGGGGGCAGCCATCAGCCCAAAGAGCCACCCATGGTGGAAGGGCAGGGTGGTTTGGGTTGGAAGGGACCTTGAAGCTCATCCCATTCCACCCCTGCCATGGGCAGGGACACCTTCCACTGTCCCAGGCTGCTCCAAGCTCCAGCCAAACTGTCCTTGGACACTGCCAGGGATCCCGGGGCAGCCACAGCTTCCTTGCCCTGACAGGGAGGAATTCCTTCCCAATATCTTTTCCATCTAAATTCCTGGGAGAGCCTGGCCCTTGGCCTGTGGTGTCACACACAGCGTATCCCCTCAGACAACACCAGCAGAGCACCCACATTCCCTGGAAACCCCATCTCCCCCACCCAGCCCAGCCCAGCCCAGCCTGGCCGCCCTCCCCGTGGCTGCTGTCCCTGCCTGGGCTCGCTGAGCTGCCGGAACAAGCCCCTTGCAGGGGGCACTTCACCTCTGCCCCTCTACCTGCAAGGAATCCCAGCTCCCGTCGTTCCTTTGATGCCTTCCCTTCAGCTGCCGCGGAGCAGAAATGCTCGTATCAGCAAACAGATGGCGGCTGAGGCATGTAGCATAAAATATATTTATCAAGGCAAACAGCTGTAGCCCATTTCATTCTGAAGATTTCTATTAAAAGTTCTCTGGAGCTACAAGCTGCTCCGGCTCTGCAGCCGGAATAAAGCTAAGGGGACAAATGGCTTTTTGCAGAGCCTATCTTTCCCCTTCCTTGGGTCTTTTTGTTCGCTGCCTGAAGAAAGTCTGGCCCAGCTCTGGGGTTGTGACACATCTATGGGCATTTTTTGGGATCACAGTTGTGCCCAGCCGTGTGCTCAGGGTGGGGCAAACTCCCCAGGAAGGTGCCAGGAGTCCCAAGAGCTGGGATGACACTGGAACATCAGGCCTGCAGGGGGGATGACCTTCACTTCCAGGATATCTCTGCTCCAGGCCGGGCTCCGATCCGGGTTGAATGGCTTCCCATGGTGCTTTAGCAAGGTCTGATTTGCTGTTCTCCTTGTTTTTACCCTGAAAAGGCTTTGCCACCACATTTACAATGAGCGAGAAGGGCCAAGTTTGGAGGAAATGCAAAGTTTTGCTCAAGCGTAAATGAATTTTCTTGGCAGACGTTCCTTGCGTGGCGTCGGAAAATTCCCGGCTTTTGCCATGAATTTCATTGAAACTTTGGCAAATATCACGAAATCCTCCATGCAAATGGGAATTTCCATATTTTGTATTAAATATACTCTCCCAGTGCTCAGCTGCTGTAGTGACTCACGTAGAGCCCACTCCAGCGTGGCCCCAGTTGGGCAAAGGTGTCCCCAGAGGGGGACGAGCCGCCCTCTGAGGTCACCTGCCACCAAAGCCAGGACCTCGAGAATGTCCAGGTAAAAGACGTGACTTGGAGAAGACGTGGGCTGAACATGGAATGATCTAGAAAGGTAAAACCATGGAGCTGCCTCTGCTCATTCCATATGGATGTGCCAGCTCTTTACATCACCCACTGCTGTCCCAAATCCCCTGCATTTCCCTGCGAAGGAACAGCTTTTCCAAAACCATCCTCCCATAACCCATAAGCCCCAACCATAAACAACTTTTTCTCCATTTTCTTTTTTTCAAAAAAAGCCCTTTTTTCCTTTCTTTTCTTCCCTTTTTCTTTTTTTTTTTAAATCTATAATATTCCTGTCAGCCCCTCCCTCGTAACCGCCTGCCGCTTCCCCAGCCAACAGCAACGCATTTCATCCCAAATTCAGCTTTCTATTTTCAGGCGAGCGAGCAGTGGGATGAGGAGTTTGCCCTAAAAATGAGCTCAGAGGAGTCAGGGTGCCATATGTGCCTGGAGCTGCTCCTCGCCAGCCCCCGGGCGGGGAATCCTGGCAGGGGCTGTGGGCGTTACCCAGGAGCAGGGATTGGGCCGGCTCTGGGAAAAGGCAGGGTGGGAGAGGGTCAGCTGGGTGGTGAGGGGGTCACGGCTGCTGAACAAGACCCAGGAGAGGTGGGAGTTTATTCCAGCCCAGCTGCTGGGTGTGGTTCCCTCCTGCTCCGTGCCTCAGTTTCCCCGGGGCTGTGCACTGCCCTGCAAATTCCATGTAGGGAAATGAGCGGGGGAAAACAGCACATGGGGTGTAAGGAACACGGATGAGACACTGTGAGCTCCCTTTGTCCCTCTGGGGATGGGAGATGAGCCTCAATCCCAACACTGCCTCTGCACCTGCTCTCCCTGGTTGCCTGGGGTGCCATGGAGCAGCTCCATGCGGGATGGCTGCGAGGAAAATCTGCCAGAGGCACTCACCCACCTGCAGAGGAACCGAAATCATTCCCTGATTATCTCATTAGGGCTCCAGTAAACAGCTCAGCTCCTTGCAGGGGCACGGCCCCGCTCCCAGGGACGCTGGAGCTGTGCTGGCGCCTGGTGAGATCCTGGGGCTCCTGCAGGAGCTCCTGGCATCGGGACAGGCCCTGCAGCTCCTGCCCTGTCCTGAGCTGTGCGGGGGAGGCAAAGGGAATGGGACTGATGCCCCTTTTTGGTGGGTATTCATCAGTCAGGGTTCATTATCACACCCCAGAATACGGCAACACAAAAATTGAGGAATCTCAGAATGGTTTGGAGGGGAAGGGACCTTAAAGCTCATCCTGTTCCACCCCTGCCATGGCAGGGACACCTCCCACTGTCCCAGGCTGCTCCCAGCCCTGTCCAGCCTGGCCTTGGGCACTGCCAGGGATCCAGGGGCAGCCACAGCAGCTCTGGGCACCCTGGGCCAGGGCCTCCCCGCCCTCCCAGGGAACAATTCCTTCCCAAGATCCCATCCATCCCTGCCCTCTGTCTCTTAAGTCTTCGCTCTGGGCTCTGTGTTCCCTTTGCAAAGCACTTGGAAGCAACTGTGTGAATAAATAATGATGCCAAAAGATTTTGGGGATGGGTGAACGGATTCAGGGGGTGCTGAGGGGGACGGGATGTGCTGAGTATTTGGCCTTCCTGCTTCACTCATCCCAGAGATTTCATGGCTGTCAAAGCCCCAGGGAGGATGATCCAAGCTGCCTCATGTCTCCTGGATTTGGAGACTGGGACGTGGCCACAGCAGGGGAAAAGGGAGCTGCATCTCACCTCCAAACGAGAGACATGAAGGGAGAGGGAGAGGGGAGAGATCAAAACAAGTGAGGCAGCAGCGGGAGGCAAGAGAAGAAAGGCAGCAGGAGAACAAGACCGGTCCCAAAATATCGCTTATGTTTCCTGCGCTGCAGACCAAAGCTCACACTGGGAAAGGCTTTCTGCGAGGGGAAGAGGCTCTGAGCTCTGCTCAAAGCTCTGCCTCGGGGTCCCTGGGGAGCCGTCCCTGCGCTGAGCCAGGAAACGGCTCCCGCTGCGCCCCTGGAGAGGTCCCTGCGGGGCTGCCTTTGATTGGAAACGCTCCGAATTCTCCCTGAGATGGAGCCTGAGGAGGCAAAGCCCCACCTTGTCTCACTTTTATTGGTTTTTTTTTTCCTTCCTGACTAGTTTAGGTTAAATAGCAAATCCATTTTTCGGTGGGGGAACTGATTTTCTGGGTTAAAACCCACCTGCTTCACATACTCCTGATGCCTGATGATTTTTGTCTTTTCTTTTTATACCCTTTTTATACATTTTATCCCCTTTCCCTTTCCTTGCACCCTTCACACACACTCCGTACCTCAGCCCCACACACCCGTAATTCTTGCAGTGTGACATTGAGCTCAGTTTGGGGTTTTGGGAAGCGGGAAAACCAAACATTCACAGCAGGAGGCCCAGAGCTCTGCACCATCCCAGAACTGGAGACTCCAGCCTTGGATGGAGTCTCTCTCTCTCTCTGGAACAGATTTTGTAGACTGGGCTGGAATCTCATTTAGGGGGGGGTAATTAGAATAGGGGGACGGTTACTTCATCTATGAAGTTTCTTACTAGGGATTTTAAGTAAATATGCTGATTTTCGAGGTCGATAAAAATTGGACACATGTTATACAGGGTGAGCTTCTCAGCGTGTGCTCCTCGGCGTGTGCTCACCTTTGACGAGCCGTGCACCCGGGATCCCATTAAAACCAAAATAAATCCCCTTTTCCCCTTTCCTGCTGTGCCTGCTTCATATTTCTGCCAGCCAAAAGGCAACGCTCCCAATGGATTGTGAATATGGGAGTGGGAAGGAGAGAGAGATAAACCCCCAATTTGCTAAATGACGACCAAATATTGGCCGTGTAGATAAATGATACGAACTCCTTCGGTGCGGCAACAGGTGAAGCCCCTAATCTGAAGGGATGATGGCAATTTGGGAGCATCTCTGGAGCTCACCAGCCTTGGCCCACCTGGATGTGGGATAGAGCTGGGATGCTGGGCAGCTCTGGCTGCTCACCCCGGCTGCCATGTGGGGACATGAGGGTGTAGGGATAACCCAGCTCTGCACTGTGATTTCCCACCCTTTCCTCCACCCTTCTTTGGGCTCTTGCTGGTTTCCATCCCCTCCAGCCACATCAGCAAAGAACCCGCAGCTGCCAACCTGCCCCAGCCTCTTGAGGATCAAAACGGCACCTGGATGAAAATCAGGGCGCTTTTTAGGGAATTTAAACTGGCAGTCATTAAACAGAAATAGCAACTCACCTGCCACCCCTGCCCCGTGCCTCTGTACCCCAATGTGCCCTGAAAGGAGGCTCTGGGCACCCTAAGGTTGCCAGCAAACACCATCAGAGCTGGGGGATGTTCATATCACAGAGCCTGGAAACTCAGAATGAGATTAAAGAAAACACTTCCAGGTTTGGAAGGGAAGAAAAATCAAAATAACAGTGCAAGTTCCCTGCATTTGTTGTTTAACAGGAGCCATGATTTTATTGCACTCCTGGACCGACAATGGCCTTGGCCTCGACAATTAAATTCCCTTTTATTGCTGCAAGAAAAAAACCCATTTGGCATCTGGCAATTCCTTGGTGTCTCACAGACCTCTCCAAAGGCAGATGGGTCCATCCTTTCCCTGGGCAGAGGGGAGCAATCATTTTCCATGGACTGGCAGGATCTGGAGTCCTGGTGCTGCCGGGATCCGACGGGAACGTGAGCCCGGCTCTCCCGGCTCCCGTCCAGAGGGAGCTGCTTTGGGCTCGATTGAAGCTCAGCCTCCTGAAAGGCACCTGGGTTTTATCCACACACATCAAGAGGTGGAGCATTTCCCATTTTGCTTGATAATTTATTCCCAGGGTTAATCATCCTCCCTGCTAAAAATTCAGCCTAATTTTGATCCGAATGTGTCTGGCACCAACGTCCCGCAGTGACTGCTCGCTCTCTTTCCCTGCCCAACCTTTCCTCCCTCTGAAGCTCTTGGATGTCATTACAGCTCCCTTTTTTCTGGCCCCTCAAGTGATTTTCCTCCAGCATCTGCAATTTTGCCAGCCTCTTCTCTGCCCTCCCGGATTCCCATCGTGGGACCTGTCAGAGCCTCATCATACCTTAGGATACATCTCAAAGCACCTAAATAATAACCCCGCCCCCCAGGGCCCTTCTGCAGGATTAATTTTCCACTTCAAGATAGAAAAATGCTTTCCAGCTCCCCGCGTAAAATAAAGACGGGGCGCCGCTCCTTCCTCGAGCAGCTGCTTGGGGCTGATTTCCCTGGAACATTTGGGATTCTGACAGCCCCGTCGCCGCCACATCCCTCCCTCCCTCCTCCCCTCGCCCGTCTTTGCTGCCTGTGACACGGAGGCGGCCCTGGTGCAGGAGGAGATTAGCCCGGTGTCCGCGCCTCGCAGCAGCGCCGCTTCCCTTTTATCTCTGGGAAGCAGGCGCGCTGGACGAGAGCCCTGCAGGGATTTATCGAGGGGCCCTGGATCTGCCTCTTCCTCCTGCAGCAGCTCCTTTGCACCTGCGGAGCACCGGCCCCAACAAGAGGAGTGGAAGGAGGAGTGTAAAGGGCATTTTTGTTTTGCCAAGGGCAATCCCACTGAAATTTGGTGCTGAAATATCTCGGATACAGCACCTTTGGAGTCATCTCCTTTGCCCTCGCTGCTTTGGAATTCCTGGGTGACGCTTTGGTCTTTTACAGACACAGAAGCTCTCCTCCTTTCCAGGTCACACCGCGGTGATTTCGGGGCTGTTGGCGGCCACAACGCGGCTCCGAGCAAAGCGAAGGCCCTGGGAGTGGTGCAGGAGGAAAGGGATGCTTGGAAAGGGGTGGGAATGTGAATATCCCAATGGTCACGGTGAGGAGTCAGCCTGAGGGATGGAACACAAGGCAGCTGGGCGGGGTGTGGTGATGAGGAGATGGCTCAGACCCCTAAGTGCTCTCAAGGGTGTTTTGGCGCTTCCTTTGCCTGCCTGGCTTCCAGGGATGTGTGCTGTCGGTGCGGTGGAGTGTGGAACAGATCCCAGTCCTACACAGAAACCTCCGTACCCTGGGCATGGACCTGCAGATCCTCAGCCAACCCCTTACCCCATTCCCTGGGACCCTTTTTGATGACACCCTTGGTTTTCTCCTGATGTTTGGTGTTCCCAGCACCTTCGGGGATGCTCCCCATCTTTGCTGTCACATTGGGATGGAACAGAGGATGGACTGTGCGGAAAATCCCGCTATGAAAAGCCAGCGTCCATAAAGGAGACAGAGGAGTCCTGCAACTTTATTCGCATAAAGGGTGAGAGTCTGCTGGGGCACAGGCCCGTGGGGTTTTATCTCTCGAGGTTTTGGAGGGCACAGCCGCCCTTTTATCCCAAACTCCCGGCCGCAAACTCCTCTTCCTTTCCCCCTTGGCTGAGGTACTGAGAAGGCACAGCCTTTCCGAACCACCCACCACATACTCCCCGTTGAACCTGTCATTCTCCCCCAGAGTTCAGAAACTCAGGCTTGTGCAGACCCATTTGTCCGGTTCAGGAACCAAACTGTGTGGGCTCTGTAACAAACCTGCGGCTTGAAGTGGGTAGAGACATCAAGAGCCTGATGCCCGAAAAGAGAGGCTGGAAATGAAACCCCGTAGCCCGGTGCCTACAGAGCAGGGATTTGTTTATTGCAGCGCTGCAGGTGAGGGGGATTTCTCCACCCAATTCACCTGCCTTCGTCAAGGGCTGAGGTTTATTCACACAGAAAATAACGCTCAGTGTTACTGTGTCACTGTAACATCATCATGTACACGCTGGAACTCATTTACAGAACATGAGCTCATTGGGGATTGGTTATTGGGGAATTCTTTTGCACTGCACTTGCACCTCCCCAATTCAGTTGTCTTGAGGGTCTCCTTGTGATGAAGGCTCTGAAAGCTTCAAGATCTTCCTCACACCTGAACTTTTCGACTTTGTCTTCAGAGCATGCGCAGTTCTGGCGTTCCTCAGTCTTTCCGGTTCTAACCGGTTTAGAGTCTTTATTTTGTGGCTAATTGGCTTTACATTTGCCCATTTCTCATTAGCACTACACTTGTCCATTTCTGAAATTATCCACCTAGTGAGGTTTTTTGGGTTTTTTTGGTTTTTTTTTCTATTCAGCATGCAGCATCTAGTTAACCATATGCTAGCCATTACATTGTATAGGAAGTTATAATTCAGCTTATATAGGTATAGAAAGTTATGGTTCAGGTTACATAGGTGTGATTCAGGTTACATTGATATGTAGGTGTGATTCAGGTTGTATTGATATAGAGAGTTATGATTCAGGTTATATCGATATCTTATAACTCAGGCCATACAAGCGTCTTGTAACCTGGGCCTGAATTAAATCTGCATCAACCCATTTCAAAACCCGCTTGCCCATGGAACTGTTTGTAGGGACACTGGCACACATCTTCCCTGTCAGGACCCTCCTTCCCTTTTTATGGGAGTTTTATGGGTTCCTGCCCTTATTTGTGTTGGGCGCAGATTGTACAGCAGCTTCTTCAGGAATATTTGGGAATGGATCCAGGGGAGCCGGGTTATCCCCTTTTCAAAGACAGGAAAGCTGAGAAAGGCAGAGATTGAAGCAGTGCGAAGCTTGTGTTTCTGGATGCTTGGCTGCATCCCGAGCCCTGTTTTCCAACGAGAACAGGCTGCTCGGAGCACTCAGTAAATCAGGGCCCTGTAAATGCTCTCAGAGAAGCACTCAAAAATCACTCGGTGCTTTTAAAGATCATGTCCACTGCTCGCGTCTGAACCGCCTCGGAACGGCTGCGGAGTCCAACATCCCCCACCGCCTCCTGATGTGGGAGCCTGGTGCCGCCTGCCCAGATGCTCTTCCCAAAGGAGAACCGAGCAATGAACTCCAGTTTGCAAATGGGGAAAGGGAGGCACACTGTGGATTCGCCCTGAATTCCCAGAAATTGGATTGTTTCCCTCCGGGCTGGGCTGTGGTTGGAGACACAGCTCCAGGGGAGGGCTGGCTCCAGATACTTCCAGGTGTTGAGCTGTGGCTTGGCTTGGCAAGGCTAGAATGTGCCAGTCCTGTGGCCATTGCTGAGGAGTATTTTCTGGCTGGATGAGAATTTTCTGGTTGATTTGGGGGTCTTTGGGGAAAAAAATTACATTTGCTCCCGTTTCCCCTGAGCATCCTTCCCGGCTGCCCCGGGAGGATGAAGCGGTGTGGGCTCCCCGGGTGAGCAATTCTGCACGTGAATACTAATCCCATTTTTCTTTCATTTTATTTTTATTTCATTCCCTGCCCCTTCCTTTGCCATTCCCACGCTCAGGATGCGCTCCCACCTCCTTGGCAGGGAGCAGCGAGGAGGCTGCGGGTTTGCCGGGTGCGACACAGGTACAGCATTTCACAGCTGGTTGCTTTGTAATGGGATTCTTTTACTGGAAGTTGTTTCCCAGGATCCGGCTCTGATTAGCAGATGCAAATCCTGCCCTGCATGCCGATGGAGCCGCCGGGAGCCGAGCGAGGGTCTCAGCTCCCACTCGGACACCCCGGCCTGTGCTCCGTGCGGCCCCCGGCTGACCCAGCCCGTCCATCCTGGGATTTGGGAATGCAGCCCGTCTCTCCTGTTGGGAGAGGGCAGGAGGCAGCCGCGGGCGCTGCGGCGCAGGATGCGGGGCTGGCAGGTTGAGTGAGTGCTGGGAGAGCAGATGCACGTTTAAACAAACCAGCCGCTCGCAAGAAGAAAACAATGACTTAGTGCTTCCTAATTACCGTCCTGAAGTCAAGCAATTACTCCTTATTCACACGTGATTACCAAGAATAGCTTAAAATGAATAAACATTTGAAAAAAAAAAAAAAAGCCTCTTACTAAATTTCCATTAGCCACCACATTGAGTAAGATATTTACACTCTGCACAGCCCCATAAACACAGACAAGACATTACTCAGTAAATGAGTGAATTAGTATTGTGCTAATTGCTAGAAATTGTTATCAGGTTACTACAATTACTACAAATTCCCAGCAGGATCAACCCTTTTTGATCTTTTTTGAAAAATAGAAGAGAAATCCTAGAGATGTGGTTTATGCGGTCATAAATAACTGGAGGGGTGAGGGGGATGAGGATGAGGAGAGGAGAGGAGAGGAGAGCAGAGGAGAGCAGAGCAGAGGAGAGCAGAGGAAATGGTTAAATCCCACATGGCATCTCATGCTTTATTTCTGAGCCCGTGGGTCTGGGGTACGTCTGGGACAGGGCTGTGGGTGTTTTGGGTGGGAACTGGCAGGGGTGGAAGTGATGGAAGTGGAAAAATACACGAAAGCACAAGATGATTTCAGCCTTGTGTGTCTCACTCTTCATCATCCACAGGCACCCAAACACCCACAGGGACACCAGACCATGTGCCCGTGGGTGTCACTGCAGGAGTCCCAGCCCTCGGGCCTGCCCACTCCTAATTCCCACCCTCACCATTTCCTCACTGCCCTCAATGCCCGGGGCCCCAGGACCCAAACGGAATTGTCCCTCTGATCTCTGCCCGTGGTTTCCACAGCAAGAGAGGCAGCAGGGATAAAAAAATATTGGGGTACAAGGAAAAATGACAAAAGTCACATGATGGAGGTTTTTTTTTGGTGAGTCAGGGCACCAAAGAAGGATTCAGGCAGGGTTTTTGGACTTCGGCAGTGCTGGAGCTTGGACACTTTTCCAAGGGAGCTGGTTTGGTTCACCTCCCGCACTCCGGGGTTTGGGGAGGTGCAGACAGCCCGGTCTGTGCACCTCAAACCTGTCTGCTCTCCCCTCTAGATCAGTTGGCCTAATAAAAGATTTTATCTGTCACTATAAAGTGTCTCTTCTTTATAACGGCAGTCTCAGCCCCAGCACAGCTGCGGCTTTCCCAGAGCAGATATGCCGGGTATTGCACTTTGGGCAGCATTTCTGCAAAATTGGGTGCTATAAATCCTCCTCGTTTCCCCTCGCGTGAAGCAGGGGATAATGAGCAGGACGTGTGAAGTCTTGATCAGCTGCTGCTGGTGCAGCACACCAGCGTTTTCAGATGAAAAGCAATGAGGGGGAAAAAAAAGTGGTTATTAGAGCAGAAGCGCATTAGAAAAAAAAAAAAAATCTGACTTTCCATTCTGCCCCTGGAGCTCGATATCGCTGCGAGCCGTGGTATTTCCATCAGGGCTCTGCTTGTGATTCCACGTTTGGATTTTGGATACCCCAGCCAGGAGCAGCTCAGATCCTGGGGTGTTCATCTGGAGGTGGGCAGAGATGGGGATCGTTCACCCCATGACATTAACTGGGGTCTTGGGAGTGTCTCACCCCGTGCGGGTCTGTGGGGTCTGTGGGCAGGCGGCAGGAGCCGGTGGCTTTGGACAACTCCCCCCATCACTCAGGAAAAGGCTTTTGAATCAGATCAGAGCCACCGTGCGGGTCATAATAGATTTTTATTAATAAACGTAAGAGATAAAACAATGTTACAAAGGCTGGGGGGAGAATACAGGCCCCTGTGTTCAGCCTCTCGGGCTCATGTGCGCTCCCAGAACGAGGGAGATCATCTGCAGGTGTGCTGGGCCACAGCAAGGGCCCCGCTGCCCCCTCAAAGGATGGACACGGGGCTGGAAATGCCTTTGGAAATCAGGTCTGAGCAGCCAAAGTTGTCAGTCTGCTCTTGGAAATAATGAGGGAGATTTAAAAGCAAAAAGAAAGGCAGAGAGAGGCAGTGGTTTGGGTTCTGCCCTTGCTGAACTCGGCGGCTCTGCGGTGCCAGCTTCACACGCTTGTCCTTGGGACTGCTTGATGGCGAAAATGAGAAATGTCCTTATGGAAAGAGATCCATGCCCCCACCTCCTTGTGCTCCCCCTCCCTGCCCTCAGCCTTCACCTCGCTGAACAAACAGAGCCCGGGGTCCTGCTCCTCAGTCCTGGGAATGTGCAGGATCCGCTGGCAAATGGAAATAACCGGTGCACTCTCGACCTTAACGCACCCAAAGCGAGCTGGAAGGATGCTGAGCTCAGAAACAACCGGGAGACGGGATTGGAAAATGAAGGAGTTGCAGGTGAGGAAAGGGATTTGCAGAGCTTCCTGGGGTATCAAGGCTTAAATTCCTGCTGCTCCACGGCTCAATCCTCCACCCTGCCGGATTGTGCTGACCCTGCCTTGTTGGGAGAGCAGCCGGTGGCTCTGCAGGGAAAATCCTGCCTGGGCTGTGGATCCATCCCCACGGACACCGCTCCACCCGTGCTGTCCACTTGACCTGCCCCAGGGTCAGGGCCGCATCCCCGGGCAGGGCTGCGGAGGGGAGGCTGGATGGGGTGCGGGAGCAGGATCTCTCCCCAGCTCCGGAGCGTGAGTCAGCAGGATCGCTGTGCTCAAAGCCGCCTGCTCTCCACAAGGCATTTGCATTTCAGAGCGCTCCTGGTCGGCTCCCCCACCGCCAGTGTTTAGCTTTCGTTTAAAGCCGGGCTCCTCCGCAGCGCTGCGAGAGCGGCTGAACGCGGGAGACAAGGGGCAGGAGCCTCTGGGTTTGATCATTCCCTCCTTTGTCTCTGACAGCCCCTCCCGAGCCAACAGGAGCCTCGTGCAAAATCCAAGGCTTTTCCAAAACGGAACGACAGACACGGAGGGGGCTGAGGCTGAGATGTGCACACAGCAACGCCTGGAATTGGAGTGGGTTCATCCCCTGGGGTTGGGCACCTGCGTGAGTCTGGGTTGGGAATTGTCACCCCGCAAGGCCAGAGTGCCCCAAACAGTTCTGGTGCCACCAGCACAGCAAGGAGCTGGAGCTGCTGGAGAGAATCCAAAGAGACCATGGAGATGCTCCAAGTGCTGGAGCCCACCTGGAACCAGGCCATGGGTGCTCACCTGGAGAGGAGAAGGATCCAGGGAGAGCTCAGAGCCCCTGGCAGGGCCTAAAGGGGCTCCAGGAGAGCTGGAGAGGGACTGGGGCCAAGGCATGGAGGGACAGGACACAGGGAATGGCTTCCCAGTGCCAGAGGGCAGGGATGGATGGGATCTTGGGAAGGAATTGTTCCCTATGAGGGTGGGGAGGCCCTGGCCCAGGGTGCCCAGAGCAGCTGGGGCTGCCCCTGGATCCCTGGAATGTCCAAGGCCAGGTTGGACACTGGGGCTTGGAGCAGCCTGGGACAGTGGGAGGTGTCCCTGCCATGGCAGGGGGGGCACTGGAGAAGCTTTAATGTCCCTTCCAACCCAAACCCTTCTGGGATTCTGTGATTTGGAAATGTAAATGCAGATTTGCAAATGAGCCTTTTACCCCAAACTCTTGGGCATCAAACCCTCCCTGACAGCTTCAGGCAGATGCAATGGGTCACACGTTCCATCCTCTTCCATTCCCACTCACCAATTCCATCCTCTGGAAGCAAAACCCCAGCAAATGTGGGGAATCTTTTCAGCCACCCAACTCCTGGGTGAGGAGAAAACGAGCAAGCTCAAAAGAAAAGTCCAGATTCGTTTGTATTTCCTCATTCATTCCTTCATTGGTTCTGATTTTCCTTTTTTGTTTGAAGGCAAGGAAGGAACGTGTGGAGTTATTTCAGAGTTTTGAAGTGATTCTATTTACTGGGAGCTGAGAGGATTGATTTACACAACGTGGGGAATGCAGAGAGGAGATCCTGGAGCAGAGCAGCAGTGTTTGATTTCAGGGCTGGTTTGCTGTGAATTCCAATGCCAGGAGCAACTTCAGACCGTGGTCAGCTGAGAGGGAAGGGCTGGGAATTGTTTTGCTGAAATCGGGGTAAGGAGTGAGGGAAAAAAAGCACCTCACTGTCCAAGAGACTTTTTGCAACAACATCTGGGGGAAAAATCATCAAGTTTTACTCGCTTATGGATTTCCTTCATGGTGGTGGGGGGATTTTATTTCTTATATCTTTATTTTTCATGCCGGTTTTTTTAGATGCAATGGAGTAGGGGAAGAAAACATCAATGAACCAAGTGTTTGTTTACAAAGAATTACGAATCAAAGGAAAACCCAAACATTCAGTTCATAAATTGTTCATTAAATATGGTGGAAAGTTGCAAAGAAGCCAAAACTGCCATTTTTGGGGTTAGCTCACTTTCCAGAACACATAGAGGGAATTTTATGGGCACAGCATCAACTTGAGCAGCTTCTTTTGGGTTCTCTTGATCTCAAACTTCCCTTCCTGACCTCTCAGGTTTGTTCTCCCGGAACATCAACAGAATTCCCTACACCAGCATCTCTCCAACGGGAAACCTTGCTCTAATCCTACACGGTGTCCTCGGATTGCTCTGGTTTGGAAGCTCCTTCCATCCCAAGCTCTTGCCTTGAGGAAAACCTGAGCTGGTGTTTTGTGAGGAGAGCAAAGGGAGAGTCCAAAGCTGCTGACAGGAGCGAGGCAAAGCCAAAGCCAGGAACCAGCGGCTTTGCTGCTCCTCCTGTGGTGCCATTATTTCCCACAGAGGCTGATTTAGATCCCCCAGACCTCAGAACTCCCCAGATTTTCCCCCAAGTTCTGCATCAATCATTACACAGCTGCAATATTCCAAATGAAAACTTCAGACTTCATTCTCCGTGCCTTTATTCACCTATTTTTCATTCTTTTGTGGAAAAAGCGTTGCTCTCCTGTTGGAGAGGGTGGATCAAAGGCACAGAGCAGGGATATCCCTCATGCCATGGTGTCCCCTCCTCTGTGATCCGGCTGCACAGGAACACCAGGACGTGATTGTCAGGAATCTCAGGATGTTTTGGGAGAACACACACCAAGCTGGGAACGCTGGAGCAAACCAACACTTTGCAAACCCTCGGGAGGCTGGAATTTGTTGGCTCAAAGGTATAAAACTCTGGAGCTGCGGTGCCCGGTGATTCATGAGCAGCTCCACGGAACCAGGGCAACATTGGCTGGTTGGGAATGGAGCCGGTGGGGTTGGAGCAGGAAATAAATCGAAAGCAGCTCTGGAATGGCCAAGGCATAGGGGCAAGAAGGGGATTGAAACCACGAGTGTTGTGGTGAGAGTGGGGAGGTCACACGGGCCCTGGTGTGGCCACAGCAGTGCCAAGGGGGCCGGGGGTTCCGGGGTGCAGAGCGGAGCATGGGGAAGCAGAGGGCTCCAGCCCAGAGCTGCAGAGCACCCACTGCTCTGAAGGCATTTGGGAGCCACGCCTGGGCAGGGCCTTTGGGTTTGAGGGATCACCCAGAGGATGATATTAGGATCGCAAAATTCCAGAAGGATTTGGGTGGAAGGGACCTTAAAGCTTCTCCTGTTCCACCCCTGCCATGGCAGGGACACCTTCCCCTGTCCCAGGCTGCTCCCAGCCCTGTCCAGCCTGGCCTTGGGCACTGCCAGGGATCCAGGGGCAGCCACAGCTGCTCTGGGCACCCTGGGCCAGGGCNCCCCAGTCCCTCTCCAGCTCTTCTGGAGCCCCTTTAGGCCCTGGTGAGGGCTCTGAGCTCTCCCTGGATCCTTCTCCTCTCCAGGTGAGCACCCCCAGCTCTCCCAGCCTGGCTCCAGAGGGGCTCCAGCCCTGGAGCATCTCCGTGGCCTCTCTGGACTCGCTCCAGCAGCTCCACGTCCTCCTGATATTGGGGGCTCTGGGTTTGGATTCAGCTCTGCAGGTGGTCTCACCTGAGTGGGGCAGAGGGGCAGAATTCCCACAGGGAATGATCCCAGCCCAGGTTTGTCTCTCTGGCTGCGCTCTCAGATCTCACAGCTTCCGTCATCTCAGCCCCTGTCACCCCTGGGCTGCCGATGACACAAATCCTCCAGCCCATCCCAGGGGGTTTGGCTCGAAGCCCAGCCTTGCTGGAAAAGCTGCTGCAGCTCCAGGAGCTGTTGGAGTGGCTGAGCTGAGCCTGGGCTTTGCCCAAGCGGCTCCCAGGGCAGCCCTGGGGTGTCCCCAGCCTCCCCTCATCGAGAGAGGCCTCGGGGCTTCAGCACCAACCGTGCAAGGCCCAACACTCGGGGTGATGGTGGAAAAAGCATCACAGCAGGGCAAGGAGTCAGGAAATAAACAGATTCACCAAAATCTAAAAGCTTTAACTGAGTGCTGCTAATAACAATTTATTGTGGCAGGAGCAGGGCCATGGGAAGGCTCGGGGTATTTATAGGCCCAGTGAACCCTGGGATCCAGGTGCCACATTTTGACTCCGTACCACCTTCTCCGCTGGATTTTGTTGCTGCCTGAGGATTATTTTGGAAAGAGTTATTATTATCCCTGATTTATTGCTCTGCACTAGGGGGAACTCTTACTTTCCGCCGAGACAATTACGGAACCCTCGCCGAGAGCCACTTCAAGGGATGGCAGCCTCTGCTCCAGCTCTGATTGCAGACAGACGAGGGCTGTTGCTTTTCCGAGGATTTGCCTGATTAGGCATCGAGCTTCGTCTCCCCGTTACCTGCAGATGGGATTTTTGTCTGTATGAAACGAACAATTTAAAAGCTCTTAATTATTACAACAGTAGGTTGTGGTTTGCTGGGCTGGAGGTTTCTCTTTCAGCCTTTCTGGGAAGTTTGCACTTCCTTTTCCTGGCGTTTGCTGTAGTGGGAAGCAGCCATGCAGGCACACCAGGGGATGCATTTTGCTGCTCTGTTTTGCTCTCCTCCAGCTCACCCCATGTTTTTCACATCCCTCACCGCCACCTCCCACCCCGCCTTCCCAGGCTGACATGGGCCTATCATGACTATAATCAGAATAAAGTCAATTAAGGACAGGATTAGACTGAGGGGAGGTTAATAGGACTGTGACAACGGGGCATTTATTCATGGGGCTTTCCCTTCCACCCTTCACTGTCCAAGTCTATTTTCCCCAGCCCATCAAATCCAGTTAATGCTTCACCAATCACGCTGTGAGCTCTGCAAGGAAAACCTGGCTGGAAAATTAAAAAACCACCCCAAAAAGGGGTGTCTGGAGCCAACAGCCCCTCGTGATGACACTGCCCCAGCCCTGCCGAGTGCCGGTCGGTGACATGCTGGGAAATCAGGGGTTTTTCTCCATCAAAACCCAGTTCAGCTCTTCCTTTGCTCTTCATTTTGCACCCCCTTCTGCCCTTCCTCTCCAAAAGGCTTGGAGCAGAAAAGGAAGATCAGCATTTGAGGTGAGCAGACGCGGATGCGCAGCAGCCTCCCCTTTCAGGGTGGTGGATCACAGCACACCAGGAGCGCGGTGGATCCTGAGTAAGCAGGGCTGGAACTTCACCCTCCCTGCCCCAAGCCAAGCAGGGTTTTATTCCTGGGTGGTTTTGCCACACAATTTCTTGGAGAAGACCATCCAAGTGCTCTCCAAGCTTTGCTTCCCCCTCGTGATTGCTCCGTGGAGATCTCTCCTCCCTGAGCAGCTTCTCCAGCCTCTTCAGCCATTCCTGAGGGATGAGTAGGACACACTCGTGGCTGCTGAGAGCACACGCGGTTTCCTCTCCCTGGAAAAGAATGGAAATTCCAGGAAAAACCAGGGAGAATTTGTGGGTGAGAACAGCCGAGGATTTGTGGAGCTTTTTGGGGTTCTTTGTGTGGATATCGAGCCCACCTGGAAGCGGGAATAACCCTGAATTACAGAAGGGTTTGGAAGTGGAGTGGAGTGGAAATCTCTCCACAAATTCCAGTCTATTTATTGTTTCCACTGCGATTTTCCCAGCTTGTTGTGAGGTCTGAACAGGGTTCAGTGGCTCCGGTTGCCTTCTCCAGCCGGGCACATCTGCAAATCCCATTGGGAATGGCTCCTGTTTTGGCTCTGGCTCTGTATCCCGGCACCCAGGGCCTGCATGGTACAAGCCATGGAAATAAAAGGACGGTGCTCAAATCCCAAAGACTGTAAAGAAGCCATAGAGCCGATGTGGAGCCTGGGGAATGTCCCAAACTTCTCAGGAAACGCCTGTTTTGGGGAGAGGAATGTTTGGACCACGACATGTTTAACAATACTGAGCAATTTCAGATCACTGGCTCCTGGCCATAGCATTTCTTGGTTTAATCATCTAAATAGATTAATTTTTTTTTTTTGAATCCTTGGACTGTTGTTCCGTTTACCCCAGGGGTTTGTCAGAGGGACCTGATCTGGTCCTGGTGATCGCAAGCAATGGTGGGAAAATTGATTAATGTACATTCAAAACTATTCTGAATAAATGACTGCTATAAATAGCCCCAAACAAACACTCCCCATGCCATGATTGCATCTGCAAGTTATACATAAATAATAATATGGTAACAACAACAACACTAATAATAATTAATAATAAAAATTATAGCTTATTCTGTGAATAAAAAATGGTGCATTTAATACTGGAATGAATAATTTCCCCTGAGTTTGCCCAATCCTTCATTTTCAGTCCATCTATAATTCGGATTTCCAAAAAATCTTCTGGAAATAAGTTCCACAGTTCAACAGCTATTTTCTTTCAACCTACCCCTTGCTAATTTTATCCAGGGCCAATTCCATCTCGAACGGAAACTCGCAGAAACGAGGATTATCGTTTTGTCCTCTTTACCCCATCCCCGGATTGTAAACCTCCATCAAACCCTCCTCGGCCGCCTCTTTTCTGAGGGAAGAAACCCAAGTTATTTAATCTCCTTTGGAATGAAACCTTTTGTGCCTCTTCTGGTGGTACCCAGGAGGAATTGATTTCATTAAGCAATAAAAGCTCGTTTGTCTGGTTTAGCTTAATTCACTTTCTGAGATGCAGGGAGGCACTCGCCCAGGTGGGGTGAGAGCCACAGGAATTCCTGCTTGGTTGCCTTGGATTCCCTCTTTTCCTACCAAAAGTCTGGAATATAAAGCTGATATCCTGAACGTGAAGGACTGCGGGTTTAAGTTCTGCAAAACTTCCCAAGGCTTGATGATCCCACAGATTTTTTCAATGGACTTTTTTGCAGGTCCCATATTGAGCAGGATGGGAAGCAACACCCAAAGCAATCCCGAGGCCTCCAGATGGTCCTGGATGTGGGGATTTTAACTGAACCCAGGAAATCTTGAAAGGAGAGGGAATGGAGGTGTGGAGCCTGGGGAGCCACTCTGCAAACACCCACCTGGATTTTGGTGCTGCAGTTGAAGAGCGTTTCTGCTCCTTTCTGTGCTCATGTTCGTGGTTGGGAGAAAGTTCCCCATGGACAGAAAATCCTGGACAGAAACCAGAGCTGCTTCCCTGAGAGCTTTGGAGGCCTGGGATTTTGGCAAAAAATAATCTCGTTATTTTTCCATTTCTTCCAGCCTTCGTGTAGTTGTGCTCAAAACAACCCCAAAGCACCGCTGACCTTTGCTGGGTGCCAGGGATGGATTCCTACCCACTCCGTGCCGCGAACAGAGCAACGAAATCCATCCAAACCCACTCCAAACCTTCCCAGAGCCTCAATTCATTTGTCCCCACCACCTTCCCAGGGGCCGCCTAATCCTCCCGCAGCCCGGAGCTCGCCGCCGGCATCGCCTCTCGGGGGACAGCCTCGCCCTCTCCCAGACCTTCCGTGGGAAGTGGCACCGTGATCCAATTTCCTCCTAATTGCGCTAACAAGGATGAATTAGGACTTTCATCAACAGGGGCGAGCGATCGGCTCCGAGTCAGCCATGGGCGACGGAGCCAGAGATTAAACAAAACTATCATGTTAATGTCTAATAATACAACAGCAAGTGGAAATTAAGCACAAGACAAATCTGCTGCGCCGGCGACATTGGAGAGTTTGTTCTTTAAACACAACGTTATTTTAAAGGCAATGCTATTATTAGGGCCATCTAACTTAATTTCGGAGGCATAATAGAAAAGTAAATGTGCCGCAGTTGCACTTTATGTGCAATTCCGAAAACAAACCCGAAGTGAGGGAGAACGCGGCGTGGGACTGAAATAGCCACTCCAGCTAAATTCCTCTTTGATATACGTTAATTATCTCCAGCAGGGAGCGGACAATTTCATTTGGAGCAGCCGGCTGGATGCTCCCCGCCGCGGGAGCCAATCCCTTGGCGCGCCATAAAAACGCTGGAAGCATCCACGGGGCGCCTCCGTCCCCCTGGAAAATCCAGAGGGGTTTAACCCCTGGTTTGCCATCGCCTTGTCGTCAGGTGAGTGGATTTGCCCCACATTCGTCACCTGGATGACTGTTTTCCTAGAGCAGCCTGTTTATGGGATGGGACTGGAATTTTTCCCTCCTTTGACCAGTGGGGAAATATTTCCCTTCAGATTCATGGGATTTGTCCCCACTGAAAATGCCTGGGCAAAGCTTTCCTTGAGCTTTCCTGCAGCGCTGAGAACTCCCCCTGTGCCTGTGCCACATGACTTTGGGATTGATCCGAGGGTAAAGTGATGCAATCCAATTCCCCTGCACGCATTCTGTTTTTTCCAGCGGTGATATCATTTTTCCCTTTTATTAAGTTGCATAAAACCGGCATCTTAGTGCTCGAACATCTCATCCTGCACTTAAGGGAACATTTTAGAGGAGCAGCAGCATTGAAAGCTTTCCTTCTTCATTAATCTGGGACATTGCCCCATGTTTTATGGCAAACAGGGAGGTGGAGCAGGTTGGAATGGTCAGGGAGAGCTGCTCGGATCTCCTCTGTTTGGGGCATCTCCTTTTCGCTGGGTGTCACCTTCCCCAAATCCCAGGGACGGGTCCACAGTGGTGGAAATCTGGCATCAGTGGGGACTTTCGGCTGCTGATGTTTAAGAAGGGAACAATTTGTGCCTCCTCGAGCATCAAGGGAGAAGAGCATTGCAGAAAAATCACATCAGGAGCCATCTCCTGCCTGACCCCTTCCTGAGCCTGCCCTGAGGGTCTCAGCCCGAGTCTAAAACAGCCAAGAGGAAGGTTCCAGAGTGCTTCCCCTGCCATCCCTTCTGTCCCATCGCAGCTGAAATCCCTTCCCCGCCGGCTGGGGCATTTGGCACATATTCAGCGCAATATGAAATTCCTGCTCAGAGCCCCCCAGAGAGGCTCCTATCGACTGTCCTTTAAATAGAATTAAAATTGACTCAAGACAGATCTGCAAACCTATTGAATTACTCAGTCCACCAGCGAGGCCGGGCTGGCCCTGCAGGAAGAGATAAAACCGCCCGGAGCAGAAATGAGTGGACATGATGGACATGAGGACATTACACTGGGGACCTCTTGAGATGGACTTGCAAAAATCTGTGAACTGTGCATGGAATGAAAAGCAGAGCAGGGCTGCAGGAGTTTTGGGGGGCAGGGAGTGAAGGGCAGGAAGAAGAGGTGACTTGAGGGAAAACGCAGAGCCTGTTCATCCCCAGGTTCTTCCTGCCCAGCGTCACATAAGAGTCAGAGAAGGATTTGGGTTGGAAAGGAGCTGCCTTTCTCCTCACGCGGGTGCTGGGTGGCTGAAAAGATTCCCCACATTTGCTGGGGTTTTGCTTCCAGAGGATGGAATTGGTGAGTGGGAATGGAAGAGGATGGAACGTGTGACCCATTGCATCTGCCTGAAGCTGTCAGGGAGGGTTTGATGCCCAAGAGTTTGGGGTAAAAGGCTCATTTGCAACTCTGTGTTTACATTTGTAAGTCACAGAATCCCAGAGTAATTTGGGTTAGAAGGGACCTTAGAGATCATCCCATCCCACCCCTGCCATGGCAGGGACACCTTCCACCGTCCCAGGCTGCTCCCAGCCCTGTCCAGCCTGGCCTTGGACACTGCCAGGGATCCAGGGGCAGCCACAGCTGCTCTGGGCACCCTGGGCCAGGGCCTCCCCCCCCTCCCAGGGAACAATTCCTTCCCAAGATCCCATCCATCCCTGCCCTCTGCCACTGGGAAGCCATTCCCTGTGTCCTGTCCCTCCATGCCTTGGCCCCAGTCCCTCTCCAGCTCTCCTGGAGCCCCTTTAGGCCCTGGTGAGGGCTCTGAGCTCTCCCTGGATCCTTCTCTTCTCCAGGTGAGCACCCCCAGCTCTCCCAGCCTGGCTCCATGGGAAAGCTCCACAGACCTTGAGCTCCACACTAAAATAATCACAGAATCACAGAATCTCCTGAGAGGCACCCACCAGGATCATCCAGCCCAGCCCCTGGCCCTGCCCAGACCCCCCAACAATCCCACCCTGGGCATCCCTGGCAGCGCTGTCCAAATGCTCCTGGAGCTCTGGCAGCCTCGGGACCGTGCCCATTCCCTGGGGAGCCTGGGCAGTGCCCAGCAGCCTCTGCGGGAAGAACCTTTCCCTGATCTTCAACCTAAACCTCTCCTGGCCCCACTCCAGCTGTTCCCTGTGTTCTGTCACTGGGCACCAGAGAGAGCAGGTCAGTGTCTGCCCTTCCTCTTTCCCAATGTGACATGAAGAGGAGAAAACAGCAGGAGCTCTTTCCAAACCTGTCCCCCTCCCTCAGCTGTGCTGTAGGAGCTGAGAAGTGCCCGGGATTGCTCAGGAATGCTTTTGAGCTCAGCCTGGTGTGGGTGAGGCAGCGCTCTGCATCCAGGGCCTGGCTCTGGCCCACCTAATGGGCTCCACTGGGAGCCTGGCCCACAGTCCACAAATCAGCAAACCTGGAAACTCATCAGTGCTCCAGGCACCACTGGCATTTTAAGAGACCTTTATCATGAGTGAAATTAACAGGTCACATCCCTCTGGAGCCTGTTAGCTATTTTATTCAGGCCCCCACTGACAAGGGAAAAAAAAATAGTGTGCGTTTATTTTGTTTGGAAAAAAATTCTCTTTAGGGCATTTGTGCTGTTCAAGGCTGTGGGATGCCAGGGGACAACAGGAAGGATTCCATCGACTTCTCTCACTGATGTAGGACAAGATGTATGGGTGGCTTGGAAGGGTGAAAATGAATCATTCCAAGCATGGATAAACCCTTCTCCCAGGCTATCCCTGCCCTGGGAAGCAATATCAGATCTGTAGGAAGATCCCCTTGTTTTAGGGCCGGATGCTGCGGCAGGGAAGCACACGGGGAGCACTGGGATATATGCAAGCGTGTTTTGGTCACCTGGCTGGGACGTCTCCTACTCTCCTCCCTTTGGTGCACACATTTGCACAGGATGGGATCTCCCTGGTGTCCAGGCGGGAGGAGATGCTGGCAGGGCTCGGGAGCGGCCCTGATTTACACCCGCGTGCGAGCCCAGCTCACCCCGGCCCAGCCACGGCTATTATTAGCTGACAGATTTTAAAGAAAAACTCGATAAATCTCCCCTTGTGCCATAAATACATTCCTGCCTTGGGAGACCACGGAGAAGCTCATTATCCCACATCCTGAGAGAGAGGCATGTGTCATCCACTCTGACACTCCCAGCAGCCTCAGGTTACCTCTCCGGCCGGGCCTGGGGAGCTTTGCTGCAGCTCAAGGCCGCTGGATGCTTGCTCAGGGCAGAGGAAGGGGAGATGGGCTACTTTGGCAAGGCAGGAGCCCAGCAAACAGGATTCCTGGCTTTCATTCCCTTCTGCCTGGGCCCAGCAGGGAAATGTAAACAATAATTAGAGGGGGAAAGGTGTCGGGGGTTGGATGTGAGGGCTGCTGTGTCAGGTGGGACGTTGGTCTGCAGGTCCGCTTGTTCCCAGGGCTTTCTTGTGATGAAAAAATAAGGAAAAATAAAAGAGGGAGAGGATTTTGTGTGAATATGGATGCGGTGCAGTGTCTGAGGATGCTCCACGGACCTGGGAATTTCATTCACCTTTGGTGCAATTGCCTCTTGCTTTTTGTTGTGGATGGGAACACCTGGATGAAAAGAACTCAGCTCAGTCATTCCAGCTGGAACACGGGACCTGGCGTGGGTTTTCCGATCCAAACTGACCCCAGACCTCCACAAAGTTTTCCAGAGTGGTTCCTTGGTCCCACAGGCTTTCAGACCTTCTCCTCCAGGAGCCCAGGCCCAGCTGTGGCTCTCCATTAAGATGCGCTGTGGAGCAGCAATCGCTGGAGTCCAAACCCGTTCTCCAGATTGAGAACTCGCCAAGTGTTGGATAAGCTGTAATAGTCTCTTGTTGTGAGAGCACCCCGCTGACACAGGCTCTGATCTGAAAGGAGCAGGAGCAGAATTAAATTCCTTTGCTTGAAGTCTGTCCATTATTCTCGGGCACTGGATTGCAGGAGCCGGAAAAAACCCACTCTGGAAGCAATAAAGTGCTCAGTGTGGAGAGCCCTGGAGTGCCGTGCGCCCGGTGTTGGGAGAAATCACACGAGGCAGCTTCAAAACCACAGCGGCTCTGCTACCTGGGGCTTGCAAGAGGGTTTTCTTCCCCATGGAAAGACACAATCCTGGAAAAAAGGACGGGGGCTGGAGAGCATTGAGCTGGATTCAGGTTGCCTGAAGCCCGCCCGATGCAGAGCCGGTCCCGCAGTGCTTGGCTCGGGGAAGTCACTTCAGGACACGTTTTTAATATAGCTGGAAGCCTAAAGGTTCAGCCAGGTGCCTCGTGGGATTTGCAGTAGTGTCTGAGTGCTGCAATTCCTTGAAATCCTGTGAAATGCAGGAGGAATGAGCAGAAGTTGAGGGAGAAGAGCAGTGTGGAAGCGGAGCAGCGGCTTGCATGGCTTTCCCAGGGGACAACTGAAGCAAGTGTGCTCCAAAATACCCTGGACTTTCTACCTTTTCATACCAAAATGATTGAAAAGAGAGTTTTCAACCTGAAAGAGGTTTTCTTCCTGAAAAGCATGGAGATACTCCAGGGCTGGAGCCCCTCTGGAACCAGGCTGGGAGAGCTGGGGGTGCTCACCTGGAGAAGAGAAGGATCCAGGGAGAGCTCAGAGCCCCTGGCAGGGCCTAAAGGGGCTCCAGAAGAGCTGGAGAGGGACTGGGGACAAGGCATGGAGGGACAGGACACAGGGAATGGCTTCCCAGTGCCAGAGGGCAGGGATGGATGGGATCTTGGGAAGGAATTGTTCCCTGGGAGGGTGGGGAGGCCCTGGCCCAGGGTGCCCAGAGCAGCTGTGGCTGCCCCTGGATCCCTGGCAGTGCCCAAGGCCAGGCTGGACAGGGCTGGGAGCAGCCTGGGACAGTGGGAGGTGTCCCTGCCATGGCCAGGGTGGGATGGGATGATCTCTAAGGTCCCTTCTAACCCAATCCATTCTGGCATTCCATGATTCTGTTTTCTCATCCTTGCCCAGCTCTCTCTCCCATCCCGGCTGCCAAGGAAAGGCTCTTCCTTCTCTGGCTCTTGAATCCCCGTACTAAGACGCCTCTGGCATTGGTGCCCTTTCCTGTCCCTCCCCTGCCCTCGCCCTGCTCTCGGTGTCAGCTGCAGGCTCTGTCAGGGCTGAGGGGACGTTTTCTTCCAGGTCACTGATAGAAAGGTCAGCTGGAGCCAGCCGGCCCTGGCAGGCAGCGGGAGCAGAAGCCTCTGTTGACTCCCACCCCGAGAGGTGCCTTTTGGAAGTTGTCAGCTGGGCAGTTTTTAATCCATCTCATTTCTGCCACGGTGATTTCCTGCCCTCCCAGTTTCTTAATCAAGATGTCACCCAGGACCCAACCTTGCCGGAGCTCGAGTACGTTGTGCTGACAACGTCACCTTTATCAGCCCAAATTTATAACCTCATCAAAAAAAGATATCAACTTAGCTGGGCAAGATTTATTTTCCATAAATCCTTGTTGATTGTCATCTTTTATGTTATTCCCTTTAATTCCTTATTAAACAAGTCCTGTAGCAGACATCCCATTATTTCACCCAAAATCAATGTCAGGCTGACAGGGCTGTAATTACACAGGTCATCTTGTTTATCCTTCCCACATATTGGCACAACACTCGTTTTCTTTCGGCTTTCTGGGTTTCTCCCGGTGCTCAGGGCTTTATTGGAGATCAGTATCGCAGGCAGACCTGTGCCTGGCTGGGTGGCACGGGCAGGGATGGGACAATTCTGCTTCCCATACGGAGATCTCGTGATTAATCCAAATTCTGAGGCGTTTCAGCTCTACCCTGGCGGGATTTGAAACATTTTCTTACAAGTGGAGAAAAGTGGTCACAGCCAGCTGGGACTGGTGCAGTGGGAGGTGTCCCTCCCCACAGCATGAGGGTGGAAAGAAATGAGGTTTGAGGTCCTTTCCAACATAAAATGTTCTTTTATTCCACGAAAATGGGCTGAAAACAGCGAAACCCAAAACTCAAGCTCAGCACAAACCCCGCAACACACGTTGGTGCTCTGAAACCTCCAGGGATAGATATAAATTATACATTTATGGATGTGTGGAGGGATCACTCACCACATGTTTTTATTTTCTCCTCAATCCTGGTTTTCTGGCCCAGGAATATTAAGTTTGTGCCTGGATGAGCAATTGCTGCTTACGCTGATGGGGCTCTCACATTTCAATCTCTGTTTCTCATTTGGGTTACGGACACTTCCCAGCATCGGCTGCCTCCGAGCCCATGAATTAAAACTTCCACGTCCCCCTCTCCTCACTCCCAGTTCAGCAGAGGACAGAAAATCCATCCGGGCATGTTTTTCCGTGCCTCCACCTGAGGTGAGAGCCGTGCTATCAGCCTGGTTCCTCACGCTCTTTGGGCAGGAGCATCAAAGGCAAGGAAAGGCATTTTTCATCAAAGCCGCCGGATTTCTCGGCCAATTTTAAGCGGATGGGGCTCAGCCGGGGCATCTTGTTCCAGCCCCGCTCCTTTGCCCTGGGGAATTTCAAAGGAGCCTCCAGCTCTGATCTGCACATCGAGCATCCCCTGCCCTTTGGAGCCGCTCCTCTGCTGCGCTCAGCAGCAGAACAGAGCTCAGCCCGCGGGGAGCGGAGCCATGGGGGAGAAAGGGGAGGTAGGAAAGGCTTAAAACAAAAATTCCCAGGAGCAAGGATTGGATCCGAGCTGGTGCTGCACACATGGCACTGCACAATAATTAGGAAGGAGGATTGCATTTCTCTATTTTTTGTCATCAGGATGTTTTTCCCCCAGGGCAGCATTACACCTGCCTCACGCTGGGAGGTTTCTTTTCTTTTCTCCTGTGTGCTGATATTGGGATTTACCTGTCTTTTCTCCTCCTGAAGTTCAGCTTCCCCCACTTGGTCCTTGAGGGATGTAGGAATGATTTTTCCTTCCGGTGGGAGGGGAAGTGAGGCAAAGAGGGTGAGCCTGGGTGGGTGCAGCAGGGAGGGAGCACTTTGTGGCTCTGTTGTAACCTCCACTGCTGCCCTGGGCTGAGCAACTTGGGCTTCAGGGCTCCTTCTCTTCCCAAATCTGCCAAAAATTGCTACTCCGAGACTGACAAAGTTCCCATCTCCTGTGTTCTTGGGGAATCTACTGAATTTGAACCACTTTTTAGCCAAAGTCTTTGCAGCCAAACCAGCTGGAATCCTGGCCTGACTCCTCACCCGTCCTGGCATGGGGAAGCCACGTCTGAGGCTGGCCAGGTATAAAAAGGCTCCCTGGTGTCACCAGCCTCGCAAGGTCTGGCTTTTCCCAATCCCTCTGCCAGGTTTGAGGAGTTCCGTGGCTGCCAGCCTCACGCCAGGCGCCGTCTCTGCGGCTCCAGGCCTCCCCCAAGATATGACAAGCCAGAACACATTGCAGAAGGAGTTCAGAATTATCTATCGCCAGCATCCACTTAATCCATCGTCGGGAGAAGCGAAAAGCTCTCCAGGCCTGCAGGAGCTCGGAACAAGCCGCCGTTTCTTATGCTGAGCCTGTGTTCCCACTTGTCAGTTTGATTTCTCAATGCTTTGCAATCTCTGGTGCTCTCGGGGAGGAGATGGCGTCACGTCCATCACCCGTTATCGCTCAGGCCCCGTGTCTCCCTTTCTTCTTTCTCAGCCTCTTTGCAATCTTGAACCCCTGAAGAAAAAAAAGGGGAAAAAAAAAAAAAAAAAAAAAAAAAAGAAAAGGGAAAGAGGCAGAAGCAGAAGCGGCTTTTCAGTTCCTTATCTGCTGCAGCCTGGATTACATCCAGGCCTCTTGCTATGATCCTTCAAGTTCCTGCTAAACATGCCCTGCATCTCCTGATAACATTAAATCTGCATCTGGGGTGGGTTTATCGGCACTTCTGGGGACAGGAGGGGCGGGGGTGTGGGGAAGGAGCCGCTCTGGGGGAGCTTGTGGTGTGTGAGGAGAGGGCGGAGCAGCACGGACACCTCCTGCTCTGGTTTGGAGTCTGGTCTGGGTGAGGAGAAAGCAAGAGCAGCCCAGGACACCTGCGGGACGGGTTGAGTTTCCCAGAAGATGATGAATTTGCAGGGTCAGTGAGGTCCTCAGGCTGCACAAGGCCGAGGCAGTGCAGCTCACAGTTTCTCGGGATAAAGAATTTGATTTTATATCCCATTACACGGGATGAGTTTAAGGATCCAGTATCCCATTGTAGCTCCACAGCCACTGGGGAGTGAAAATTGTTGGTGCAAAGAAATCAACCTCCAAATTCATGCAGGAAGTTAATGAAGAGAAAGAGAGTCTTATTTTGGACTCATTACAGTCAGCAGTGATGTCCAATTAAGAGAAATCCACAGCGTATCCCCAGCAGTGATTTAAAAATAGCAGCTGTAGGCTCCGAGTCATCCCGGGCTCCAAAGCAAGGCAAGTGGGGTTTAACCCTTTTTCTGCTCTCTCTGCTTCGTGAGGGCAAGGCAGGACTAGAAATCCATGAGTTCTGACCAAGAGCATCCCCGGGCCAGCTTGGCAAACCCTGACTCGTTGGTCACTGGCTCTGCTGGGCATTGGGACTGATGGCCATTGGTGTTTTCAGCTACTGGGGCTGTTGGCCATCGGGGCTGTTGGCCTTTAGGGCTATTGGCCACTGGGGCTGTTGGCCATTGGTGTTTTTAGCTTATGGGGCTGTTGGCCATTGGGCTCTTGGCCATCAGACCAACATTGGGCTGTTGGCTGTTGATCATCAGGGCTATTGGCCACTGGGGCTGTTGGCCATCAGACCTGTTGGCTGTGGGGGCTGCTGACCCCTGGGGGTGTTGGCCACTGGAGCTGCTGGCCATAGAAGCTGTTAACCATCAGGGCTGTTGGCCTTTGGAACTGTTGGCCTTTGGGGCTGCTGGCCTTTGGGGCTGTTGGCCTTTGGGGCTGTTGGCCATCGAAACTGTTGGCTTTTGGGGCTGCTGGCCATCAGGGCTGCTGGCACAGCCATCTGTCCCCTAACCCGGTCTCTACAGGACCGGTGGAACTGCTGCCAAAAGCCATCAGGGCTCAGAGTCCTGGGTGAGCCTCACAAGAGCTTTGAAGCAAGGCTGAGGTTCCTCGTTGCTATTTCCTGGAATCCCCACGGAGCTGTGGGGGAATGCAGGTGCCCAGACCTGGACACGGATGATTTCTGGGGCACATCCGAACCGAGCGTTCCCAAGACTTACAGCTTGTTTTGGTGCCAGCCCCGCGCAGCGGGTGCTGTGCTGATGTTATTGATACAGGCAGTAATTACATTTTCACACGGGCATTTTTTCTGTCTCCACACCGTGTTTATTACAGACTTTCAATTATTCATTTTTCCCCCTCTCTTGTTATCCCTCCCTCTTCTTCTTCTTCTTTGCTGATTTTTTTCTGGTCTCCTTGTCTTATTTTTCATCTGCTCTTTGGCTTTTCCTCCACTTCTAATTCCTGTGTTTCCAGACCATCTCTGTGACCTGGACAAGGACCCTGAAGACCTGACCTTGTCCCCATCCCTGGACTATTTTGGGATATCTCCTCTGCCTTCAATTTTCTCGCCACCCTTTGCCCCAGCTGATTTTTCCGCACCGCCGAGCTCCTGCCACAAAGCTCCCTGGTGCCTTTTCTGTTACAGAATGAGAAATAAAAATGTGGTGCCTTTGTTGCTGCTCATCTATCTGCCGTGCCCAGGTGAATAATGCAGGGAAACATGTATGTATTTATACAGCAAATGGGAAAATACATTTCTTAAGATGAATGAGGTTGTTTTCAGCCTTGATGCACCCAATAAAATAACCCGGTATCAAGAGGGAGGTTTATTTTGAAGTCTGGACGTGTCATAATATCAGCTCCCAAGCAGGACTTCAAATTATATAAATCAGAGAGAGGAGGAGAGGGGAAAGGCCTGGAGAGCAGCGAGCGCGGGGGGAATGTGGTTGTAAAAAGCTGGAAGCAGGCGTGGGATGCACGAACACAAGGACACGGCAGTGGGACCTGCAGGGTGGAGGCTGGAGCTGAGCTTTGGCAGCGGCTTTTGTGTCTCCTCTTTCTTCTGGTTCCTGTATTTCCCTCTCTGTGCTTGGCTCGGGAGAAAACCCCTCAGGAAAATTTGTGGGGGTGTGGAAAAGCACGGTGCTGAGCAGCCTCGATGCTGCCTGGTGAGGGGACATCACCCTTGAGCTCATCCCCGAGTCTCTGGGGGCAACAGCCCGTCCCCAAGGGAATCCTGCTGCCCCCTTCCAGAGCGGCTCCAAATCCACCTTCAAAATCCCATGAATTTCTGTAATTTCAACCAAAACCCACACCGAGAGCCTGGTGCTGGCCACAAACCGCTGCCGAATGAGTCAAGATGTTGCAATAGGTTTATGGGCAAGCAGAAAATTGTTGTTTTTGTGGGAAAACACAGCATTTTCCCTGTGGAAACCATGGATTTTTAATACTTACACACCCCACAACCCCCCCCCTAACAAAAGAGTGCTGCCAAGTTCCCGTGTGTTCAGATTTCTGCTTTCCCAGTGAAGATTTGGGGGTGTGTTTGGCATGCCGCATGCTCTTCCCAGCTGAAAACTCCTTTGCTGTGCCAAAGCAAAGTGGGGGAGACGTGGAAGAAAATAAAAAAACAACCCAGCCTGTAACAAGCCGTAGGCTTCATGTCACAGCTTTGCCTGGCACGAAGGGGAAAAAAAAAAAATTCCCATGCTGTCTTCCTGCAGCCTGGAGAGAGCTTTCCCTGCTCCAAGCGCAAGGCAGAAGTGTAAAGCATGTTGTGATCTCGATTTAGGAGCGCTGCTGTTATTTATCTGTGAGGTGTCATCTAGACAAGGAGCAGGAGAGGAGCCTGAGGGGAGAAAAGCTGCTGGTCTTCAGAAGTCACGGGGCTGAAGAGCTCCCCCCAGCTCTTCCTTACAGTCCTGGTGTCTCTGGAGGATTTCATGGCTTTGGGGGATGTTTAGCAACTGGGATTTTTTTTTTTTTGGGGGGGGGGGAGAAGAAGGTGAAAAATGAAATATTTCTGCTAAAAGCCTTCAGCAAAATGGGTTGGATCCGTCCCCCAACCTGGAGTGTTTTAAAAGCTGTGTGAATGTGGCATTTAGGGCCCTGGCTCAGTGGTGGCCTCGGCAGTGCTGGGGGAATGCTTGAATTTGATCTTAGGGGTCTTTTCCAGCCTAGATCATCATTGACATTTAAATATCAGAATATTGAACAGATCATCAATAACGTGATCCTATGGTCTCACAGTTGAACCCTGTTCTACAGGAGGGAGCTGCAACCTGAGCACAACATCCCCACTTTTGTTCCCTTTTTTTTTTGAAGAGCTCCTGATGTTTTGGATACACAAAAACACCTACTCCCTGCATTGTTTCACTCCCAGATTTTCTTTTTCTTGGGGAAGGCACTGCTAAAGCTGCTCAGGAGGAGCTTCCTGAAGCCCAGAGCTGGGACTGTGGCTGCAGAAATCCCTCAGGAGAAGCAGCCAAGTCAGGGTCAGCCCCACAATTTGTCCACTCCCCTCTGGCCTTGGCTCTGTCCCCGGAGCTGTGCTTGCTGCTCGCAGCAGATCCGTCTTGCAGGGGATGTCTCACTTGCTGGGAAGGCTTCATTCCCAATAATTTTCAGACATTGCTGCCCTCATGATTTATCCCCCTTCGGTTTAGATCTCATTTTTCCCCATTTTACCTTTGTCTCCAGGAAAGCTCGTCTATTTTAGTGCCATTTCCTCTCTCTCTCTCTGGCTCACACGCTCCCTGTAGCCCAAACTTGTCTTCTTTTCATATTTATTTCAGTATTTGTCTTCTCCTCCCCGTGCCAGCTGCACTCTCAGGATTTATCTCGTCTGTTTCCATGATCCGTCTCGGAGTCCGGTGACTTTGTTTTCCTTTCTCCAGCCGTTTCCTTGGGCAAGGTTTACCCGTGGCGTTTGCCGAGGGCTGAGCGACGTGGAAAAGGAGAGGAAACCGGGCTGGGAAGGAGGTGGGAGCCTCACCCCTAGTCTGACACCGATCTCCAGGGATCAGCTGGAGTTGATCCCAGGTTGGTTGGGCACAATATTTTGCAGTATCTGTATAATAATCCATAATTAATCTATATATCCATGGCTCCTCTTGGTGCCACACAGATGTTTTATCCCGAAAAAAGGGGAATTTTGGATTACTTTGAAACCTCTTGGTTTCTAAGAGGTGTGCTTCTCGCTCTGCTGGCTCTTGGTCCAGCACAGGCTCCTCAAAGGTCGGTGGAGGAACATCCCCTCGCCTCAGTTTCAACTTTTGTAGGGAAAAAATATTGGCATTCATGCCCACATTTCGCAGGGAAACAAAACTTTTTCTGGCAGAGGATTTAATTTAACGGTGGGAAAACAAGAACTTTCTCTAGGGGAAGAAAACCAAATTGATTTTTTATAAGGCAAATTTAATAGAAAATTCTTTTCATTTTTTACAAGATATTTGGGTTTTTCCCCCTGTTTGGGATACTGCAAAGAAAAAAATCTAAGATATTGTTTCAACAAGTTCTGGCTGAAAAGGTGAATTTTCCTCCTTCCTGTGTGACACTGGGAGATTCTCACCGGGATCTTCCAGCTTTGGGTTGGGATCCGAAGTTTTGATCACTGGCACTGAAGGAGGATGAAACCCCGGGGGAAACGTGAGTGGGAAAAGCTCCTCGGGGTCACCTGATTCCAGCATTTTGGGTTAATTTATTAATTGGGCAAGCCTGGGGAGCAGCATCCACAGGAGTCCTGCTCTCCCCACCCTCTGTTGCCCAGCCAGTCCCACCAAGTCCATCCCTTCCCTGGTCACTGCCGGGTCACTGGGCCATGGGATGTGGTGTAATTCCCGAGAAAATGCCTTTCTCCCCTCCTTGGCAAACACTGGGAGGGCTGGGAATGAAAACAAAATCCTCCCTGCATTTCCCATGCAGCCAAGGCTTGTGCCCTGGGGAGGGCAACGCTCCATCCCTTGTTTCGATCAGCATCTCCTGAGTTCCAGGCCATTCCATGGGAAAGCAATTCCCAAACGCCCCCTCTGGGTACCTCTGGATGGACTCCCCGCTCCCCCGGCACAAAATGCATCCTTCACCCCTCTGCTGGCATTTTCCAGGTGTTCCTAAACATCCCTTGCAGACGGGGAATGTGCATCCCTTGGATGAGCCTGCTCTGGCTCGGAGGCAATGGGGGGCAGGTGAATGAGGACATCTTCCTTATCCTTCATGGAAGCTCTTCCCAGCCTGGAATTGCAAACCCCCCACACCTGGGAAGAGCCCAGTTCTTCCCTTACAGCCCTACTCAACCATCCCAGCTCCCTGGTAACTTCTCCCAGCCCCTGTGGGGCTTTTTTCAAGGCTTCCCTTTTATTTTGATCCTCAAGCTTTCTGCCTTCATTGGTTTAAAGCTCAGCTTCTCCCTATTTCCATAGAGTTTGAGACTGGGCATGACCAACTGTGTTCGTTTTTCCACATTTTCATCCTCAGGAAAGAAGGAAATCTCCTCCTGAAATACCAACATTTTGATCTGTTGGCTTGAGATCCCCAGCATCTTTCCAGCCTGGCTGGAGCAGCTGTTTCTCCTTCCACCGAGCTGCTGACTAAACAGAACCCCCAGCAAAGCCTTTGCTTTGGATTCACCCCAGGAACATCTTCCAGGGATGGGATGATTTAAACTTTTAAATGAAAATTAACACCCCAGAGCCTTCCATCGCTTCCCCCTGGCCTGGCAACCCCGTGGCACATCCCTTTTTGGGGGGAGAGGGGAACGGAAATAACGAGGTGTCAGATGCCTCCTTTATCAAAAACTTGGAAGCAGCTGATGTGCAGATGTTGCAGATTTATTGCAACAACAAAGCCATGGGAGCGATGGAATGGAAATTTGGGGAAAGAGAAGGGGATATTTATGGACACGCTGCTGCCTGTGCCGGGGGGTGTCTCCCCTTCCTGCATATTTGAGGGAAGGCCAAGGGTGAGGTAGGGAGAGTTGAATTTTGCAGAGAGCAGGAGGAGGTCTGGAAGAGAAAATATGGGGGGAAAAGTGGATTTCTCCATGTCTTAAGAATTTATTTATCGTGAGATGACGGGGAGTGGCTTTGTTCAAAGGCTGAAGAGCAGATGGAGCTTGAAGAACTGACAGGTGCCTTTCCAGTCCCCAAAGATGATTTCTGCCTCATCCATGACAGTTTTTTGCTGAATTTCATGGGGTTTGAAGGCACAGGGATGTCCAGCCCCACAGGCTGCTGTTCTGTCGCCCTCGAGCGTGTTCCCATAGTGGAGCAGCAGAGCCGCTGGCGCCAGCGCCGTCTGCCTGAGGAGCAGCTGAGGAGTCAGGGACCATTACTGCGTCTGTCCCCTCTTGGAGCCGCTGCTTTCCCAGCAGCAATTCAACCCCGGCTCCTGAGAGCGGCTTTCATCACCTCAGCCGCTCCTGCAGCCAGCGGGGCTTGCACCGAGGGGCTTCTTCAGCGGGGCAGAGGCAGAGACCTCGTGCCAACCTCGGGACGCTCCCCCAGACCTCTGGGCCAGTTTTGGCTGATCGAGCCCAGGCTGGTTTTTGGCCTCGGGGAATCACTCAGCAAAACGGTTCAGCCCCTTGTAAAGCCCAAAGCACCTCCAGGCACCCTCCCTCGGCATCCTTCACCTCCCTTTTCCCGCAGCAGAGCGGGATTGCTCCTCCACACCTTCCCTCCGGCTCACACGTGTAGGTGAGGAGAAGCCTCATCCCTGTTCCCCAGTGTCGGCTCCGGCGTGGGACGGATTGGGCAGGGAGCATATGCCCGCCCTGCCGGCGCAGATGATCCACGGGATGTGTGCAGGGATCTCGTTGTCGCACTTGTTTGTTGTGAATCCGTAATGAGGGGCCGGAGCAGATGGCAAAGGCTGGCTGCCAGTCACGCTTCCGCAGCACCGCATTCCTCCCAGGAGCAGGGCTGGATGGTGGGCTTGGTGGAGGAGAGGATGAAGACCCCACAGGTTCAGGGTTTTGGGTTGGGAAACCAATTCCTCCCCTGTGCAAAAGCCCCTCGCCCATGGCATCAATCACATTAAAAACAACCCTGAATCTGACACTCCAAACTGATGGTTTCCCCACCTGACTCCAACGTGGAACCTGATTTTCACACAAAGCCCATATCCCATCCCACATCCCACCCCATCAAACAGCGTGTGGGAGATTCAGACTGGGGGGAAAGTGGGGAAAATCCTCTCCCGAAGGACGAGGCTGCAGCCTCGCAGCCTCTCGGAGCTAAATTTGAATTTCCCATCTACCTGAACCTTCTGGGAGCCTCACGCTGGCACCGTGCTATAAATATGGCTGAGAAGACACTTCTATTATAAGTCACCAATTTCTGAGGCTTGGAAGCTGAATTGGGCAAATTAGAGAAGAAGAAAAGAAACAAAATAAAAGGAGAGCAGAGAAGGAGGAGGAGAGACCTCAGAGGTTTGCCAAGATTTAGTTTTCTGTGCTTGGGAAACCTTCCTGGGGACGGCTCAGAGAAAACGCCGACCCGAGGAGGAGCCTGGAGAACAACAGCAAACCCAGCAGTGGAGCACAAAGTGAATGGAGCCGCCACATTTGGAAGTTAATTAGTGCTGGGCAGATCATTAGCTCCAGCAGCCCTTTTAATGAGAGCTGCAGGGCTCCGTTTCACTCTGGATTGGCACCATAAGGTCGTCCCCGAGCCGGTGTTGAGGCTTCGTGGGGCTGAGGTTCCTCCTGGGCAGCTGCTGCCGTCCCGTTGCTGCTGCCCCTGAAAGGATTGTGAGCGTCCCCATCCCGGCTTCCCCGAGTGCTTTGGGATGCAGAGGCCTCTCCCTTGGACTTGGAACTCAATCCAGCTCCAGAGGCCAAACTCAGAGCGTCAAACTGCTTTTATAATTAAGCTTGAGGTGGCTTTGCTTTGCTTTGACCTCATTTAGGCTCGGTTTCGGCTCTCCCAGAAGTGAAATGGCCCCTTAATTGCTCAAACAAAGACAGACATAATTAAGACCCATTTTATCAAATTGCTTCTTTGAAATGCTATGGAAAAAAAAAAATAACCCTCGAACCAAGTAAGGAGCCTTCCTCCAGCTCTGCAGAGTCACTGCTTCTGTTTCCAGACTGTGTGCCCCATGCATTCCCGGGGCTCCGACTCAATTCCCTTCAACCTCTCCCCTGGAAAGGGAAAGGGGAAGGGTTTTAAATTAAAAGAGGAGAGATTTAGACTGGGCAGTGAGAAGGAATTGTTCCTTGTGAGGGTGGGCAGTCCCTGGCCCAGGGTGCCCAGAGCAGCTGTGGCTGCCCCTGGATCCCTGGCAGTGCCCAAGGCCAGGCTGGACAGGGCTGGGAGCAGCCTGGGACAGTGGGAGGTGTCCCTGCCATGGCAGGAGGTGAGCTTTAAATTCCCTTCCAACCCAAACCTTTCCGTTATTCTGCACTTCTCTCCTTAAATTCTGATCTCTCTTAGCCAGCAATTCCTTCTCTTTGCCCTTGGGTGGTGGATCAGGACCCAGTTTTGCCATCCTCAGAGAGGGAGGAGATGGAAAAGGATGAGGCTGTTCTTGGCTCGTGATGGGAATACAGCGGCAAATTTATTTTATGAAGATCTGATAAGAGAAGGGTTTTTCTGCTCCCTTCTGCCTCACCTTGAGAGCAGCCTCTCCCTCTGTCACGTGCGACCTTGGAAGTGGTTGCTGGGCTGGACCAAAACCCTCCCATTTTCCTGCAATGCCATCCATTACTCAGCTCAACACTCCCAACAGGAGGAGACGAACGCACGAGAAAAGGAAAAAAGGAGAAGCCTCAGAGAGCGCACAAATTAAAATGACTGGGATCAGATAACGAGGAAACACAGTTAAATTGTTTCCTTCCTTTCTTCCTGTGGGCTGGCCCTGGGGAAAATCCACCTCATTTACCATTCTGGGCCACTGGATGTGATTTTCCCGCAGGTTTGGCGGGGAGTGAGGATGGAGCTGGAGCTGCTGAAACTTTTCCCCCTCCTCTCTGCTCTTCTCTTTCCCCAGCTGTTCCTTGACCTCTGCAGTTATCTCCAGCCTTATCAGCACCACGAGATGGCTTTTTTCACATCAGTGAGCACCATCCCAAACACAACAATCAGAAAGAATAAGAGAAAAATAAATCAATGCCCACAAACAATGGGGAAAAAAAAAGTATAAGGACTAGTTTTGATGAGGACAATTTATAAAAAAAAAGCCCCAAACCATAAGATCTTTGAATCTTTCCAGCATTAATTGCTCAGTTCTCCCCTGGGGAGAATAGACTTTGCATCCTGAACTGAAGATGGTTTGTTTTGGCCTCCTGGGTTTTTTTTTTTTTTTTTTACTTCTTCTCCTGTTTTAAATGAGTTTTCAGTTTAATAAATGAGTTTTTTTTTTTTCTTTCCTTGGGGCTCTGAGCCTGTTTTGAGGCCACCTTGGGGTGCAGGACACCCCTGGGTGCTTGGGCAGAGCTCCTGCCCCTTCCTCTGCCCGTCCATCCGTGTGGGTGTAATCAACCCTGCACCTTGGCAAGGGCATCGCCTGGCCAAGAGCTCAGCCAGCGCTCAGGGAGGTGTGATGTGACCTGGATCGAGTCTTTTCACTCATTTTGCCTCATTTTTAAGGATGGGGAGAGATGGAGAGAGGTTGGAGACAGGGGCACACATGGAGCCTGGTCTGGGATCAGCTCCTTAACCCGCCCCGGGCAATTTGCTGGAAGCGATAATTAAAAATCATGTTAAAACAATTAAAAACCACGATTCCTTTATTTCTTCAGGCCAGAGAGGAAAGGAGGAGGGCCGGTTTGGGTTCAAGCAGCTCCTGAGTCAGAACGGCAGGAGTCTGGAGCTCCGGGAAGGAGCTCAGGTGCCTCTGGGTGTGGCTTGGCACATCCGAGCCGAAATCCCCGCGGCCTCTCCCAGCACAGCCCTGCCCTCCCCTTGCCTCTGCTCGGTCTCCGTTTGAAGCTGCAGCAGGTCTGGAGTTCAGCAGAGCCCCCCGCTAGATGTATTATTCATTCCAGCCTTTAATGATGAGATCAAGTCGCTGGAAAGAGGGAAAGGCTCATTAAACTGCCATTTGAATATAGAGCACAACGACGTTCGAAGGGAGACGGAACCAGTCCTGCACCTTCTCCCCTCGCCTCAGCCTGGAAAGAGTCCCCAGGGCGGTGCTGTTGACGAGATTTCCGCGGCTGAGGGCTGGGCGGGAGGGAATGGGGTGGTGGAACATCCTGGAGCATCCACCTGGGCTGGGGTCTGGGGTGTGTGGGGCTCTCCCTCCTCCCTGGCTGAAAGTGCCGAAATCAAAGGAGTGAAGAGCTGGAATTTGCTTCGGCTTTTCTGCCAGAGGCAGCCACATCTATAAAAGATGTTCTGGGTCCTCTTGGTCCTTTGCATTTCCAAAAAAATCCCTCGAAGGCTTGGTTGCCCCCTCTCCCCAGCAGAGCTGCGGAGGCCCAGCCCTGCGTGTCCCCCCAAAGCCACTGGGGCTGTGACAGCCCAGCCGCGCCTGGACAGGGTCATTAGAGGAGAGACCCGAACTCCAGCGGGGTTTGTTTAGGGTTTATCCCACCCCACTCATGGAAAACTTCCCCTTGCTCCCAGCCATCCCCCTGCTCTTTATATCTTCCCTCTCCTCGCTGCTCTCCCTCCCCGTGCAGGGATCCTGCTCAGCTCTCCTGATCACAGGTTGGCTTTGATCTTCCCCAGAGAAGCCAGCTCGGTGGAGATGCTCAGCAGCCCTTGGAAAATAATTGCACCTCTCTGCAGCTGAGGAGAGAGAGACGCATCTGCCCGCGGGGCCGGGAGGAGATGGGATCCTGGGCAGGGATCCTGGACAGGGAATCCGAGCTGGGATATGGGACAGGGAATCTGAGCTGGGATATGGGACAGGGAATCTGAGCTGGGATATGGGACAGGGAATCTGAGCAGGGACCGGGATGAGATGAGTTCCTGGGCAGGGATGCTGGACAAGGAATCTGAGCAGAGATACAGGACACAAAATCTGAGTTGGGATGCTGGAGAGGGAATCCAAGTGGAGATACTGGACAGGGAAGCCAAGCAGGGATCCTGAACAGGGAATCCGGGCAGGGATCCAGGGCAAGGAATCCGAGCAGGGATCCTGGACAGGGAATCTGAGCAGGGAATCTGAGCTGGGATACGGGACAGGGAATGTGAGCTGAGATGCTGGACAGGGTTCCTTACCCGCTGCCTCCCCACCAGCACCTGCCCCAGGTTAATCAGACCCTGTGGAGTGGCAGATCCCAGTGTGGCGCAGAGAACTCTGAGCAAAGCATTTCCTGCTAAGTCTGCAGGTGCTGAAAATGTCTTTTCTCTGAAAAAGTCGACGTTTCCCCCCAAAAGCTGGCACTGAGTGTGCCCTGGCTGTTGGTGGCCCTGGCATGGTGAGAACGGGATGGGGAGGCTCAGAGTAGGAGCAGCCTGGAGTGGAGGTGTCCAGAGAGGCTGGGGACTCCTCATCCCTGGCAGTGCCCGAGGCCAGGCTGGACAGGGCTGGGAGCAGCCTGGGACAGTGGAAGGTGTCCCTGCCATGGCAGGGGGGGGGCTGGATGGGCTTTAAGGTCCCTTCCCACCCAAACCATTCCATAATTTTATGGGATTCATCAGCTCTGCCATCGTTGTTCCTGCCAACCTCCTCCTGTCCATGGCTGATGCTTTCCTTGGCCCCAGGATTATTTTGCAGGCAGCGATTGGCCCATTCACCCTTTTTAATAGCTCCTGTTCCTGCCGCTGGGTTTGGGGATGCAGACTGCAGTGGGATTTACAAATGCAACAATAAACCCCAGGCACCTCGTGGCAGGAGGATGAAACCTCCCAGGACACAAATCCCAAAGCTTTAACAGCTCCACAGTTTTGTTTGAGGGTTGGCAGAGCCAGCACAGCCCCAGCTCAGTTATCGTGGTGCTTGATCCCCCTCAGTCTGGGTTTGCTGGGGTCTGGAGCCCCTGACCGCTGCAGCTCCTGTGCTCACACCTGACGCAGCCCCGTGGGGGGAAAGCTCCTCAGGAGCCGCGCTGTGCTGACCATCCCCAGCTAATTACGAGCTGCCTCCTTAAATTTCCCTGGGCTTGTTTCTATTGGAGATGGGATTTGTCTCCGATTGAGGCTGTCACTGCATTTCAATTCTCCTCTCCGCACACCGGGCTTTGGGTAGCAGTTTACATTTATTTTACAATTTTGTTCCCTCTTTTTCCTTTTCTTTTTTCTTTTTTTTTTCTTTTTTTTTTAATTTTTTTTTTTTTTTTTTTTGTGAAGTGCTTTGAGAGAAAAGTGCGGTGGAAATGTGGTGTCATTGTTATGATGATGAGGGGACTATTTGTGATGTGCCAGCACCCTTCTCGCTGGGATTGAACCATTTGGGAGCATCTCGACATCCCCCAGGTGGCATTTTGCTTCCACAAAGCCAAGCACTTATGCAAATACACACACATGGAAAGTGCCTGTGTGCGTGTGTGAGTGTGTGGGGATACACAGATCATGTGGGCGTGAGTGGAAAGCAAATTCTATAAATAAATCCCATTATCTTATTACACTGTAATTTTCTATCATTATCTTGCAGCGTGGATCAGATGCATCTGTGGGCTGCGAGGAGAGCGAGGGGCTGGCAAGTGGCAAACTTTGCTGTCTAGCACAGAGATCCAGGGCGGAGGAGACGGGAAGGCCTTGGGCCTCTCTGCAGCCCTGCCCTGCCTTACAGGGAATTTGAGGCCCCAAATCCACCGGGATAAACCCCAAAATTCCGCCGGTGCTGAGCCCCACTGAGCCTGGTCTGAGCAGGAGGTGCCATTCCCCCGGTGATTTGTTCTTATGGTGAATCCGTCTTACTGATAGGGGGGAAAAAAACTAAACTAAAATAAAAATCCAGGGCCTGGTTTTTAGTTCGAATGCATTTGGCTTCTGTTTCCAGCTTTTGCTTCTCGTCCTGCCTTTGGCTGATGGATTAAAGAGGTTTGGCCGTGCCTGGTGTTTTCTCCCCGAGAAGGTGCTCGTGTGCTGTAATCAAATCACTCTCATTCTTCTTCCTGATAAGATAAAGAGGTGAAGCTCTTTAAGTCTCCCACTGGAAGGCATTTTTCCTGGCCCTCGGGTTATTTCTGGGCCTTTCTCTGCACTCTGGTCCATTTTTCAGCGTCCTTCCCTTTTGCCAGGTGCACCCCCTGGGACTGATGGGAGCAGCTCGGTGCTGCCCCGAACCCCGCTGTGCTAAACCCACCTCTGCAGCCCCTGGGATGCTTTTCCTGGCTGCTGAGATTGGAAGTCACGGATTTTCCTGACCCCAAGACCCCACTTTTTCCAAGCAATCTGGCTCAGAGCTGCCTACAACCCCCAAAGAGCTCTGGGACTCTGACTCGGAGTCCCCATTCAGCAGAAAGATAAAAAAAAAAAAAAAAAAAAATCTCAGCCTCATTTGAAAAGCAGCACCGAGCTTTGGGATTCTGATTTAAAACATTTTTGTCTAATCCTATTAGCCAAGAGAGGAAACAGGGCTCCTGAAATGACAGTTTTGTGGGTTTTTTCCCTGTTAACTCGAAGCCTGCAGCCAATTAAACAGGAGAAGAGGTGGATCATCGTTTTGTGAATATGGTGGTTTATGGGGATGGATGGGAGGTGGGATTCGGCCACTCTCCCCTGGGATCTGGGATAAAGATGTGGATGATTTCCCAGGAATTCTGCACTTTGCTGATGCTTTGACCAGATGCAAAGAACCTGTGCAAAGAGAAGATGTTGTTTTTTTCTATAACCAGAGACTCTGGGATCGTGGGTCTTGGGATGCAGATCCTGGGATCCTCACCATGGGATTCACTTGGGTCATCATTCCACCAACTTTATCAGATTTTCAGAGCTGCAGCCACACGGGGTATTTGCACCTGAGATATTTTTTTTTTGGCTGCCTTTTCATCTCAAATGAGTGAAAAATGAGTGTCCAGCACCTGTTGGACACCCCACACAAAATGAACTTCTGGGAGCGAGAGGCGAAACAGCTCGGTGTCATCGGGAGCATTTTGTATTCAGAAGATCAAGGTTCTGTGCCGCGACTCCTGGAAATGAACATCTGAACAGCGGCAAACGCTGCGCCTGGAACGGCTGAGGTTCAGCCCCAGGTCAATGGCTGCATTTTCTCTCCATGAAGTGACCATTAATTTCAAGTTTACGGTTTATGGCCAGAAAGGACTTAAAAAGAGAAGGACTGTGCCATGCACCGGGCTGGGCACATGCTGGCTCCTCGTACGGACGAGCAGCGCTTCCCTGGCGAGCTCTGAGCCCCAACAGCCACTTTGTGAGGTCTGGCAAAGTGATTCCAGGGCAGCCGAAGAGATTTTTTTACGGCTCCGTGTGTTTATTGCCTTTGGAGTCTGACGCTGGAAGTACCTGGTTTTACAGGTGAGGGGATAGGAAGAAAACAGCCGCTATAAAAGTGTTTAAAGCCCTCTGGAATGTGCTCCAGACGCTTCCCTGCTGCTGCACACGGGGCTTTAGCTCCCAGCAAAGGGGCTGTTCTTACAGAAAAGCTGGTGGTGGATGGGAGCTGGGTGAGGTGGAGCTCCCAGGGGAGCGGGAGGTGTGAAAATCTGTGACTCCCATTTCCCTGCGCTCTTGGATTCCCATCGCTGCCTCGGGGATGAAGGTGAAACCATCATTTCCAAGGTGTTCTGGACAAGTTCAAAGCGCATCAAACCAAGACAGAGCCAAGGAGGCGCTCAGAGCCTCGGCCCAGCCTCAATGCCTCTTCTTCCCAAAAACCCGGAGCCTGTGGATGGGCTGGGAGTGGGAAGCACCGAGAGGGAGATGCCTTTACAAACAAACTGTGGGGGCTGCTGGTGGATGAGGCCGGATACTGAACGGGGAAAGGAGCAGTGGGAGGAGCCATAAATTCCATGGGAATTCCGTTAATTGACACAGACTGTGACTCACCCAAGGCCGTGTTAAATCCCTGGATTTAGAGCAAAAGAACAGAGACACAAAGAAAAGTGGGGAGGGGTAGGAGGGAATATACATTAGCAGGGGGGTCTGCATTCGGGGATTCGGGAATTCTGTACCTTCTGAGTACCTCAGCCAATGGGGAAAGAGAGAGGGAAATGTGGCCGGGAAATTGGGATAAAAGAAGCTGCATCCTCTATCAGACCCCGCAGGAAACTGTCCTATGGCCTCTCCCTTTATTCCAATAAAGCTACAGGACTCCTCTGCCTCCTTTTTAGACAAAACCCCTGCTGTTTGTGGATTCATTTTCCTGGCAGAGTGAACCCTGGAGCTGTCTCAGGGTTTGTTGAGCCACGTGGATTTGGTGGTGGCAGCCCAAATGCCTGGATTTGACCCGAAAACCTTTTCCTTTCCCGTTGCCAAGTCCTGTGATTCTGTGCTCCTTCCATGCCGTAATTCCAGGATTTCCCCACGCCTCCCTCAAGGTCCACGGAGCCCCCAGGGAGCGCCACCATCAGGGGGCAGCGAGTTGGGCGCCTTTGGGGTGAAAACTCCCGAAAAAGAGAAGAAACACAACAATTTATCCATGGGGTCCTGACGGATGGCTGCAAACCCGGCAGCTCCTCTCGTCTTTGGGATGATGAGTGGCAATGATGCTCCTGGGCATCCATCACCCGCCCTGGCCCTTCCCGGTGCCAACCGCTTTGTACCGCACCTGGTGAAAAAGATTTCGGGATTTGGCAGAGCCCTCGGCTGTTATCGGAAAGCAGGTCATAAATTAAACCCGTGGTTTTTTTTCCCCTCTCTGGAAATAAACCCTGGAGGATACCAATCTATCCCAAACCATCAGTCCCCCGACATCTCCAGGGAAAAGGAGCTGAGGACGGGTGGTGTCTCATGGGATGCAATGGCCCAAACTCCTCCTGATTCCCCTCAGTCCTTGATCATCGCTCATCGCTCAGGAATCCCCTCCGGAGAAGCTAAAAGGGGGGAAAAAGCCATAAAAACAACGCACAGGCTGGAAAATTTATTCTTTTCGTGAAGACGCAGCGTCGGATGATCCTACAGGCTGCGAGTTGTTACTTGGATATATTGATTTAAAGTATCTGTCGGGCTTGATTTTTAAAAGTGTGCTTGATTGCTGGCAGGTTTATAGGATTATGGGTTTAATTGGATGCCTGTATTTTACGGGATATAAGTGGAATTTATGGCTGCACTCTGCTGTGAGGAAAGCATCCCTCTGCCACCCTCCCTTCCAGCAGCCTGTGGGTGGCAGAGAGGGCTCGGGGCAGGAAAAAAAGTGAAAATCCATCCCCAAAAATGCTGCCAGGGGATTAAAAACGCCATTATTAAGGTTGCAGAGCCAATCCAGAATGAAGAGTCTCAGGAACTGAAGCTACCTGTGAGTTGAAGACAAGGCACTTGCTAATTGCCTGATTGCACATTATTTTCGGAAGGGCTGATCTGCATATGCCAAATTTGCATAATGCAAATGTTCTGTGGGAGTTGTGGCGGGACCTGAGCCGGGTGAAATGTTGGGGCTGGATGTGGCTGGGCCGTGTCCTTCCAGGGGAGCCTCTGAGCGCCTTCCCCGCGGTGCGGCTGGGTGGGAACAAAGCCAATTAATCCCAGGAATTGATTAATCCAGAGGAAAGACAGAACAGAGTAGGAGAGTGATGGGAAGGGCTGGTAACAAATCTCACTGTCCTTGCAGGGCATGTCCTTGCCTTCAAATTCTGCCTCACTCCATCAACTTTGTTCTGCTTTCCTGGCTGGCAACGAATTCTGCAAGGTCTCCTCTGGGATCCTGGGCAGGATCCGCCGTTCCATCCCAGCTCTGCGCAGGGGTTTGTGCCGTGGCCCAGCTTTCCTCACCCCAGACCCTTCCCTTCCACGCTTTGTGGGGCACCTGCGGCTGGGCTGATCCAAACCAGGTGCTGGGAGCCCAGCCCTCAGTGAAGCGAGGATGTTTCCACTGCGCGCTCCCAAGGTGGCCGTTCCCAGGGCGTGACAGACCCACCGCGCCCACAGCAACATTTCCCAAGCTCGGAGCGACCAGAAAATCTTCAAAGAGCCTCTGAGCCAGGCATCTCCCCCGATTCCAGCCCGGCCTCGCCTCTGGCTCCTCTCCTTTCATCCTGCATGAGAACATCTCTCTTCCTGAAATGCTCCGGGGGGGCCTCTCCTCTTCCATCTCCCCCCCACCTGTTTCATGTCCTTTTAGAACTCTTCAGTTCTTTCTGCCTTCCTTGAGGCCTTGCCCAGGTCTCCCACCCCGCTGAGTCCTTCCCGAAAGGACTCTGCTGACCTCCAAGGAGAGTTTGCTGCTCTCCTTGCAGGCTTCTTGTTTTCTCCCAGGTGCAATTTTTCTTGCTCACTTTGTGATGGAAAGTCTTTTCCTGATGGATAGAGCTAAGTCAATCCTTCCCCAATTCCTGCTGTCTTCAGCAGGGGAGAGGAGGGAAAAAAACCCCTTTTCCTTTTGGTCTTCCATCACCTGCGTTTCCAATCACTCATGTCAGGATTTCTCCTCTCACCAGGATCTTTAATGAGCGCAGCCAATAAAGACAAACTCGTCTCTCCCAAGCACATCCAAACTGCAAATGTTTTCCAATCCTTGCTTTTTTAAATTGGAATCCCACACTGGTTTGGGTTGGAAGGGAATTTAAAGCTCAGCCCATTCTAATGCCCTGCCATGGCAGGGACACCTTCCACTGTCCCAGGCTGCTCCCAGCCCTGTCCAGCCTGGCCTTGGGCACTGCCAGGGATCCAGGGGCAGCCACAGCTGCTCTGGGCACCCTGGGCCAGGGCCTCCCCACCCTCGCAGGGAACAATTCCTTCCCAAGATCCCATCCAGCCCTGCCCTCCTACAGCTCAAGGCCATTCCCCCTCATCCTGTCACCCCTGGTCCTTGTGAAAAGTCCCTCTCCAAATCCACAGTGTAGGAAGTGACCAGAACCCGACAGAAGCTTTTCCTCCATGGGATCCCCACTGTGAATCCCTCTTCATTCCCACCCCTGGTGTTGTCAGGGAGGCTCAGTCCTTACTCCAAGAGCTGCAGTTTGGAGGTTGTAAAACCCGAAACGGACCTGAAGATGAAGGTGAGAAAATCGCTGGAGCAGCCAAAGCAGCAGCTCTCGCCTTGAGCAGCTTTATCCCGGCGTGTTGCCGAGTCTGCAGCGCCCCGTGCGTGCACCTGAGGCAGGGGGGAGCTTTACATCACTTTCCACTGTATCAGGGCTGGGACAAGGAGTAGGTGGTGGAGAGAACATCTGTGCCAGGGAAAAACAGCGTGCAGGGCTCTAATTAAGCTCAACTTTTCTCAGAGATCCCTTACTGGAGGGGCTGCTGGCAAGGCCCCTCAGCAGATGGACCCTGGGCCCTTTGCCCCTTTGGAAGCTGTGATTTTTGACAGGGAGCCTGTTTATTTGGGTTTTAAACACTTTTCCCTTTCCTCTGGGGATTTAATTGTCTTTTAAAGAAAAAATTTGCTCAATACCTATCAAAAAATCACAAATCAAATCATTCTCCTTTGGATGAACTGGATAATTTTTGAGGGGGGGGAGTTTGTTGGTAACAATAATTAATCACAAAATCCATTGGACATAAGGTGCAATTAAATCCAACAGAGACCAAAGTTCCATCTGGCAGGAGCTGGCAAAGCCTCAGCCACACCGGCTCTGGTTTGCCATCGGTGTTGGGAAGAGACTACAGCAGGCATGGAGCAGGGATGGAGCAGGGATGGAGTTGGGACACAGCAGGGATGGAGTTGGGATGGATCTGAGACACAACAGGGATGGAGCAGGGATGGAACAGGGATGGAGCAGGAATGGAGCAGGAATGGAACAGGGATGGAGCAGGGAGGGAACAGGGATGGAGCAGGAATGGAGCAGGAATGGAGCAGGGATGAAGCAGGAATGGAGCAGGAATGGAGCAGGAATGGAGCAGGGATGCAGCAGGGATGGAACAGGGATGGAGGCTGGGGCCCTCCTCTGGCTGGGTGGACACTTGGGAACCCAAAGCATCCAAAATTCAGTCATTTCCATCCCACGGCTGCTGGCTGGGTCTGGGCTTTGCCGCTGGGGCTGATGCCCGGGTTTAGTGATAAATCCATGCAGAGGTTGCTTTGGATCCTGGCAGAGTTAGTGCAGCCCAAAATGGACCTCCAGCCAAACTGGATCCAGCTGCTGCATGGCCCATCCTGGACCCAGGGGCCTGAGGATGATGCGGGAGCATGGGAAGGAAGAGGAATTTACAGAGGTGATCCATGGGGGAAAAGCTCCTGCGGGGTTCTGGTGACTCCTTACCCTGCAGGCGTGGGGAGGAGCCCTTCCCAAGGGCCCGGCGTGAGAGGGTGAGGGGGCATGGCCCATCCTGGACCTAATCCAGCGCATCCCAGACCAAATCCAGCCCATCCCGGACTGAATCCAGCCCATCCCAGACCAAATCCAGCCCATCCCGGACTGAATCCAGCCCATCCCAGACCAAATCCAGCCCATCCCGGACTGAATCCAGCCCATCCCAGACCAAATCCAGCCCATCCCGGACTGAATCCAGCCCATCCCAGACCAAATCCAGCCCATCCCGGACTGAATCCAGCCCATCCCAGACCAAATCCAGCCCATCCCGGACTGAATCCAGCCCATCCCAGACCAAATCCAGCCCATCCCGGACTGAATCCAGCCCATCCCAGACCAAATCCAGCCCATCCCGGACTGAATCCAGCCCATCCCAGACCAAATCCAGCCCATCCCGGACTGAATCCAGCCCATCCCAGACCAAATCCAGCCCATCCCGGACTGAATCCAGCCCATCCCAGACCAAATCCAGCCCATCCCGGACTGAATCCAGCCCATCCCAGACCAAATCCAGCCCATCCCGGACTGAATCCAGCCCATCCCAGACCAAANACCAAACCCAGCCCAGCCCAGACCAAATCCATGGGATGGGATGGGATGGGATGGGATGGGATGGGATGGGATGGGATGGGATGGGATGGGATGGGATGGGATGGGATGGGATGGGACGGGAAGAGACAAAACGAGATTGGATGAGCCAGGATGAGGCCTGGATGGGGCAGGATGGGATGGATAACTGCTGGAAGGAACCAAGAGGGATTTTCTCACCTTGAGCGCTGCAATCCCCTTTGCAGGAGCTCTCAGCGATGCTGTGCAGGAGCAGCACCATCGTTCTTCACAACTTTCTCCCACCCTTCAGGAGGATTTTCCAGCTCCTCAGCCCCTCAGTGACCTCCAGCCCAGCCTTGGCATCCCGAAGGATGGAAACTGGCGGCCAAACCTGCCGCAGGCTCCGGCACCACCGAGGGCAGAGCTGGGGCAAAGTGAAGCTGCAGTTCGTTCTCCTGTGAGGGTCAGGTGATACCCACAGGGGATCTCCCATCCCATCCCATCCCATCCCATCCCATCCCATCCCATCCCATCCCATCCCATCCCATCCCATCCCACCCCATCCCACCCCATCCCATGGATTTGGGCTGGGATGGGCTGCATTCAGTCTGGGATGGGCTGGATTTGGTCCAGGGTGGGCTTACAGGTATTTATAGAAATATCTATAAATAGATATAAACCCAATGTGGAGCAGGAATTGGGATCTGCAGGAGGCCCTCGGGGAGTTTAATGCAGGGAGGGACCGGAGCCACGTGCAGGTTCTCATCCATATTTATGCGTGGCTGTTCCCTCTGATCTCCCTGAGACAGAACAAATTGATCCCTGTGCTTTAGGGATTCCCAAATTGCAGACACGAATTCGAGTCTTTAGTCTCCCGTCCCCGTCCCTCAGCTCGGGGAGGTGCAGGGAGCCTCGCGGACTCCATGAAGTTCCAGGGGCTGATGTGCCTGGCTCGGAGCAGCCTCATCTGTCTCCATGGCACCGATGAGCCTGCAGGATCTCCCATTTATTCCCGTTTTTTTTGGCAGGCATTGAAACTTCGTGCACCAAACAAGAGGCAATCACGCCTCAGCACCACGAGGAGCGCGGTGCTCCGGGCATCCTGGGACCGACTGTTCCAGAGATGAGCAGGGAAAGAGCCGATCCTTCACGAATTTACCCAGGTGGGCATTAAAAGCTCCCATCCCTGGCTTAATGCAGCTTAATGACTTGTTTCCCCTCCTAATTGCTGCTTGGCTACCAGCAGCTCCTTCCATCAGGTTATTCCGCAGGATGCCCGGGTGTTTTCCTGCCAGGCTACAATTAATTCACAAACCACTGGAGTGCAGGAACAGTTTAAGTGGTCTCCCCACATCGCATTACCTTGCGCTCCTCTTGCTGAGTAACAGCTCCCAGCCCATCTCCCAGGGCTCCTGCTTTCTCTCCAGCCCTTTTCCACTTCAATAATGTAAATATTTGGATCAGGGCAGGAAGTGCTGTTGTCCCAAAGCTTCTTGTCTTTCTTGCACGGATGATGTTGAGCGAACAGCATTTCCCCGCTTCTTCCAGGTGATTATTGTGAGGAATACACAAAGTCTGATGGCCCTAAAGGGTCCTATAGGTTGTGATCCCAAAGGGAATTCAGCTTTGTAAGGGAAGTTTGAGGCCTGAAATGGAGACTCTGAGGCACTGCTGGAGAGCTTCACTCAGAGCAGCTGGGGTCTGGGATCTCCCCAGAATCATTCAGTCATGGAATGGTTTGGGCGGGAAGAAACCTCAAAGATTTCTCGAGTCCAACCCTGCCATGGGCAGGGGCACCTTCCATGGACCAGAGCTCCATCCAGCCTGGCCTTGGACACTGCCAGGGATCCAGGGGCAGCCACAGCTGCCCTGGGCACCCTGGGCCAGGGCCTCCCCACCCTCCCAGGGACATCTCATGGGGGATGATGACAACCAAGAGATGGGTCTGGAAAACCAAATGAACCCAAGGCCTGGAGCTTCAGCAGGGTCCCCGAATTCTGGCCAACAGGGGGTGAAGCTGGCAGCACCATCAGCGCTGCCTCAAAGCCACGGGAAAAGAGCTGCATCCTGCCGGGATCCCCCACGCCGCTGAACTCTCTTCATCTCCGTCCCAAGGACACTGAGCAATCCGTGCTGGTTTAGGCCCCTTCCTCTGGGCTCCTAAACCTTTTCAGCGCTGATTTGCCAGCGGGGCAGGAGTGGGACCTGAGTCACCCGCAGCCCCAGAGCACAGAGGCAGCGGCCCCGGGAGCGGCTGCAGCTCTGACTAATCAAAGCAGCATTGATTACACGAGTTTTGCAAAGGTTTCTTTGCAGGGCTGATGCAGGAGGCTTTCAAAGGGGCCAGGCTGTCAGGCGCTGGGTGGGGGATGTGATATTGAGGCCAGAGATCCTGCAATATTTTCCTAGATTGGAGATTAACACGCTTCTAATTAATTTTGATGCTGTGTAATACGATAAAGTTGTGTCTTTTTTGTGATGCTGGGCTAGCTCATAATCCAATCTTTAATTATTATCTCCTGCTTTTAAAATAAAGAAAAAGGCTATTACGTTCTAATGCCGGCCGGGCAGCGGCCGTCGGGAAGCCGAGGGCTTTACACATTGATGGAGGCTGTAAATTTAAAGCCTTTCTTTCCATTTAATGAGCTGGATTGTCTGAAGGATCTGACTGGCAAGAGGTTTGAAACCATAAAACCTCCCGGAGGCTGAGCACAGCCTCCCGACCTGGATATCTGGGGACCGCGCTGGGGATGGGGAGAGGTGCTGGCTGTGCCCTCGCTGAGCTCTGCCAGTGAAGGCAGGGCTGAGAAAGAGCCACAGAAAATAATTCAAGGGCTGGCAAAAAAAAGCAAAAAAAAAGGCTTTAAAGTGCTCCATCTGCTTAATTTATTAAAAAGGAGACAGAGAGGTGACTTGATTACCATGTCTAAGTAGCTTCACAGGGAGAAAATACCAGATACTAAAGGGCTCTTTAAGCCCTCAGAGAAAGGCAGAATGGGAACAAATAGTTTAAAGGCAGCCACAGAGCAAAGTTAAGTGAGAAACTGCATTTTTTTCCAAAATATTGAGGCTGTGAAAGCATCAGGGGCGGAGGGCTCTCCGAGGCCCTTGACATCTGTGGAACAAGAAGGGATTTCTCTCGAGGGGACACGTGCCACCACCCAGCTTCCCCAGAGCCACGGGGTGCAGATCCCCCTGGGGTTTGGGGTGCAAAGCTCATCTGTGATAAATCAGCCTGAGCACCCCGAAAGCATCGCTCAGCCGCTTCCCAAAATGGTGCAAGCAGAGCCTTTCCCACCCTGGCAATCTCCACGAGCGAGAGAGATTTGTCTTCATTTACCACCAAAGGCATCAGCAATCCTTTCACTTTGTTTTCTCCCTGTGAACAAACAAACAAACCAACCACCAAAAAGCCTTTGCTCCTCAGGAAACTTTTTAACAGTCATGAGATGTCCAAGGGCCGCCTCAGACGGTGCCTGAGCCATCTCTCGCTCCCTTTCAACGCTCGGTCTTCTGGGGATGCATTTGTTTGCTTTTGTTTCGCTCTCAAATAAAGTCGTAGCTTTGTTCTTGCCTTTCCAGACGCCCTTAGTATTCCCGAGGAAAAGCCTGGAAATGAAGCTGCCAGCTCCTGACGGGAGCGGACACCGATCGGGCCCGCGATTCCCCAGCAGTTTTATTTACCAACACCAGGCCCTTATCTCCTGCTCTGCCCAGCTCTGGGAAAGCTCCCCTTGGCCCTGCTGCTCCCCCTCGCAGCCGGAGCCGTGGTTTGTGCAGCCAGCTCTGCCCTAATCTCTCGCCTTGATCAGAGCTTCATCCCACTTAGCTCCCACCCGGCTGAGTTTTTGACTTGATAAATTGGATGGGGATTTCGGTGGGATCTCAGGGCCTTCCAGGCTGCTCGTTGCTTGGCTGAACTTTGTCAAACACAAACCAGCGTGTGATCGTCAGGGGAGATTTGGCTCCGGCGAGTCAGAGGGAGCTGGAAAGGCATCACGTGGCTCCAGTCCCAGCCCTTGTGCCAGGCTGTGGGATGGGGAGGCATCAGGGCTCCTTAAACAGGAAAAAGAGACTTCTTTGACCTTCAGTTCATCCCTCCTGGATGGAGCCGTTTTGGCCGCCAGGTTTGATGGAGCGCGGGGCTGATCCGATGGCGCGGCTCGGACGCGCTGCTGGGGCTGAGTTATGGATGCGCCGCTGATGGCACAGCCTGGCCTCCCAGGAAAAGGGCTCCAGCTAAATTCCAATCTTTATCTCGTCCACAGAGCCTGCACACCCTCATGTGTGTCTGTTATATCTAAATATTTATTTGTGGCGCACCAGCAGAGGTCCTTTGCCTCTCTATTTACCGTGCTTTGAAGTATTGATCTATAATTATCCGTGAGTATCTTGCCTGTAAACATTTCCCTGCGGATGTACTTATAAATACCACTTACCTAAACACCCCCTGCATCTGCACCTGTAAATATCCCCTGCCAGGAAAGGGCCACGGCAAACTCCTTAAATCAGCCAGAGGAGGAGGCTCTCCAGAACATTTTGTGCCTGGTGGGGTGCAGGGAGCTGGGGCTGCCGGGGAAAGTCTGAGACCATTTCGTGGTTTCCATCCGCCCCCTCAGGAGGCAGAAGCTGCCGTTCGTTTCCCTCCGTGGCTGACCTTAAACTCCACTGCTGTCATCTAGGAGGTCATCAGGAGTAATTAGCAAGTCCAGCAATATTCCAGCCCTATGGATGATGGTATCAATACAGAGCAGCTTTCAGCCTCTGAAACACCAGGGGCTTTGGGGAGCAGATGTTTGCGAGTGTCTGTTGAAGTCATCCGCTCCAAACCGAGCACCAGCATCAGGAAGCTGAGCATGCTCGAGAGCCCCAGATGTTCCAGATGCTGGGACAGATGTTGGCAGAATTTCTCCTATGGTATCGGAAAGGTCACAATCTGTACCAGCGAATCCTCCTCAGGTATGGGGATAATCTGAACGATAATGCCTCAAAAACTGGTTCCTGAGGGGACAAAGCATCTTGGATGTGTTGGAGAAAGAAATTTCTGGCTGGGAGCCCCAGGCAAAGCCCCAAAAGGTGCCAGGCGCTGGGGCATCCTTAGTAAAGCCCTGGAGGATGCACAGAAGCCAAAACTCCAGGTTTCACCTGAACAGGAGCAGCCCATGAGCACAGTTACTGCTGAAAACATTACTTTCCATCACCGGATGAAAATCTGGGAGTCTTTTCCCAAGTGCCAGTGCTTGGAGGGAGATGTGAGACCCTGGATGGGCTGGACGACCTTGAGGAAGGGCGCTGGAAGGTGCTGAGTGAGAGCAGCCACGGCTCCTCTGTCACCTCCTTGCTCCAGCACCTGATGAGCTTTGGAAGTAAAATTCGGATTTTGCTCTTTGGAAAGAAATCTAGCTCTGGAAACGAAAAATATTTGGAAAGGGGGAATATTGTCTTCATCCCTGTTGGCTTCATTCCTGATGTTTTCAGCTCTGCCCAAGTCCAGGGGAGATTTGCCTCAAGAGCAGCTCTGAGGGCACAAAGGAACCTTCACCAGGGTCCTGATGTTCTCCCTCAGGAGGGAATATGGCCTCTTCCTGTGGGAATTCGAGCAAAAATCCTGGATGGGGTCAGTCTGGAGGCCCAGAGCTGTATTCCAGGCTTACTCCATGCTGACTTGGGGCTGCCCAGCTGTGATTCCTGTTCTCTGGGAGCCCACATCCAATATATCACAGAAAAACAGATTTTACTGTGACCAAACCTTCTGCTGGGAAAGAGCATGGAGATGTATCCTACGGGAAGAGCTCTTCTCCAGAAAAATGAGATGCAAACCTTCCTGCAGTGCCAGGACTAAACTGGACACTTTCACCCCAGCCCTTGGATCGCTCCATGCCTTGATGCTCCGGTTTCTGAACTGCTAAAAAAAAAAA
>VZRN01005827.1:1281986-1298209 GCA_013397935.1 Dasyornis broadbenti | reverse complement strand
AAAAAAAAAGAAAAAAATTCAAAAGTGTGGGTTTCCATGGAGACAAGCATTCTGCTCTAAAATCTGAGGGCAGGCAAGCTCTGGATTTGGTGTTTTGATGCAGATGCTTGGGTTTAAATTTAGGGGAAGGGTTGGCTGGGACTGGAGCTGTTTGGAGGGGCCATGCTTTGCTGTGGGATTTGGGGGATTTGGGGGATTTGTAGGATTTGGGGTATTTTCAGTTGAAAAAGGCGAAGAAAACCCTCTCCAGTCCTTTACGAAGGGGAAAAGCCCAAACAATGGGGATGGTAGAATCCTCTGGGGCACATCCAGCCCCTCAAGGTGTCTGTGATGGAAGATCCAACCTCCACATGATGCCAACAGGGACCAGACGCGTCCTGTCCCGGTCCTGAAGCACTGCAGAAACCAGGGATGAACTTGGCACAGGTGGGATGGAGGCAGTGGGGAAGGAAAAGGACCTTGAGTCGCTGCGTGCCTTCACTTCCCACACATCTGCTCTCCCGGCAGGAATTTCACAGGCTCCCTAATGATGTGTTGGGTTCTTCACCGCGGCTCCTGAGCTCTTGATCCTTTGGGGCTTAATTGATTGGCTTTTCATGGGCTTGATTGCAGCAGGAATCGGGGAGCTGAGCCGCAGAAGGTGACAGGAAGCGTTAGCACTTCGTTTGGAGAGCCCGACTAATGATTTGTGTGCGGGCAAAAAAAGGGGAATTAATTCCCGGGGAAGAAATCCCCGCTTTGAGGGAAGTGAGACACCAAATGTGCTAATGACCTGTCAAAGCAGGTGCCGAGGAGCTGCTGCCCCGGGCTCGGCCCCTCGCACGATTCAGAGCAGGGACACGGTGCCAAACCGTGGGCTGGGATGCCAGCCCTGGAAACTCCTTCCAAAACATCTCCGTGGGGCTTCCCAAGGTTCGGGAAGAGCGGCCAAAAATCAGTGGGGCAGTGGAACTCCAGCAGTGCCACGGATGGCTTCGTTAATTATTTAATTAATTAATTTTCAAGACGATCTTACATTGTATGGGGAGACTGTGAAGAGAGGAGGCAGGAGAGAGCCTTTCTTGGTCTGTCAATCACAGAGCAGAAAGATGGAATAATTTCTGTTGGAAAAGCCCTCAAAGATCATCGAGTCCAACCATTCCCCAGCACTGCCAAGGCCACCACCGACCCATGTCCCCAAGTGCCACATGCACGTGGATTTTAAATCCCTCCGGGGATGGGGACTCCAGCACTGCCCTGGGCAGTTTCAACCCTTGCCATGAAGAGCTTTCCCCCAATATCCAATCCAAACCTCCCCTTGTGCAACTTGAGGATTTTTCCTCTTGTCCTGTCCCTGTTCCCTGGGAGCAGAGCCTGACTCCCCCTGGCTGCCCCCTCCTGTCAGGGGTTGTGCAGAGCCAGGAGAAGAGATGGACATCAGGGCACGGATGAGGGCAGGGAAACGGATGAGCTCCCTGCTTCTGTGCATCCCCAGTGTGCAACAACCGCCTGGGAGAGCCTGGTACGGAAATGTCCAGCCCCTGAGGGTCTGAGTCCCTGGGAGTGTCCAAGGCCAGGCTGGGTGGGATTTAGATCCACCTGGGATCGTGGGAGCTGTCCCTGCCATGGCAGGGGTGGAATGAGAGGAGCTTTAGGGCTCTTTCCAACCCAAACCAGTCTGAGAGACTGGGATTCTCTGGGGCTGTCGCTTTTTCCTCATTATCTTTGTTGCTCCTTGCGGGAAATCCAGGAGTCCTCAAAGCCATCCCTGATGCAGAACTGGCTCCAGCAAAAGGCAGTTTTGAACCCCTCCCTTTACCCAGGGATCCCAGCCCTCCATGGAGAAGGGTTTTCCGAGGAGGATTGACTCCTGGATTTACTCCTGGCACCAGTCCTGCGAGCAGACCGGAGAAAGGCAGCTCTGCTGAACCCTCCTTTCAGTGGGAATATGAATGTTTTGTTTCAATAACATTTAACAGCGATTGCCTGGGTGACCTCTGCCCTGCTGTGTTTAAATATTAATATTCTTCTAGTCGGGGCTCCTGCTCTGCTTTTCCTCCTCTGGTTTCCAAATGAAGCTGCCCGGCCTTGGCCTTTCTTGGGAGCACGGGGACGGAGTGCGGATGAGGCACGGGAAGCAGAGCTGGATCCAACCACCCCAACCAAAGCCCTGAGCTTTGCTCTGAGGGGGAAAAAAAAGAGCTGGACCATGAAGCTGCTGAACTCAGGGGAATTTAACAACACTCAGCCACCAGCAAAGCGATTAAATGCCGGCTCTTCATTCCGTAAGTGCCTCGCTGATGGTTTCCCTGGCTGCCGGCAGCACAACGGGACTCGTGTGGGAAGGGCCTGCACGTTCTCACATCCGGCCGGCGGGAGCAGGGATGCGGCTGGGATGAGCTGCCGGCGTTTCTGCAGCGCTGGTGGAGGGCAGGAGGCACGAGGGTGGTGGGTCAGTGGCTGATTTGCCACGGGGTTTGGGGGTCTGGGTGTTTTGGGGGTACCTGATGCAGGAGAGGGGATGTGGGGCTGGATGTAGGATGCTCCCAGGGAAGGAAGAGGAGGAGGAGGAGGAAGGCAGAGGAAGGGGTGAGCCTGGCTGAAGCAGGGCTGCACTCCTGCTCTTTTTCTGCTGGATGGCTTCAGGTTTCAGCTCCTGACTCAAAATAAGCTCCATTTTGCCTTAAATTCCATCTATAGGATGTACAGAAAAGAGATTCCACTTCGATCCTACTTTTTGATCCACACAGTGCAAGGCTCCTGTTGCATCACCTTCTCTCCTAAGAATCTTTTTTTCTTATTTTGGAGAAAACTCAGGATTTGTTGGATTTGGGAATGCCTCAGGGCTTCGCTTGCTCCTTTCACTCCCTGGGCTCAGAGAGCACCAGGAGCCAGCCCCCAAAACAGAGCCGAGGATGCTCCACAGCTGGCACAGCATCCCTTGTTCCCCCCGTGCCAGCGCCGCGTCCCTACTGCTCGCTCTCGGTGCCTCCGCAGCCGATGATTTGCCCGACCTTTGGACGGGAGATGCTCAAAAGGCAGCCAGGCTGATCGGGGATTTAATGCAGATTGAGGAGGTGATGTGGCTGTTCCCGACGCGCCCCGGCGGGCTGGGGGCACTGCCACGCTCCCGCTAGCACAGCTTCCAAATGGACTCCACTGCCACGTCCCTGCTCGATCCGAGGGGATCATTTATTTCAGTTTTGAGGATCAAGGGGTGTGAATGCCGGTGTCTCAGTGCTGCAGAGGCTGGAAACCTGAGCTGCTCAGCAGCTGTGCTGAGGAGCCTGAATCCAGGGAATGGGAAAAGCGTCTCTGGGCTGCTCTGGGTACCATATCCTGAATTTGGATACCATATCCCATATTCTGGTACCATATCCCATATTAGGGTGCCCTATCCCATAATTGGGTACCGTATCCCATGTTCAGGTACCATATCCCATATTTGGGTACCATGTACCATATCCCATACCTGTGTACTCTATCCCATATTTGGGTAACATATCCCATATATGGGTTCCATATCCCATATTTAGGTGCCATGTCCCACATTGGGGTTCCATATCCCATATTGGGGTTCCATATCCCATATTCCGGTACCCTATCCCGTATTCCAGTACCCTATCCCATATTTGGGTACCATATCCCAAATTCCTCCAGCTTCCAGCATCCCTGCATCTCTGCTTTATAGATGGCAACCATACCTGATGGTGGGGTGAGAGCAAGACGTGCCATTCCATGGGGGAAAACAGGGAATGCAAGGGAACATTGCCATGGCAATCGACGGCTGGGTCACTGGGAGGCAGTCAATCCTTTGAAACAGGCTCGGGACACTTCGCAAAAGGAGATCCACGCTGGAAAGGCGCAAGGGTGTTTGGTGTAAAAGGGTTTGGATTCAGGGGCCTTCGGTACAAAAGTGTCTGCTCCTCCCAGCCCTGCCTTGGCCATTCCCTGGAGATCTGCTCCTCTTCCAACCCTTTGGCAACAGCCGCGTCGTTCTGGCTCCAAAAAATAACAAAGTTGGGGAAGGAAAAAGACAACAAAATATATCCCACTGTAAACAAACATGTCAATTAGTGTAATCAGCTCTAATGAGGAGAGGGAAGCCAAATTCCATGCTGTGAGTGGCTGTTTGGGCCGGCTCATGGCAGGCAAGCCCAGCTCCTCCACCCCACGTGTTTTGGGGGCACATGGGGTATGATTTGGGATCCCTACCGGATTTGGGATCTCCGCTGTGCCACTGCTCCTCCTGCCCCCGTTTTTGGGAAGGGGCTGGAGGGCACATCCCTGCCTCGCGGCGCTCAGCCGCAAACAAAAGGCGATGATTTACAATTTGCTGTTATTGTGCTGCTCCTCCGTCATCCCGAGCCAGCCCTGCCAGTTGGGCCTTGGGACCGGCAGAAGGAATTGCTTCGGCTTCCATTTGCCCAATAAATAATAATAATAATAATAATTGACACAATGGCAATAATAAAAGCCATCCGTCTCCCCGGAGCGGCGAGGGGAGCCCAACTTTCGGCGTCGTTTGTTCTGCGGGTGGATTGGGCTTGGTTGACTTTAACACGAGCTGTCACCAAACAAATCTCCCTGCGGCACAGCGGGTATTAAAACCATCTTTCACGGATTCAAATCTTCCAAGAGGGGCCATCAGAGACATGAGGACCAGGGCTGCCGGCTCAGTGTTATTTTTCCCCCCTGTCCTGTGAGATGCTAAGGACTAAACATCCTCATTTGGTCCCCAAACCCCATCCAGGGACGTCAGGTCTGTGCCAAGCCTGGGATCGGAGGGTTTGGGTGCTGCAGCCACCTTCCCAGCAAAACAATTCCATCAAAATTAACAGCTGGCCTTTGCTCCTCCCCAGATTTAATGATCTTCCCTTTATTAGTGGTGCTGAGTCAGTTCTTGTGGGCTGGGCATCTGGGATAAGGGGAGAGAGGGAAAAGAGGGATATCCTGGCAGAATGGTGTGAAACACAGCAAAACCTCCTGGCAGGACTTGAAGGGCATCCTGGCTGTGTGGGCCCAGTCTGGGAGGAAGGAAAAGTGGGATAAATGAGGAGAAGCTACTGTCCCAAAGGCTGGAATATGCTGGCTGTTCCTCACCCACTGCCCGGTCCTGGGTGCAGCCCTGCAGCCTTCGGAGCCCCCAGATCACACGGGTGGAGATCTGCACCTGGAGACAAACTGGTCTGTGTGACACAGCTGGGGCTGGAGGCAGCTCCACGATGGGAATGCTGCATCCCAAACCTCCCTCCCCAGCCAAAGGCCCTTCCAGAGGTTGTTTTGGTAGGGCCCATGTTGGCCTCCGGAGGCGCTGCCATCCTAAGGAACATCCCGAGGCCTTCCAGAGCCCAGACACCTGGAAATCAGCTTCCCTGTGAGCGCTGAGCTTGACATCAAAACAAAAGGAACGTCCCTGCTCATTGCAGTGGGTGGACTGGGTGAACTTTGGAGATCCCTTCCAACTGAACCCAACCCAACCCAATCCATTCCACTCCACTCCATTCCATTCCACTCCACTCCACTCCATTCCATTCCATTCCATTCCATTCCATTCCATTCCATTCCATTCCATTCCACTCCAATCTCCTCTCTTAAAATATAAAATCACACTAGAAAAGCTGCCCTTCCTGACACCTCCACCGCAAATTTGATTTTCCTTTTTTATATTTCATATTTTGAGTTTTTAATTTCCCTCCCTTTCCCTTTCCTCTGCAGAAATGATTTGAGGGATGGCTGCTGGCTCTGCTGCTGCTCCTGCAAGCAGCCAGAGAGTTCCCACACAGCTCCTTTGATGGTCCAGCAACACAGAGAGGGAATAAATCCAATGTGGAGCAGCTGCTCCAGCTTCCCAGATGGCTCCATGCTCCCCAGCGGAGCCTGGGTGATGTTCCTGCACAGATCCAGGTGCCTGAGGAAGCGAGGGCACTCTCTGAGCTTTTTAATTATGGGACATGAATAATGAATAATTCAGCAGGGCCCTGTGTGGTCCCCATGGGGACGTGAGGGGTGACGGGTGTCTGCAGGAGGAGGATTCCAGGCTCTGGAGCAGGGATGGGATCCTGAGCAGCCTGTGAGGGACACGCATGTCAGGTCGTCTGGGGTCCTGGGGGGGCTTTGCTGTGAGCAGGGTTTAATCAGAGCCTGGCAAACCATTTTCCTGAGGGTTGGCGGGACAAGCAGCAGCAAAAAGGGCCAGGACGGTGTCGTTTCAAAGAGAGTGGGCAAAACGTAATCATATCCAGGGAGGACTAATCCTGGATTATCATCAGGGGTTGGAAGGGATAAACCGTATCTAAGCACACAGCTTTCATCCCACAGGGCTGTCAGAGCCATCGCAGCTGCTCTGGGGCGCAGGGACCGCAGCGAGAGCGGGAGGGGGACACCCCAGCCAAGGGCATGGGGGGAGTTGGACTGCAGCTGGACACCCTCACCTGGGGGACACCCTCACCTGGGGGACACCCTCACCTGGGGGACACCCTGCTGTGGCTCCTGGGCTGGGCCCTCCCTGCGTCCTCGGTGCCTCCTGGGTGTCCCCATGGCAGGCGGGTCCATCCCATGACCGCTGCCTGGAGGAGGTGGCTTCTCTCCTCCTTATCTTTTTGGCTTCTCTCCTCAAGTACAAATTGACCTCTCAGGATTTTCTCCTCTAATGCCCTTGTTCTCAAATGTTAATAACTGGTCAGTGACAGGCTGATTAAGCCTTCCTTCCTCCCTTATTTAGATTGGTGTCACTGCAGCAGCTCGAACGGGGCCGTAAAGAACATTAACACCCGCTCGGCACTGACAGGGCAAACTATTCCCCGGGAATTGATAAGGGCTTTTTCTGGAAATGAATTTGGCGCTGGCAAAACAAACGGATGCCTTGAGCTCCATCCATCTCCCTCCCGTTAATAACTTTCATTTGTTTGGCGCTATCTCCAGCACCAATTAATGTAACGAATGCCTCTTGTCCCAGCAGGGGCTTTTGCAGGAGCTTCCAGTGGGACAGCTCCACTTCCCTCCCCTTCCCCTCTTGGCTTGGGGTGAGGTTTTGCCACCACGAGCAGGGACTGAGCGGCCCAAAGTAGCGTCCTTTTCTCATGGCATCACGCCTGGATCCACACCTGCATCCATATCCGTATCTATAGATCCATACCTTGGTCTAAGTCCGTATCTATATCTGAATTTTTCTTTATCCTTATCTACACTTGTATCTATATCATCTGTATCTGCATCTACATCTGTAGCTATTTTCATGCTATCACATCCATATCCATACCCATATAATCTGTATCCATATCCATCCATCCCGTGTCTATATCCGTGGAATCTGCATCTATAGCTACACTTTTATCTGTGGGTGTATCCATATCCATGAAATCGATGTCTATATCCGCATCCTTAGCAGGCACATCCGTGCCATGTCCATAATCATTTCAACTGTGTCAATATCAATATCAATATCAATATTCTGATCATCTATATCCATACCTTCCATATCCACATCACATGGGACTGCATCTGTAGCTACATCCATGTCACTCATGTTTATATCCCTATCATTAATAACCACATCCATACAATCCATATCCATATCCGTACGATCTGTATCTATATCCAGGTAATCCATTTCTATAGCTTTACCTGTACATGGATCTGTCCCTATATCCGTATCCCTACCATCCATGTTCCTAAAAATCTATGCCTGTATCCTTAGCATGTATATCCATGTTCACATCCATATCCATATCCATATCCGTATCCATGTCCATATCCATACCAATATCCATACCCATATCCATATCCATATCCACCATGTCCATGTCCATATCCATAGCCATATCCACATCCATAGCATCTCTGTATCTGTACTTACTGAAGCTGAGAAGGAGCTGGAGGGCGCAGAGGAGGGAAGTGATTCCCATGGAGGGATGAAGCCACCACCCATGGAAGGACCTGGGTCACTGCCAGGGATCCAGGGGCAGCCACAGCTGCTCTGGGCACCCTGGGCCAGGGCCTCCCCACCCTCCCAGGGAACAATTCCTTCCCAAGATCCCATCTAAACCCACTCTCTTTCAGCTGGAAGCTGTTCCCCTTGTCCTTGTACTCCAGGCCCTTGGAATCTAAACCTGGAGCTCCAACTGGACAACAATGGGACCCCAGTTCCTGTCCTGCAGCCCAGTTTTGTGAACCACTCTGTGAGTGTTGTGAAGGGAAGAGGGATGAAGCTGCATGGAGAATCCCCCTGATGTGTGAGCATCCCAAAATCCCCTGGCACCCCAACCCCTCACAGGACACAGCCTAGCCTTCCCAAGCCCGGGATTTGGAACAAGAAGCCGGGGATTTAGTTACCAGTGGAGAGAAGAAAAGAGGGATTTTTTTTACAGCTGGGTAAGTGCTGCATGGGGCAAGTCAAGAATTTCTCCTTTTACAAACCTTATCCCTCTGTTTGGATATAATCTCTTCCCTGTGTCCCTGGAAATCCTCTCCTCCAACTTCAGAGTGGCCACGCCCTGACCCTGGGGCTGCCAAATGCTCCCCGTGCCAGCCCTGGATGAGATCCAGGCGATACCTGGGCGGGTTATTCCTGCTCGAGGGGCTGCAACACCACTGCTGTGTTTAGAACACCCTCGCCAAGCAGGGATGAAAACCCTGGGAAAATGAGGAAGTGCAAAGTGGAGGGGATCAAGGCAGTGCTGGGAAAAAGAAGATCTGTAAATGCGTAGATGGTTTTTCAAGAGTGAGAGAGAATCAGCCCGAGGCTCGGTCAGCAGTTGCCAGGCTGCGATAAGGACGGGGGAGTTGCAATCCCATTCAGCCACAATCCTCGGGGAAGGCAGTGGGAGGCAGCATGGATCCAGCCGGTGGAAATATCTCTTCCAGAGCAGCGATCAAACCTCTCCATGAGCGACTCTGAATCTCCAGCAAGAAGCAATTGGGTGCTTGATCTCCCTCCACCACTTCTGAGCCACTGGTTTTTGTGGTGAAAGGACTTGTCTGAGCCTTTGCCGAGGCTCTGGCGCTCAGTCAGGCAGAGAAACAAATGTGAAATCAGGGGCCAGAGCATCCAACTCTTTCCCTGGCGCTTCATTAAATGGGTATAAAATAAATTCCAGCCTCCTGTTTGCTTCCTCTGGAGCTGGGGCTGCTTTTTGGAGCAGTGAGAAGGTGGAGGCTGCAAGCCCAGGCAGCTCCGGCTGCTCTGCCAAGCAAAGCACCAGGGGAATGGGACAAACACAGCAGAAAAAGCCCGTCTGACAAATAAAGCTTCACAAATTGAAGCTTCACTCGAAAATGAAGAGAAATTCATTTTCTGGTGCAACTGAATAATTAAAAGGGGGTTAAAGGGTGCATCATAGTTCGGGTTGGAAGGGACCACTGCCCTCTCACCATCCTCAGCCTGTGGAACAACATCTGATTTCTCCAGGCAGGGATATTTTGAGCCCAAAAAGTCCTAGGAGGAGGAGGGAGTGCAGCTTGGAGCCCCCAACTTTGTCTGTCTCTGTAAGGGGTCCCATTGCAGAGACAGAGCCTCGGTACTGACCCAGCCGGGGCTGCTCTGATCCCTGGGGTCCTTCATCCACGATGTTCCGGCTGTGCAGGGCAGAGGGGCACAGCTTTTATCATAATATGTGGGCAAGAGGGGCTAAATCTCAAAAAAAAAACAAAAAAAACCCCACATTAACAATTTGTCACTGAGGAGAGATTTTCACTCCTTGATGCCTTGACCAAAGCACCAAATGGGGCATCCAGGCCAAACCTGCTCAGGGAATTGTAGGAATTTATTCAGGATAAGTTTTGCAAGCCATTAAAACACGGGAGATTTTGCAAAATATAGGTTTTTTTTCTAGGATTAGGAGTAGCCTAAAGAGCTGCCATCCTGTTCCATCCTTTCTGGCCCTGCTCCCTGTGTCCCACATCTATTTAGTGTTGGTCACTGCCGGGATTCCTCGATCCAAGGTCTGGCTGGTGCAGGTCTGCTGGGACCCAGAGCTCAAACATCGAGAGACAAAGAGTAAATAACAAAAATGAGAGAGACCCAGATCTTTCCAGCTCAGCTCTGAGTGGAAGAAACCTTTCCCAAATATATTTTTTTTTTTTTCCTGCAGAGATTGTTGATTTTTTTCCAACACCTTGTGGTCCCAATAACTCAGAGCAGGTAGCAGGCGCTGGGATCGGGATTTGATTACTGATCTGATTTAGGCTGTCAAGCCGGGTGTCTCTCTGCGGAGATTGCAAGTGTTTCATGGACAATTTGCACTGAAAGAGAGAAGCTTAAGGGATGATTTATTCCATAACAATAGCAGTGATAATAACGGAAGGGCTGGATGTGGGCAGCATCCAGCACACGGGGAGTCACTTCCACAGGCTCTGGAAGCTGCTGGTGCCCAAGTGACAGCGACAGATTCCATTCCGAGGGGAGGAATCTGAATTTCAGATTCCCCTGGTACATTCTCTGTGGTGGAAAGTGAGGATAAGGATGCTGGATCTCTCCTGGGATGACTGAAGTTGGTTGTTGGGGTGATTCCTGTTGGGAAATCAGAGCCACATCCATGGCAACTCCTGCCGAGTCACTTGGCTTCCCCCTCCATGGTCCCTGTGGTGGGGAGCACCCCGTCTCAGCTTGCAGCGATCCTGTAGGAGGCTGGAGGCTCCAGTGCCGTGGGAATGGTGAGGAGATGGGAATTGTGTATCACAGCACAGCCTTTCCGTGTCCGTGATCCCTCCTGGGAATTGGCTGCAATCAGGTGCTCAGAGCTCTGGTGCCAAAAGGAATCTTGTCCTTTCTGCACCTTCACATTAACCAGGATTTTATTCCAGGGAGGATGCACCGCACCTGAGAAGTCCTTGAGATGCCACAGCCAAGCTCTTGTCTGATGAAGTGCCAGGAAAAACTCCTGAGAGGGTTCTTTGACGTCGCTGGAGAGGCGATGAATCAGCAAACACAACTCATCCCATCCCACGGATCCCATCCCATGGATCCCATTCCACTCCATTCCACCCCATCCCATCCCATCCCATCCCATCCCAGCCCATCCCATCCCATCCCATCCCATCCCATCCCATGTCTCTGTCAGCGTGGAGCAGCAGGAGCAGGAATGGAGGACACAAGGGTGGATCCAGGCTGCCTTGGGAGCAGGGATGGGGGATCCAGGCTGCCTGGGTGTCCCAGCTCCAGGTCAGAGTCTGGAGTCACCGAGGGGCCGTGGCAGTGCTGGGAGATGGGCAGGGCCATGGCTGGCACCCTCTCTGGAGGGAGGTGTCCTCGTTCCCATCATCAGTAGGGTCAGGGTGACCTCACCAAGGGGTGCTGAGGGTCCTGGGGAGCCTTGCCAGCCCCACCCCCAAAATCCTCCTTCCCAGGCATTGACACGCCCTCACCTGAGCCCGCTCCAGCCCCAGGTATTACCTTGGTCCAGCCTCATTCCCTACTCCCTGGCAGAGGAACATCTCTGTGTGTGTCCCAGCCACATCACCTCCCTCCCCCTCCTCTTGCACTCATTAACGCCATTCCCAGGGATTTGCCCCGTGCATGGATCCCTCTCCCTTCCCGCTGCGGGACCTTTCCATCCCTGACAGCAGGAGCCGCAGCCATGGCCCAGACTGATGTCACCACGCTCCAAACACGGTGTCCTCTCTTGTGGAGCAGCAGAGCACAAAATCCAGGAGATCAGAGCAGCGGAACGTGCTCGCCTGGGCAATGTCAGTGCTCCGGCAGTGAAGCCCACAAGAGTCCCTTGACCTTGGCCATCGCCTGCTGCTCTGCTCCTCCTCGGGGACCTCTGCTCCCAGGGAAACCGGGAAAAGCCTTTTGCCTGATGGTGGCAGGATGGGGAGAGCATCTCTCTTGCACGGATGCTGAGCCGGGGTTTGCAAACTCTCCTTGCCTCCAAAAGGAGCTGAAGCCTCTCTGCTCTCGAGTGAAGGGCAGCTGTCACCCAGCACAGCATCGAGGAGGTTTGTGTCAGCCCCAAACCATCCTGACCCACTTCACTGCCTGTAGTCAAGGAGATTTTTCCTCTCTGGAAGAAAAGAGATGGCACTGGAGGGCCTGATGCTCATTTACACTTGAGCTGCTCGGAACACAAAAGGGCTCTGGGAGCTGCGTCTGTCGCCTGGAGAGGCTGGAGGGGAAATGAGGACCCAGCCCTCGAGCTAATGAGGTGCTGAGCACCTTCCAGAGCGGGCACGGAGTCGGAGCATCCCCTCTCCTCAGCGCTCCAAGTGCCAGCGCCCACGGCAGGGGATGCCAGAGGACGCAGGTGAGAGCCAAAGCAGCATGAGGTGCCCCATTATGTGATTTAAGGAAGAACCCACTTCCCAAAGGACCCTCCCGGTGAGCTGCCTATCCCGCTGCGAATTCCCGCAGTCCAGGCAGGGATGAGCCTCGCCCTGTGCCCACTCCCAGTGGAGCAGCCCGTTTGCATCAGCCCTTTGGCACCACCCACACTGGGAGGGCTTTGCCGTGGAATCGTGGGGTTGATTGGGCTGGAAAAGATCTCCGAGGTCATCGAGTCCGACCCTGAGAGCTGCACTGGCACGGTCACCTCTAACCCGTGTCCCCAGTTGCCACATTTGGATGTCATTGGAGTCCCTCCCCAGTCCGTATCTCCACGACTCAGGGAAGCCAGTTTACCACATTTCTGGTGAAATCCAAGGAATTATGCTGATAACAAAATGGCTTTGACCAACTGGAGAGGAAAGAAATCCCCCAGACCCTCCCTGCCTGCAGCATTTTGTTGAAGTCCTGGATTTGGGGGTGCGCATGCCCAAAACCACGTTCCCACACACCCCAGAATGAAGATTTATGGAGACCTCCAAGTGTCTCGGCCCAGGCTCCTCTTCCCACAGGTATATCCTGATGCAGAGGGGTAGGAATGTGTTGCTGGCACCCAGCCGTGGCCATAGGCGTTCATCTGGGCCATGAAGGCATTTGGGGGATGCACAGTGAGTGGGAAGGCACACCAAGGGACGAGGATGCTCCCAAATGGAGATGAATCCACACTTATACCCGGGACAGACGCAACCCCACGCTGTCTTTACGTTACGAAACTCCGGCAGAGCATCCCCTGAATTCATCCCGCTAAACCAAGCCCCCTCACCCACAGCTCTGTTTACAGAAGGTTTGTTCCCACCTCAGTCCCCTCCTTCCCAGGGCTGGGAGCTGCTCGGAGCTGCTGCAACCCCTCCTGCAAACCCCCAGGTGGGTTTGTCACCTGGAGAACCCCAGGTGGGTTTGGCATGGAGCTGCAGTGCTCACCACCAGGTCACAGATGGATTTTCTGGTGGGAGAGTTGGGAATAAGGGGGGAATCTGTGCAGGGAAATTGGGAATAAAGTGGGAATCTGGGAAAAACCATGGCCTTGAGTCAATACACTCTGAAGAGGTTTTTTGATCAATTTGTGCATCTGCTGGAAATGATGTTTGAGGAGGACCAGAGCAGTGTGAATTCAGGATTATGTTAATGAGATGAATAATTTCAGGTTAAAAAAGAATTAAAGAGCAGCAAACCTTTGAAAAACGCTGAGCTGCTCATGCCGGTACCTCTGAAGTGCAAGGCTTTGTTTCACAAATGCCAAAACATTTTGCTGTGCTATTTTTGAAAGCTCTGAAAAGCCTTTTTTCCCCCCTTTTCCCTTTCTCCAAAAGGTGAACCAGAAGTTGAATTAATTGACAAAGCCAAGCCGAGAGGCACCGTTTCCCTGGCTGCAGGAGGAAATCGCCACGTGGGTGAGCTGCGGTGGGTTTTGTCTCCCTGCTTACCCCGATGCTGATTTTCCCTCGCAGCGTTCCCAGCTCCAAACCTGCCAGGCACAACTCCTGCCGCTCCAGCCACAGCCTCAGCTGCAAGTCCTTCAGCTGGTCCTTGTCTCCAAATGAATAATATATTTTTTCTCACTACATGGGGGAAAAAATAAGCAGTGGGAGATTTATTTTCTAAAAGGAAGCACAGCCTCTTTTGTCTCTGTCTGAATAGCGAGCGTTGCATTAATGAAAGATTATGAAATAACCACAATCTGGTTTTTCCTTGTAATTGTCCCACCTGTGTTGAAAGCTGTTGTTGGGATAAGGCATGGAGGGATTGTCACAGGGGATGAATCTGCCCCGAGGAAGGGGAAAGCAGGGCTGGAGGGGCGGGTTTACCTCTCTGCTGCCTCATTCCGAGCCAGCCCAAATTAAAACACAGCCCTTCACTGACGACTTCCTGGCTAATTCCACTCCAGGAGAATAAATTGGAGCCAGGGACGAGCTCCGTGGCTGGGAGAGGTAATTCTGGTGAGGTGCCACCTCAACTCCAGCTGAAGGAGGAGAGGGCCCTCACCCCCTTTGCCTGACACAACCTGACCTTGGGAATTCTCTTGGAGATGCCAACGGCTTTTCCCTGCTCCAGTCCCACTTTGAGCCTGTTACACCCTCCCATCTCTCCTTTGGTCTTCTGCAGGGAGAGCTCGTGTTATTCCCATGTTTCATGCCATTTATTGCATTACAGCTTTAGCATTTTCCCCCTCCCAGAGCCCCCAAAATTCAGCTGTGCTCCCTCAGATCCCTGCTGGAAAACCCTGCCTTGTTTTCCTTAACGCAAGACAAAAAAATCCTCCCCAAACCCAGTAAAAGAATAAAAAAACCCAGACACGTTTCCTCCGAAGGAAATAAAACCACTTGCTGTATCTTTATATATCATAAAGGTGCCGGGAAGGGCACAAACACCATTTTTATTTTTTAGGTTTGCAATTCACATTTAACCTGGAGCCATCTGTTCTGTGAGCAGCTTGGCAGTTCCAGGGCTGAGCTGCTCCTCTGCACACGCGGCTCTCCCTCCATTTTCCAGCTGCTGGAAGGCAGGGGGCTCCTGGCTGGTGCCTGATGAGCCCGTGGAGCTCCTGGATGGGAATAATTCCACCCCTGCCAATGCCACCAGTCCCAGAATGCCCCTGGGAGCAGCCAGCTGTGAGCTGCTGTCATTGCTCAGCACCAAGTCCCCGCATTTTGGGATTTGTGGTTCTTAAGGAGGATTGAGGCCCCCAAGGATCTCCCCTAAGCTCGCACCTCCTTCTGGGGGGAGTCTCGGGCTTGCAGTGCTGCCTTCATCTCCTTGCAGCCTCTGGAGTATCTTCTCCGCTCCTTTCCTCGGAAAAGAGATTTTTGAGACAGGTCTGTGCCTCTGGAAATCAGGTTGGAATTGGGCCCCAGGGCTAAAAGCCCTGAATAGAAAGATTTGTCCCCCATCTCCTTTCCCACACAGAGGCATTGAGATGTCCAGAGATTTTATTCCAGGCAGCTCCTTGGAGGGCAAAATGCTCCATAAGGAGACATCCCAGCCCTTCCCTCACCTCCATCACCTCTCATGAGGTCACTGCTCCTTCCTTGATCTTCACTGAAGCACGAAGCCACCACCAGGACTTTGTCCTGTTCCCGTTTAGGGCTGCCCTCAATGGATGCCAACATTTCTTGGCCATAGAGAGGGATAACCCACATTTCCCAAGGGCACTGGCCACCTCCATGGCAGCTTCACAGTGGCTTGGCCTGCAGAATTGTGGAATCATGGAATTATGGAGTCATAGGGTCAGAATCGGAGTCATGGAGTCATGGAGTCATGGAATCATGGAATCATGGAATCAGGCAGTCATGGAGTCATAGACGCACAGAGTCATAGAGTCATGGAATCATGGAATCATGGAATCATGGAGTCACAGAAGAATCGTAAGAGTCATAGGATCATGGAATCATGGAATCATGCAGTCATAGCGTCATGGAATGACACGGTGATACAGTCATAAAATCATAGGATCATAGAATTATAGGACTGAGAACTGTAGAATCCTAGAATGGCCAGGGTTGGAAGGGACTTTAAAGCCCAGCCGGTTCCACCCCCTGCCCTGGGCAGGGTCACCGCCCTCCAGCCCAGGTTGCTCAGAGCACCATCCAGCCTGGCTTCGAACACTTCCAGGGCTGCAGCATCCACAACTTCCGTGACACAACACCTGAAGGTGCACATGGAGAGGAGGAGGCCTGGCCATGTCCCCAAAAGCAGGACCAGGAGTGTCCCTGTCCCATGGAGCTGCCTCCTTACACGATGGGAATGCAGGAACACACCGGCCCTGCCATTAACAGGCATTGCTTGCTGGTATTCACCAATAACCGATGGATTTGACAGCATCTGGGGCTGCTTGGGCACGCAGGGAAGGGAAGGTTTGGGAAGGTTTGGGAAGGGAAGGTTTGGGAAGGTTTGGGAAGGGAAGGTTTGGGAAGGTTTGGGAAGG
>VZRN01005827.1:1265455-1281426 GCA_013397935.1 Dasyornis broadbenti | reverse complement strand
GAAGGGAAGGGAAGGGAAGGGAAGGGAAGGGAAGGGAAGGGAAGGCCCCCAGTGGTGGCTCTGCCTCGCCTGGCTCCGTGTGCAGGGCAGAGCCTGATATTTTTTTTATCCAAAGGACAGGGAGCTGAAAGGGGAGCATGGGCAGGTTATTTTCATTTTCATGTCCATTATTGTCCATTAATGCAGCGTCACTGTTAGCCACTGGCTTCTCCTCGTGCAAAAATCCCTGCCCTTTCCTCCTGCTGCAGACACAACCCCAGGCTCGGGATCAGCTCCAAGCAGGGAAAGTTTTTGGTGCCCCTTAATTAAATTTGGGGAGTGAGGGCTGGCGAGAGGTGAGGGCAGGAGTGGGTCCCTCTGTGCCCGGCTGTGAGCTGGTGCCGCCGCTGGGGCGGGGCAGGCTGGTGCCGCTGGGATGGACACAGGGAGGGCTCCTCAGCCTCGGGACACCCTGGAATTGGGGTGAGGGGCAAACTGCAGAGAGCAGAGATGTGAGGTTTTGGCTTTGGCCAGCAGGGAAAAACAGGCTCCGATTCCAGCTCTGAGCAATTCCTGGGCACGTGTCCAACCACAAATCCCAGCACCTGCTTCCTGGACCAGAAGTTTTTAGGCATGAAGCATCACTTTTGGTGGGATGGTTATTTTTTTGTTTGAATGCAGCGTTAGCTTCAACAAATATTCCCCAAGAACCGCTGGATGCTGATGGTTTCCTTTATGCCTGTGGATGCTGTCCATCACAGGAAACCATTTCTCCCCACACTGTGGGTATTTTGTCCTCAAGATGTGACATTCCACCTCAGTCTCTGGTGCCAGAGGAAGAGTTTCTTTTTCTCCACCACTTTTTTTGTTCCTAATTCCTCGGTTTTCTCTCCGGCAGCGCTCTTGGAAAAGCCCTTATGGAGACAAATGCGTGCTGCCCGCAGATGGCTCCTCCAGCGCTCAGAAATGCTCCTTCTCTGTGGCCGCAGCAGTAAATGTTATTGTGCAGAAATGTGGCGTTGTCCCGTTGTTAGAGCCAGGAGGGGAATACAAAGTGAGGCAGGAGCTGGGCTGAGGTGGGGGCCCACTGAGTGTGGGGTGTGGGGTGACCTGAGCCACTTCCTCTGTGGAATTCAGAGCACTTTGGAAGCAAATCTCCAGCATTCCCAGCCTCCCTCTATGGGGTTAATCCATGTTATGGCAGGCAGAGAGTTTTCATGTCAGTGAAACAAACGCATCCATGTTCTGGATGTTCATTCCTCGAAGTGCGGTGACTCTGCACCTCTTCCCTCCTGTCCTGTTCCTTCATCCCTGATTGCTGGAATGGATCCTGCCTGTTCCCATCCCTGCTGTGCCTGGCCAGGCTGAGCCCCTTGCAGCTCCTCAGGGGGTGCTCCTCCACCAACCCCAAGCAGGGCCGGATGGACAAAACGGAGCCTATCCCATCTTTTGTTCCCCTTCCTGTGGTAGGCTACAAATTCCTGGAATTGTCCCCTGGGCTCAGGGGCTTGGGACAGCTCTGCCTGATGAACCCACTGAGCCCACCAGGAGAGGGGCAAAATACCAGTGCCAGGAGGGAGATGCAGGAACCAGGGGAGACGGAAGTGTCAGGAGTGAGATACGAGGGTCAGGGGTGGGATGGAAGGACCAGGAGGGAGATGGAAGGATCAGGAGCATGGGACAAGTGTCAGGGTTGAGATGCAAACAAAAGTGAGAGGAAAGTGCCAATAGGGACGTACAAGCACGGGGGGGGGGAGATAAAAGCACCAGGATCAAGATGCAAGTGCCAGGACCAAGATGCAAGTGAGATTCCAGCACCAGAGGTGGGAATCCAGCTCCAGAGGTTGGATTCCAGCACCAGAGGTGGGAATCCAGCTCCAGAGGTTGGATTCCAGCTCCAGAGGTGGGAATCCAGCTCCAGAGGTTGGATTCCAGCTCCAGAGGTGAGATTCAAGTGCCAGGATGAAAGGGCCGTGGGGAAATGACGCAGTACTAGAGGGAGATGCAAACCCCAGGGCTGTGATGCCTGAACAAAGAGCAAAAGGTAAGTTCCAGGAGTGAGGTGCAAAGAGGAATGGGGAGAGGGAAACGGGAATGGAGAGAGGGAAACGGGAATGGGGAGATGGAAATGGGAATGGGGAGATAGAAATGGGAATGGGGAAATGGAACGGGAACGGGGAGATGGAAACAGGAATGGGGAGATGGGAACGGGAATGGGGAGATGGGAACGGGAATGGGGAGATGGAAACGGGAATGGGGAGATGGGAACGGGAATGGGGAAATGGAAACGGGAATGGGGAGATGGGAACGGGAATGGGGAGATGGGAACGGGAGCAGTGAGGCTCAAGTCCAGGGGTGAAATAGCAGCACCAGGAGGGAGATGGAAGCACTGAGATGCAAGCAGCGGAGGTGAGATGAGACAACCACCAGGGAGAGGACGGAAGTTTCCAAAGGAAGAGGCCGCCTGGCAGGAGCTGTGGAGCTGGAAGTGCCAGGAGTGAGACGGAAGTGTCAGGAGTGAGATGGGAGCACCAGGAGCTTTCCACCTCCTGCTCGGATCCAGACCACGGGTCAGGCCTGCTGCCCTTTGCAAGGTTATCCAGAGATCCGTGCTGGAGCGAAGGCCTGATCCCAGCTCGAGAGGTGTGAGGTGATGCCTTCCCCATCCCTCCTCCCCTCCCTGGGCTGGCAGAGAGGCTTTGGAGCCGCAGCCAGATCACACGGCTGAGACAGAGGGAAGTCTGGGCTCCGGGCAATCCTGGGAAGAGGCGCAGAGATAAAAGCATCTCCTGCTTTCCTTCACAATTCACTGAAATCTGTGCACATTGAGTGCTTTGATATGGGGAGCAGCAATATCAAACACATCCTGGATCGGCTGGAATATGGCCAGGGAAAAAAAAAAAAGGGAAGAATAAAAAAAAAGAAAGCAGAGGTGAAAATCCCTGTGAAGGGAAAGCAAAGAGCGGCTGAGATTAATAAATTAAAAATACAGAAGTCACCTTTGTCCTTCAGCATCCTGGCCTGGACTGAGGGATGGGGAAAATTCCCTTTGTTTGTGCTCAGGGGGGTTAAAAGCTGCTGATTTACGGAGCCAAAGTGCAGCTCTGCATCCCCGTAACGGCTCCCAGGGATCCAGCCGGGATGCAGAGCACTCCTGGCTCTCTGGAGTCCTTCCCAAAGGTGAAACCTCCACGCTCGGAGGGCAGGAGCTGCAGAGGGAAGTGCCAGATCAATCCCATCCCTGCCTTTGGGTTGTTCATAAAGAGAAGGGGAGGGAGCGGCGTCGGATCAGCGGCCGCGCGCAGAGCCCGGCCTGACGATGCTAACGAGATTATTGAAGCCTCAGGAATTCGGTTAAGGCTGGAATTGGCCAAATCAATCATTGCAAACCAGTTCTTCGATGAGCTCTGCCCTCTTTTATTTGGTTTAGGAGTCACTCGCGGTGGCACCGGGATTTCTACGGACTCTTATGCAAAACCCTCGGTGTTAAGTGCAGGATTTTGTCTCTTGTAATGAGACATTAAAAGTTCCCTTTCCAACCCAAACAAGACATTTCGGTTTTCTTTTTTTGCACAGGGGGACCTTTCCTGGTTCTTTAACAAAGGCATGAACTGATATATTTTTATTGATTTTCTTGTTCCTGAAAAACAGATTTTCGATAAAAACCTCTTTTACTTGTAAGCCATTAAAAAAAAAAAAAGAAAGAGAAAGCGGCCAAAACGCTGCAGGGGAAAATGTTATGAAATATCAAGAAAAACAACTTTCCATCATGTTCCTGATACTTTCCAAAATGTTCCTGTCTTGCTAAGAAGCAAGAAAGGCAGTTTGGGATCAAAGCCATCCTCTCTCTTTTCTGTTCAGTGTTTCATTTGGATTTTGGAGCTGAGCCCTGTCCTGGCCCTCCTGCTCCACCCTCGGAGGGTCGAACCCTTGTGTTTCCAGCTGGAAGGGGCTCTACCACAACGCGGGGTTTTCTCTCCAGGACAGCATGGAAAACATCCCGCCAGGAGCATCCCGAGGCTGGTGGGAGCCACGTGGCATCTACAGCTACAAACCCCAGAGAAAAACCATTTATTGCCCATTTTTGGATGTGGTTTTGATAAAGCCTGGGCTGTTTGCCTTCTTCCAGGCAGGATGAAGATGCAACGTTCCCAAAAACTCTCCCTTTTCCTCCCCTGGCTCTGTTGGGTGTCTACAAACCTTGCCGTGCTCCCACCCTTTTTGCTTTTCCCCTTCTGAAAATTTCAATTTCAATTTCATTAAACCATCTCTTTTTTTTTTTTTGGGAGGGCACCAAACAGAAGGAAAAGTGGCCGGTGGCGGTGGAAAGCTCGTCCTCTCCAAGCCACTGCTTCCAGCTGCATCCAACCTCTCCTGCACAGGGACACAGACCCTGCAGCTCTAATTAAGGAGAGTTTTTATTTCTCTGTGGTGGGAAATGGGAAAAAAAAAAAACAACCCTGTGCTAATCCAGCTTTTTTTTCATGTTAAAGCATGATACTGGATGTTTCCAGTGGGAATGGCTGGATTTTCTGGTTTCACCGTGGTGGAGGCTGCTGGGCTGGGCTGCTCCTCACTTTGGGGGCTCTGAGGAGAAAAGGGAAAAGGAAAAATATTGAATATCTGCGTGGTCCTGGGCTCCCGTGGCCAGGAGCTGCCTCTTCCATCCAGGAAATGCATCCAGGTTTTATTTTTCTTAAATAAAAATGTATTTTCCGTATTCCAAGCATCCTTTCAGGTGATGGAGAGCCGGAGGCTGAGCCGGAGCCGACTGAGGATGAACCCAGTGGGTCAGGAGCACCCAGAGGGGGAATTTGCTCCTGACTCCCTGTCTCCATCTCCGCTTTGGGACAATATTTCTATATTTTCACTCAATATTTCTATAATTTCCCTCAATATTCCTATATTTTCAGTATTTCTACATTTTTACTCAATATTTCTTTGTTTTTACTCAATAGTTCTGTATTTTCACTCAATATTTCTATATTTTCAGTATTTCTATGTGTTCATTCAATATTTTTATATTTTCACTCACTATTTCTATATTTTCAGTATTTCTATATTTTCACTCAATATTTCTATATTTTCAGTATTTCTGTATTTTCGCTCAATATTTCTGTTTTCACTCAGTATTTCGATCTTTTCACTCAATATTTCTATATTTTCAATATTTCTATATTTTCGCTCAATATTTTTATATTTTCACTCAGTATTTCTAGATGTTCATTCAATATTTCTGTATTTTCACTCAATATTTCGGTGTTGTCACTCAATATTTCTATATTTTCAATATTTCTCGATGTTCATTCTAGATGTTCATTATTTCTGAATTTTCAGCCTGGGAGCTGGGCTGGAACGCCCGTCCGCGGAAGGAAATGGATGGCGGGAAATGCAGGATGGACTCCCCACCCCTCGGGCGACAATAAGCACCTGGAGGTCGATACAAAAAATCAAAATAAAATGCAGATCTGACCCCAAACCCGCGGAGAGCACACCTTGGATCCCGCCGAGAGGGGCTTTGGGGGTGTTCCCCCCCAGACCGAGCCCCGTTTTCCCGCAGCGGAGGCAGAGCCGGGCTCACGGCGGCACCGTTCAAACCAAGCCGGCTCCTCGTCGGGCTCGGAACAATCCCGAGGCTGCAGAGCAAAGCTTGGGCGGGCGGTCACCCTCCAGCGAGCCCGGGACGGGGTCGCTGGGGCTGCACGGAGCGCTCTGAATTGAAGCAGTGGAGTGTGAAATAGGAATTACTGACAGCTCTTAAGTATATCAAGAGAACAGCCCTATTCCTTAATACAGAGCTGCTAATAGACATCTAAAGACCTATAAAGCAGACAATTCCTCTATATCATCCTAGTTAAATCAATGTACTTATATTACTCTCATCATTTTCCCTTTAACGTTTATTACATTTTGCCACTGTAATTTATTTTTTCATATCCATCAGCCGATTAAAGACTTTATTCTGAAGATACACACACAGCCTTGTGACCTACTTGAGGCTGACCGAGGCCGTTAAGGAAAGGCAATTTGGAGGAGGAGGTTGGAGGGGTTTTGCCCTCCCTCAGTCCCGGCGTTTTTGCCCTTGCACCGGGAGCAGGGGAGACGGGAATGTTGGACCATCCCGATATCGGCACGGGCGCGCGTCCTTGGGAAGGCTGGAGCAGCTCGAATTCTGGCATGAGGAGTCCCTGTCATGCCTGGAGGCCTGGAACAGCCCGAGCTCGTGGCTTTGCCTTCCCAGCGAGGTGGGAAGGGCTGGGAGGCCGTTTGAGCGCCCAGAGCAGCTCCATCCCCTCTGCGCCGTGCCCGGGTTTGCGACGGGAGGCAGGAGCAGTTCTGGAGTGCCATCTATTGATGCCGTTCCTCGAGGTGCAGGATCCGACCCATTCCCTCCCAGGCATCGCAGAATTCCCTCTGCTGCGGCCACGCCTGGACCTGCTGCCTCCGGAGCTGATCCGCGCCTTGGCCAAGCTCTTGCTTTTCATTCATTCCTCTGCCTGAATTATTTAAACATCCCCACTCAGAATTTTATACGTCCGGAGCCGCTCCTCTTCCTCCATGTCCAAATCATTTCTCCCTCGGGATAGGAAGGAATAAATTATTTCTTTTCCCATTTGGGCCTGTGTGCACCCAACACTACCACTTCTTTTTTGATTTATTGGCTTTTTTTCTTACTATTTTCTTTATTTTTTTGCAGACGGGTCATTATTACGGTACCAATACCAGGGAAAGGCTTTCCCAGTCTTCATGTGATGCCAGTAGGGAGAAGAAAAGCAACGGGATGTGGAGAGCTGCCATGAGGAAATAGAAGGAGAAAAATTCCTGAGCAAAGTGATGGAAAATAAGACGGAATGCCTGAAAACAGGAAGGAATGCCTGAAAATCAAAAGGAATTCCTGAGAACAGGAAGTCCACGCCACAATCTCGCAAGGAAAGAAGCCCCACATGAGGCAAGAATTAGGAAACCCAAAGCTTCTGCATCTGGGGCTGTTGGATGTGGCTTTCCACGAGGAAACAGTGGAGCTGGGATGCAGCAAGAGCAGCTACTGTGGGCTTTTAAATTGTATTTATTATTTATCATGGACATTTATGGCTTTTTATTTATTGCTGTAAATAAAGGGGCGTTGATTGGACCCCTTGCCTCCGCTTCACCCTCCAAAAACCCAGCCAGGAGCGGCCGCGCTCCTGGGCCTTGCAGGATCGAGAGCATTTGTGGGCAGGAGAAGGTGGATCTTGTCCAAACAGCCACATCAGGAAGGAAAGAGAAGCCCAAAGCTCTGGCACAAAATCACCCGGCGATGGCAGCGAGGGAATTCAACTCCCTCATTTCCGTGCTGGGGGTTTGGGGCGCCAGAGCCACCTCCCAGCACCGCGGCTTCCAGAACGGAAAATTTCCCCGTTTTGTTCTCCCAAATTGTTCTTCAGCCCCAGAGAGCTTCCCCAGCAGCTCATGGCTGTTATCTCAACGAGACCCCGAGCTCCAATCCTTGGCATTTAGCAGGGAGGGAATGGCTGCTCCGAGGGTGCTTTGCTCCAGGAAATTATCTTTTTTCCCTAATTATTTCCATTTTGCTTGGCTCAGAGATGCCGGGATGCTCTTTGTGCCTCATCCAGAGGCAGTCCAGGGAAATGACTCTTTGAGCTCCGCAAAAACGACGCCCTGGATGCCAGCGGATCCGGCTCCACTTTGTTTTTTAAAGATATGATTATTTCCACACTCCCACGGTCACTGGAGAGCCTGCGAGGATCAGGGACCTTCATGGAGGTTATAGATGGGAATTCTGCCCTGCTTTGCACCAAAACACTCCATTTTGACGGCAAAACGGGCAAAGTAAGCAAAGTTTTCCCTGTGGAGCATAATTGGGAGTTCGTTACCTTGGGAACCAGATTTATCTCTTCCCTCGTTCATACTTAATCCAGGGAGGGCACTTTTAATAACCAATTGATGGGAATTGCTGGGGATAAATTATGCATCCCAGCCCCGGCAGTGAGTTATGGACTTCTCCCTCCTGCTCCAGCACACCAGGCCCCGGCTCTGAGCTGCTCCCGTGCCCTTTGGAAGCGGAACATCCATTAAAGCTGGAATTTTTCCTGGCAGAAAGGGCCCTTTTGCCTTCCCCAGCCTAAATCCCCGCCTCATTTGAAAGCAGCTGGGTCAGCGCTGGCTCCAAAGTGCAAACAGACTCAGGAAAAGGTGGAGAGGATGAGGAGGGGATGGAATGCGATTTTTATATTTAACATCCATAAAATATGCATCGCGCTCCTGCAATGAGGGGTCCTCCCCCCACTCCAGAATCTCAGCAAAAAAACTTCCAATGCGGCTTGGAAATGACATTTTTTAAAATTCATCCCACTTAAAATATTAATCTCGCATGTTATTAATAACGTGGGGCAGAAATGTACATTTTAAGTGAAGGTTTTTATCATCTGGCTCCAGCTTTAATGCGCGGTTTGTCCTTTTCCAGCAGACATCCATCCTCTGGACATCGCTGGGAGATGAAAACTTAAATCGGAGTCGCTCCTGAATTTTTCATCTGAGCCTGATTCGCTCTTTAATATCCTATTTCTATAAAATAATCATCGTCCAGCTCGCAGGGCTGGTAAAAACAAGCCTGATGTAGATGTGCAATGCAATCCTGTCTTTTGCTGTCTTAATTTGCAGCTCGTTCCAGGTGTCCGTGTGCCACGGAGCCAGGGAAGTCATCCTGGGTGTCCATCACCATCCACTGACCTGGAGGGATGCTCAGTCCCTGGTAGTGGAGCCAGATTTGTGTGAGATGGGACAGAATTTTCCGGATCTGAGGGTTTCCATGAGTTTATCTGGGGGTTCCCATGAGTTTTTAGGTGTTTGCAGAGTTATTCTCTGCTTCCAAGCTCCCTTTCGCCAGCCTGCTTTTCCAGGGCTTGCTTCCTTCCCAAGGTAGGTACAGTTTGAATCCCAAACAGCCGCGAGTTTTGGGATGCTCCAGAGAGGAGGAATACACCAGCTTGATGGCAATTTTCCAGGGAGATGCTTCCTTCCGGTGTCCCTTGGATAAATCCGGGGCAGGACTGTGTGGCTGGGATGGCCCCAAGCTCTCCCTGCTTCCCGGGGATGCTCAGCACCAACGGGACCCTTCACACCCGGGAATTCCGCTGGAGGATCTGGAGAGGGAAAGGTTAAACCGAGGAAATAAAGAATAAAGGAGCGGCTTTTCCCTCGACTTCTCTGCCTTGGCACGAGCCTGGTGCCGCTGCTCAGGGAGCATCTCCCGTCTCCCCAGAATCCCCAGGGGTGCTGCCAGCCCGGGCTGGCGTCACTTCTCCTCTCCCTCTTCCCAAGGTGCTCCCAAAGCCACGCTCCCGTGCCCCGCACTCCGTTCCGGATCTCCCACACCCTGCTGGACCCGCTCCTGTGGATCCATCTGGGAGCAGAGGGAGGGATCCTGCCATGCCGAGGGAACGAGGATTTTTAATTAAATCCCGGCATCGGGGCTTTGTCGCCGGCATCAGGCGGGCAGAGGCTGGCGCTGGAGGGCAGACACCGACTTTGCCAAGGAGATCTTTATGGGATGTGGAATGCTCGTCCACCAGGGGTACTGGGGGGAAAATGCTTTCCCTGTGCATCCACGATTCCTTCCCTCTGTCCCCATGGCCATGCAGACTGGGAAAGGGGAATATTCCCAGCACGGAGAGTGACTGGGAGCTGGCACTGCCCCAGCGTGAGGAGCGGCGGCTTTAATTAACTCCCAGCAAAATTGGCAGGGCCTTATCTGGAGCCTGCGCGGGCACATGGCAGACCCTGTCCCACCCCAGCAGGAAAACCGGGAAAGGGAAGGGCAGGAGGAGCTGGCCGTGGTGGTGGGGACACAACTGGAGGCAGCACTGCCCGCCCAGCTGGCTCAGAGCTCCACGCTCCAAAGCAGGAAGGCTCAGCCTTTATTTCCCCCTCCTTTAAAAAATATAATAAAAGAAATCGCATCCAAGGCTGTTTCTTTTTCCTTTTTTCCCTCTTTTTTTTTTTTTTTTTTCCAGCTGCCCCAATTATCCCATTTGTTCAAAGCAAAATCTTGCAATTCCAGGCAGTTTATTTATTCTGCCCAAGCCGTGTTTACAGCGGCGCATCGGAGCACTGGGGGTGAGTTAAGCGGTGCTGGGGGTTGGGGAGGGGAAAAGGGGAGGGGGAGAGCATCTTTTTGGGCAAAAAAAAAAAAAAATTAAAAGGAGGAAATTAGAAAGAGCCATTTTGAAGAGGCAGACATCAAAGGCATCATTTATATTTCAAATCGTGGGGAAATAACTTTCTAATGAGGAATCATAATGGGGAAAGTGAAGATTCCGGCGCTATTGCATCTCCAGCTTCAAAACCCTCCCATTGTTCTACTTGAGAGAGGGAAAATAAACCCTGAGCCAGTCAATTAGAGGGAAGACGGGAGAAGTGGAATAAACTATTAATTTTTAAAGGAGCAGCTCCGTGGTGGGAAGGGCCTCCCCAAAATTTCAGGGTGTTGTGCTCCAAGCCTCCTGCTCCACTCTGTTCTTTTAACCTGGGGGTTCTACTACATTTATTTTATTTGAGGGGTTTCCATCCCGTGCTGGTCCCATGGGATGCTCCAAGCATCTCCCACCACCCCCAAACCCAAACCACCCCAGTTGTGGGTGACAGTGATGGGGTTCTCCCCAAGGATGCTGCCCTGTTCAACACAACTCCTGCTGTTCCAGGGATTTGCTGTCTGGGAAGGACGGAGCTGCCAACCAGAGTCACAACTGTCCCATTCAGAGGAGTCAGCTCTGCTCGTGATTCATTATTATTGTTATTGCAACCACCTGGGGAGCAGCAGGGGAAAAGAGGGGAAAAAAAGATCTGAGGGGTTTGTTTGGAAATGAAAAGCCCAGTTTGCCCTGGGGAGCGTCCGGGAAGAAAGGGATCGTGGTATTTGCAACGCCCGAGGAAGCAGCTCCGGGAAGATAAGAGTGGCTTGGGAAGAAGGGGCTGTGGAGATGCCGAGCCCAGGGAGGTTTCGTGGAGCTGCTCTTGGCAGGAGCAGCAGGTGACGCCTCCAGCTGCATGTGCTGAGGCAATAAACACCCCTGGAGCTGGGAACATCCCAAAAATCCATGGGAACATCGGGATCCGAGGCCCATCCTGCTGATCTGGGGCCCTGCTGAGCTCTGCCCATTCCTTTGGCCCTTGGGTCAGCACCACGGTGGCCACAGCAGGAGCTGCCAAGAGCCCAATCCAGCACCGGGATGGAGCAGAGAACGGACAAAACTCATTTCATCCCCCGTCTCCTGCCAAGGCTTAAGGGATTTGGGAACTCAGCCTCAATTTCGTCTAATTCCTCTTGTTCTTTCTAATTGGGCTCATGCATCTAAACCCCTTCGGCAAATCTCCGCTTTAATCTCCCCACGCCCTGGTTCATCATCTGCTCAATTATTAACATCTCTAATTACTCTTCACCACGGCTCTCCTCTCCACTTGCCAGCTGGCTGCTGGGCTCCCAGCGTGGCACAGGGGGGTTTCAAAGAGCCCGGGGCTGTTTTGTGGAGCACCCAGGGAATTCTGTGTCCTTTGGGAGCTGCCAGACCCCAGGACGGAGCTCAGGGTGGCTTCATCCCCTCCGGGGTAAAGCACTTTAAGGAGTGGGATGAGAACGGTTTAAAGAGCTGAAAGGGATGGAAAAGCCAGATGGACACTGACCAAGAGCCCAAAAGGGGAGGGATGCAGCTCCTGGAATCCCCTCCTGGAATCCCCTCCTGGATGCCCATCCGCATCCAAGGCCACCCTGGGTTTGCCATGGGATGTTCCCTTCCTGTGCCTCAGTTTTCCCTGCAAAAAGTGGAGCTCGTTGTTCCCACCTGCAAACCCGGCTCTGGAATGAAACCGCCTAAAAGGGACAAATGGAAGCAAAGCTTTCCTGAGAATCTTCTCCTTCATTTCAGATTCTCCTTCAACTCTGATTCCCCTTCATTTCACACCGGAGGGGGGGGGTTTCAAAGAGCCCGGTGCCTTTTCGTAGAGCATCCAGGGATTTCTGCGTCCTTTGGGAGCTGCCAGACCCAGGGATGGGGGTCAGGGCAGCTCCAGCCCATCCAAAGGCAGGTGCTGTCATGGGAAGTGGCTTAGAGAGCTGAAAGGGGCGATAAAACCCCAGGCTGGGAGGGATGAGCACCTCCTGGGGGCTCAGACACATCCAGAAGAGGGTCAGGCTGGATTTTGGGAAAAGGTTCTTCCCCCAGATGCTGCTGGGCACTGCCCAGGCTCCCCAGGGAATGGGCACGGCCCCGAGGCTGCCAGAGCTCCAGGAGAGCTCCCAGGGAAGCCCAGGGCCCACCCTTGGAATCTGGAATGGTTTTTTTACTTGCTTTGTAAGGGGTCATTGTTTCAGTGTTTGATGTAGATTTAGTCTTTGGTTTGAAATGGATGAGCAGGTGTGTTTGATTTTATAGGCTTGGACAGTGCGACGAATTTTTGGAGTTTTCACAAAGTGGAATTTAGAGTTATTAAGTATTTTTTGTAAATTAATTTTACTTTTTATGTGAAATTTTCTTTTGGGACATGTGGAATTTGATATGGTTTGTTATATAGGATTTTATAGGGATTTATTTTGGTTTTTTTTTGTTTTGGTTCTATGTGGACTTTCAGTGCGGTTATAGGTAAAGTTTGAATTTATGTTATAGATGTTTTTTGGGTTTTGAGGGGTTTATTTCTACGTTTGGTTTGTTGTGGTGCCTGTGCAGGGCCAGGAGTGGGACTCCATGATCCCTGTGGGTCCCTCCATGATCCCTGTGGGTCCCTCCCAGCTCAGGATATTCCATGCTGAGCTTGCAGTGGGATGTTTCCTTCCCGTCCCCCATTCCCCCACCAAAAATCTGGAGATCGTGGTACTGAGCTTGCAACCCCCACCTGGGAAATAAAGCTCCTCAAGAAAAACTAAACTGAAACAAAACTTCCCTGTGGATCTTCCCTCCTCTTCAGCTTCTGGCTGGTCCTGATGCCAGACCAGCCTTTGGATCTGAGCTCTTGGATTTCAGGTGGAAAACTCTCCCATCCTGTCCTTCCCAGCCTGGCCCCGTTTGTCAGGAAGGAGCAAGGGATGTGTTTTCCCACAGCCCAGCAATGGTTGTTATGCAGAATTGCTCGTGCCGCTCTCCTGGGAACATCGGCTCGGGAGATAAATCCTTCCCTCGGCTGCTCCGTGCCGGCTCCGTGCCCGAGAGCAGCGTTGGGATTCTGCCCCAGCCCCGGCTGACTGATGTCACCAAGCAACGCAGCAGGAGCTGCCATTTTTACAATCACATGCACAACTGCTGCTGCATTTCTGGGTGAATATTTGAGCAGCCGAGCTGGAAATCGCCTGACGGAGCCGCCCAGGAGTTTGGGAGAGTTGGCGCCGCAGTCTCTGGAACTGGGGAATGTTTAAAGTCAATGTGCACCAGTGGGATGCTGCAAAGAGGGAAACTCCTTTCCCTGGATTTTCCACCCCAAATCCTCTCTCTGGGTCTGCTTCCCTGCCTCAGTTTCCCCCTTGCATCCCTGCTGTCCAGTTTTAGGGTTGCTCTGGCACAGGAGCCACTCAACATCACGGAGCTGCCGCCATCTCCGTGGGCTCAGGCTTTTCCCTCGCAGTCATCCGACCGATCAACACTTCCCGGGAATTGCAGCAATGAATTTTTCATAGGAGCAAGGGAATTTGAGCCCTGGTTTGGTTGTTTTATTAAACACACGACAGGGATCCTGCGGGGAGGACACGGCGGGCGATTCCGGAGCCGTGATTGGCGCCGTGGATAACGCGGCTGTATGGATGTTAATTCATCCTTTGCTGCAGAGCTTCGCCCCGGGGACATCGCCCTCGGAAAAGTGGGAATTTGTTCAGGTCTGAAACCTTGGGAGAGGCCCACCCTGCTGGAATGGGGATAAGAGTTGGGATAACTCAATCAAAGGGGAGAAGAGTTGGGATAAGTCAATCAAGCGTCGTGTGTTTGAACCCAAAGGTGTGGGGAGGCCTCCAGACCCGGAGCTGAGAGGAAAAGGGGATGAGTGAACCCACCCATATCCCAGTTTTCTTCCCAAAGGGATGTGCAGAGACTTGGGCTCAAGCACAGGCCGCCATTCCATGTGAATTGTTGGTAATTTTTCTAATTTCCCATTGCAAAAATTCCATTTTAACTGAAGGGGAGGGTTATAGAGGCAGCTGACAAGAAAGAGCAGTCTTGGTCACTGATTAAAATCAAACTTCTCCTCTGGAAAACCCCGGCCTCCACGTGAATTCAAACGGTTACACTGCGATCAGTGCAAATATTCCCAAATATTGCCGTGGGTCTGCAGGGTGAGGGGCTGCCATGGCCAAAAAAGGGTGGTTTTAGGCAAAATGAGGTACAGTCTTGTTCACAGCAGGCAGAAATCCAAAAAAAAATCCTTCTCTCCAGAAGAAAACGTGAGGCTGAAACCTGCCCAGAGCCACAGCACTTATGGGAAGGGGGAAACCTGGATTTGGGGCTATGGATGGGTTTGGGAGTGAGCTGGAGCTGTACAGGTTGGTGTACGAACACTTAGGGCATCACTGCAGGGTGATCCCAAATCCCTGCATCCCTGGAAAGGCAGGGACGGCCAAGGAGGAAGAAGCAGTGAAAACCACCCCATGGAAGCAAGAGGAATGAAGGAGAAGGAGCCACCCCAAAATCCTGCAGCGATGCCAGGGAATTCTGGAGTTAGAACTAAAGCCCCGTTTTTCCGGCTGGGAACACACCAAGGTCCATGGATTCTTCTGTGGATGCAGAAATGGGCTCCTGGCTGACTCCCCGTGGGTGCCCAGCTCCACTCAGCAGCACTTCCCGGGACTCCGGGATGTGCAGAGCAACAATCCACGGCCACTTTCCCTTCTGCTCCCGTGAGAAGCTCAGCCCAGCGTTTCTCACGGCTCATTTCCAGCTCTCCACTCTTCCCTTTAATCAACTTCAGGTGGGAAAAGCCCCGAGCTGAGGCACTGCTGGTTTTCAGGGTCAAAGGAATATGAAAATTGGTGGGGTTTGCCTCAAATCCCTTGATCCGGGAGTCACTCAGGAGTCCCAGCTTTTATTAAAAAGCAGAGTTGGTGGCTTTGGCGGGAATGAGCTTGGAAAGAGGAATTGCAAAGGGGTCAGGGAGAGGGTGGGGAATGAAAACCACGCTCCAGGGGAGGTAGAGGCACGGAAGGACTGCTTAAAACAGCTCCACGGATCACTCCGGACACCTCCCAGACAACTTGAGCCACTCTTTGTGCCACCAAAAATAGAAATGAGCAGGGAAGAGCCAGACTGCTCCTGGAATAACTCTGACATGCCCCATTTGTCGTGGGTTTTTAAGTTTAGTGGTTTTTTTTCTCCTTTTGGCAGAATTTAGAAGAGTTGCAGCCCTCCTGGAATATCAATATCCCTGGGGAATTGCTCCCTTTCCCGGGCTGCTCCAGCAGTGGCTGTTCCTTACGCTGATTTTTGCTCCCTTAGACGTGCAACATCCATGGGCTGCCCTTCTCCATCCTCATCCCAGGGATGTCAGCTCCACTGACAGCTGTCAGTCTTGTCCAGCCCCTGGAGCATTGGCTCTCCGGGTGTTTATGGAATTCCTGACTGGACGGGAGCACAAACGCCCGCTGCCATCACCCATCCCGGGAGCTGCGCGCAGTTTCTTTGCCATTATGGATCTGCTGGAGTCTGGAGGAACCAGCGGGGGCTGTTTTCCGTGCCAGGTGCTGGCGTGGCACTTTGGGGAGTAATGGCACTATTCTGGGATGTCGTTCTGGTAAATGCTGCCCTTGCCCATCCCCGCTCCCCATTCCCCATCCCGGACAGGCTTCTCCACTTCCATGCTCAGATCCTGGCTGATAGAAACCCTTTTATTTTATTTTATTTTATTTTATTTTATTTTATTTTATTTTATTTTATTTTATTTTATTTCATTGTATTGTATTGTATTGTATTTTATTTATGTGTTATTTTTTATATTTTATTTTATTTTATGCTTTATTTTTTATG
>VZRN01005827.1:1180672-1265406 GCA_013397935.1 Dasyornis broadbenti | reverse complement strand
CGCGGTGGAAGAGCGAGTACAGGTAGGGCAGGAGGCGGTAGCGGATGCTCAGGTAGTGCCGGGAGGAGTTCACCAGCAGCGAGTCGGCGCCGAACGCGGCCGGGTCCTGCGGCTGCGGGCAGGATCGGATGTTATTTTTTTACATTTAATTAATTTTAATTTAATTTAATTTAATTTAATTTAATTTAATTTTATTTTATTTTATTTTATTTTATTTTATTTTATTTTATTTTATTTTATTTTAATCCCACACAATTTTCTTTTTTAATTATTCCTGGGTATATCCAGCTCTCCCTGAGCCCGCTGGCCGCTTGTGGGGGATCCTGTGGGATCTGGATGCTGCAGAAGCGAAGCCCCACCTTCCTCGTCCCTGCCTCTCCCTTCACCGCAGCAGCTCCTGGGTGTCACCAAACGTTGGGACGAAATTCCCTTTCCATTGTCCCACCTACAGGGACACCCGTGTGCTCCCAGAGCTGCTGGGAGCAGCCTTTGCTGGGGAAGCATCGCCTTCGTCAGCAGATTTGGGGTCCCAAATTGTCACCACCCCCCTGGAAATACATAAAGAATAAACAAAATAAAGAAGGGATTTATTTTGTTCTTGGAGGCGTGAAGAGCTTTGGAATAAAACTGCTGGTGGTGGAGAAAGTGCTGGGAATTCAACGTTCGTTGGGATAGGGCCTGCCCAGAGGGACTTGGCTGTGCCTTGGGAGGAGATGGACACATTCCATGGCTTTTCAGGGATGAGTGGCCGAATTCAGGTGGACAAGGCCCACACCCAGCCCCGCTGGAAAGGGCCATCCCTGGCCATCACATCCTGATGGGGGGCACCACCCCTACTCCAGCCTCTCTCCAGGATGGGAGCTCCTCGGGCACCTCGCCGTACGACACCGGTTGTGTGGAGTTTTTATCTCTCCAGGGCGGGGAAAAAAAAATGCTGAAACCAAAATATTTCACACAAAGCTTTTGTGAGCTTCATATGCTCCCTGCTCACGGCCACCTGCTTCCAGATGGCCGGGACACATTCCCATCTGGGATGGGAAAATGCCTGGCTTTCGGATTCCTTCCTCAGCACACAGGTTGGGGACGGAGTTGGACCCCACCTCCAGAGGGTGAAAACAAACACAGAAGGATTTAATCCCCAGGGGAGTGCTCACAGCCCCAAGCCTGACAGAATTCCAGAGAATTGGACAACGTGGTGACTCCTGTGCAGGGCTGGGGGCTGGACTTGACAATCCCGGTGGGTCCCACCCAACCTGGGATATTCTGTGATTCTGGAATGTCTCCTGGGCCCTGAAAAGCTGGGAAAAAAAGGAGATTTTGGGGCTTTGCATGCTCAGCCAGCCTGTCTGTTATCCCTGTGATCCAGAGCGGAGTCTTTAATAACTGGAGAGGACAAAGAGCCGCGCTTGTTGTCGGAGGCGTTCGGAGAAAGGCTCGGCCTGCATCAATTAAGATAAGAGCCCTGTCTGAGGCTGCTCACAAAACCAAGGAAATGCCCTCAACCTCTCATTTCCTTGCTTTGGAGGCTCCAATCCGAGCTGCGGTGTCTCACCAGCAGGGACACTCCCTGGATTGTGGCTGCTAATGAATTACCTTTAATAATTAACTTTATTTATTCATTTATTTACCCAGTTTTCCTTCCTGGCCCTGAGTAGGCCCTGGGAACTGCGAGGACGTGGGATGAAATCCCTGCTGGAGGCTCTCGTGGCATTGTTTGGTGACAGCCAAGCGTGGCTTGGCACAAGTGTCCCCTCCAACTCCTCTCTCCCCTCTTTTTAGAGCAGCATCCATTGGGATGGAGCTCTGGAATGCAATTCTTTGTGGATTTGGTGGTGGAGACTCGCCTGGCTCAGCTGCTCAGGGTCTCTGGGCTGTGACACATCCCTGTCCTCCAGCTGGGGACAATCCGAGCTGTTATGTTGCCTTTTTGAGCCTAGAAATTAAATTTGAGATAATTTTACCATAGGAGGTCATAGAAAAGTGGATCTTTATCGGAGCTCCAGGAGCAGTTCTGGAAGAATATCCACAAAAGCCCCCCTCCCACAGGGGTGAATACAGTTGGATAGGTTTTAGGAAATTAGCAGAGTTGATTAAAAGCACCAATTAAGAGGACAAGTGCTGATGCAATTCCCCCAGGTCAAGCCCCTTCTCTGGAGTCCCCCACTCCGGTATGAGCTGTACTTGTTGATGAAAATGTGAGTCCAAGACGTTGTTCTCAACCTTGGTCCCCACGGAGAACCAGGACAGGAGAGGACCCTGCACCCTGCGGGGCTTGGAGCTTTGGAATGTGTTTGGTCTTTGCAGCTGGGAAAAGGGTAGGGAAAAGTACAGGGAAGGCTGCAAACATATAAAAGGAAAAGGCAAAAATCATCGGGCGTCAGTTGATTGAATTCTGTTTTAATAAAAACACCTTGTTTGAAACACAAACTGCACCTGCCCGGGTGGTTTTGTCCCCAGAGGGGCTGGAAGCGCTGCCATGAGCTCAGCCTTTCAAATCAACCCAGAAATGAGCCCCAGTCCCAACCGAAGGCCCAGACCCTCCCGCAGCTCTGCTCTGTGGCCAGGGAGGAGAGGGATGGTCCATCTGCTGAGAGCTTCTCTGTCCAGGAGTCCTGAGCTCAGAGCGACGCCAGGAATTTCAATTATTCCTGCAGTTCTTGCTGAGGACAAAGCAGCTCAGCCATGCAGCATGCCTGTGCTCCACAGCCCAGATTTTAATTGGGAAAAGCCAGGTTTGGGGCTGTCGGGCATGTCTGGGAACACGCCGGGATGCTCAGGAGTCCAGCGCCGTGACAGCTCCATCCTCGAGCAGGCTCAAAGATTTCAGCTCCTTCTGGCCCAGTGCTGCTGTAAATTTTCCCTGGTGCTCAAACCCTGACCCAAAACGAGCCGAGAAAGTTTAATGTATAATTGAAATAAAATTTCTATTTCCTCTTTGGATTATCTTACAAAATTTTAATTTCACAGAAAAGTCATTACTTCATTTGTTTTGCTAATCCTTCGGATCTGCTCCATGCGGAGGATGATCTGGAGCATTATTAGAGTCCCCTAATAAGATCTCATTTCCTCCTCAAGGCCACTTGGTAAAGTCTGAACAAACAGCGTGGAGCTGCTCCTTCAGCCGTGCTTTGGACGCGCTGGGCTGGAATCAGACACATCCCAGATTTTCCTGCTCCTCATCCCAGCAGGTTTGGGCTGGGACAGCTGCCGGGTGTTTGGGCAGTCACTGAGCCAGGAATCCCCAAAATCCTGCCGTGAAAAGCAGCTGTGGCAGGCAAGGAGCTGCTTCCCAAGAGAAGCAGCAACAGGAAAATGCATTTGAGTCAGGAGAGGAGAGGAGGGCAGGGCAGAGGGGGAAGCTCAAGCAAGGCCATCAAGGCCATCAAGGAGATGTTTGGACGGAGCCTTGCAGAGATGAAAACTCCCTCCATCCCAGAACTGAATAAAATTCCCAGGCTTGGCTGTGTCCTGCACCTCCCTCCATCTCCCAAACATGCAGGAGCAGCAAACCTTGTCCTTGTTCCAGGGACAGGTGGGAAAGTGCTCCCAGCTGTGCCATGGGGGTCTCCAGCAGCGTGGGAAGGGCAGAGGGCCCCTGTCCGTCCCCCAGCACCCTCCTGCTGCTCCCTTTCTGCTGCCGGGAAGCCCCGCTTTGAATGCAGGCAGAGGCAGCCAGGAGTAACGGGAACATGAAGATCCTGCAAAGGCTGGAGCCTCTTCCCCATGGAGCCAGGCTGGGAGAGCTGGGGGTGCTCACCTGGAGAAGAGAAGGATCCAGGGAGAGCTCAGAGCCCCTGGCAGGGCCTAAAGGGGCTCCAGGAGAGCTGGAGAGGGACTGGGGACAAGGCATGGAGGGACAGGACACAGGGAATGGCTTCCCAGTGCCAGAGGGCAGGGATGGATGGGATCTTGGGAAGGAATTGTTCCCTGGGAGAGTGGGGAGGCCCTGGCCCAGGGTGCCCAGAGCAGCTGTGGCTGCCCCTGGATCCCTGGCAGTGCCCAAGGCCAGGCTGGACAGGGCTGGGAGCAGCCTGGGACGGTGGGAGGTGTCCCTGCCATGGCAGGGGTGGAACAGCATGGATTTTAAGATCCCTTCCAACCCAAGCCCTTCTGGGATTCTGTGATTCCATGATTCCCAGACCAAAGAGGGAGGAGAAATCCCAGGCAGAGCTGGTGGGGGATCAGTTCCTGCCCGGGGTCTGTGGGGGTTCTGTGGGATCACGGCTCCCACTAGTGGCTTCTCCCAAACACAATCGCCTGCCGGATACCTGGAATTCTGCATCCTGGAATTTGGGGCGTCACGGGTCTGCTTTCCCCTGCCCCGGGGTGCACAGAGCTGGAGCAGCAGGATCCCATTCCACCACACCCTAACTTTGCACACTGCTCCCCAAAAAGGCTCTTTCCTGCCCCCTGTGCCACCCCAGAGATGCCCAAATCTCCCAGGACAAGACCTGGCCCTCGCCTTGCTGAGATAGCCCTGGGAAAGCGGGAGCTGCCCATCAAATAACAGGTGAAGGACGTCCTGGGAATGCTGGGTTTGCAGATCCCGTGGAATATCAACCTGGTGTTTGCTGAGTGACTCTCACAGCTGGGTCTGTTTCCAAAGGTGTTGATAAAACACACAAAATACACCGGGAGGGAGACCTGGGGAGCTTGGAGAGCCTCGCAAAGGTTAAACTGGCAGCTGGTTCGAAGAGAAGCCGGCAGGAAATTCACAGCATTTCGTTGGTCAGCATCGGAATAGTTGCTCCTGCTTCGTACGGGACCTCTTGGATCGTTCAGCCTCCAGAATCCCCCCAAATCCATCACTTTGAGGTAATTACTGCTCCATTACACTGAGCTGACTGCGATCTATTTGCAATCACGGAATGAATTATCCCTTATGAGGGGAAAAAACCCTCCAAGTCTGGGGCAGTGGGGAGGGCAGGGAATAAAGAGCAGAAAATAAAATCAATTCGTGCCTCCATTAACACCCAACCACAGAGCTCCTCACCACAGTCCATCCCTGTACCTACAGCTCCCGCAAAGAGCCCGAAAAACAATTACAGAACAGAATTAAAATCACCTTTTTAAGTGAAAGTTCTCGAGACGCCTCCCTGCGAAGATTTAATCAGGCGGGTATTGAGTGCTGATGCAATAATTGATTATTAAATCACTATAAATACACATCTGTACAAGGCTCCAGTCCAATTTCCCCTCTGCAATAAATATTTCTCGGGGTGTTTATTTAATCCACGCCTGCCCACGTGAATTGCAGTGATGGATCTTCGGCTGCCTGGATGCAAAACAGGGGCTCGGCAACGCCGCCATCCATCAGCCTCTGAGCTGCTGTTAATAACATTCCCCGGGGGGAAATTCCAGGCAAACAGTTATGAATTTAGTGATGGGGAGCCTCAATCTTCTGTTTAAGGAGAAGAGGTGATGAGGAGTGCAAGAAGGCACCAAGCTGGGCAAGGATAGAGGGAAAATTTCTTGATGTGTTTGGGGTTAAAATGCATCCTGAAATGGCATTTTCCGTGTTTTCCTTTGCTTTTTAGGGCAATCAGTCACAAACCTGTGGCTGCCCTTGCCTTGCACCTCACTGGAGAGAGGATGTGGGGAGAGAAGGGCAGCTCACGAGCTAAGAATCTCCGAACAGCTCTAATTGGTTCAGCCAAGCCCCAAAAGTGCAGCAATTACCAGGAAAAATTAGCATCCAGCAGGGGGAAAAGGCTCAAAGGGCGACAGGGATAATAAAAAATGTAAACAATCAAAAAATCCCTTTCTCCTTCGAAATCCAGCCCAAGAGTTTTATTCCCAGAGGTGCTGGGCTATGGCTCGGATATGCTTTTCTCATGGATCTTGGCTTTCCAAATGGGTTAAAAGAATCCTGGTTTTGCCATGAAACCAAAGAGGGGGATTTGCACAGCCACGGAGGCTGATGGACAACAGCTCTGGAGATCCTTCCCTCCTTCCATCCCTCCTCCCGTCCTTCCATCTTTCCATTCTTCCTGCCTTCCCCCCTTCCATCGCCGTGTTCCTGTGTAGGGCTCAATGCCATTCTCTTCCTTCTTCAGCAGAGATCAAAATTTAACCAGGGCAAAGTCAGCCCCGAATGAGGAGATTTTCGAGGCCCTTTGAAGGTGTAAGGAGAACAGGGAATGATGCATAATTAAAGACATGAAGAATCCATGGCAAATCCCAGGGAAGAGGAGGGAGGGGCTCTGCCCCAGCCAGGTCTGAGGCCGTGCCCCGCCCATGCCACGCCCCCACATTCTCCTGTCCTAGGAATGAACCATTTTAAAAACTTTCTTTAAAAAGCCCTAAAAGCTGCATTTTCCAAGAGGGAAATTGAGGCACGGGTGTTCTGGGATCACTGATGTCCATCAGATCCCTGGGACACCCTGGAGTTGAAGGGAAGCAGGGAAACATCCCTGTTCTCCCTAGGGTTGAAATGCATCATGAAAAACCATTTCCCTTTGATTTTCCAGGGCTTCCAAACTTTTCCAAGGAGTTGGCCAAGTTGGGTTGGCCAAAAACTCCAGGAGAACAAACCCCAGCACCACAAGGATGCAGCCTGGGGGGATATTTCGGGATATTTCGGGATTGTTTTCCTTCTTTTCCCTTTGTTTATCAATATCTCCTGATAGGGAGCTGCAGATGTCACCACGGAAGATGATTACGGAGCGATAACTCCAAAGGGAAAATGGGATGTTTTATTCAGAATTTTTTTTTTTTTTTTAAAGGTATTTCTCAGGATTATCTCACCTCCATCCCAGTGCACCCACGCACGGATAAATCACAGCTCCGGTGTCACTTTTTGAAAGGATAAATGTTTCCGCTCCCAGGATATTTATTCCTTTTTGCTCTCATTTGACAGACAAATCACATCATCCCAGGATTTCCCTGGCAAACTTTGGAGCAGCCAACATGGCCCCAGGGATTTATTTCACTATCAAACCGTCTTGTTTTGGAGGGGGATGCGGAGTTTTGGGCCAACCTGATGGGTTTTGGGAACAGGCTGAGGTTGATCAGAGGGATTTACATTCCCTGGATTGATGGATTTTAGTTCCGTGTTCCACAAAGATGGGGATGGAGCTGGGATGGGAGAGCATGGAGTCTCCTGGCTGGAGTTTTCCAGGTGAAAATGAAGGTAGAGGTAATTGTCCACCTCAGATGGTCCTTTCAAATCCAACGCCATCAACATCTACAGCTTCCTCCTGAGGGAACTGCAGGGACAGCGCCGATCCCTGCTCCCTGTGACAGTGACAGACCTGAGGGAACGGCTGGAGCTGGGCCAGGCCAGGGTTAGGATGGATTTAGGGAAAAGGTTCTTCCCCCAGAGGGTGCTGGGCACTGCCCAGGCTCCCCAGGGAATGGGCACGGCCCCGAGGCTGCCAGAGCTCCAGGAGCGTTTGGACAGCGCTGCCAGGGATGTGCAGGCTGGGATTGTTGGGCAGGGTCTGGGCAGGGCCAGGGGTTGCATCCTTGTGGGTCCCTTCCAACTCGGGACATTCCATGATTCTATGACCCCACCATATCTGCAGCTGCAAAAAGCCCCTTTTCCCTCTGAAAACCCCAAATTAGGGATTGTCTGACAAAAAGCCTGTGCAAAATGGAGGATTTATGGAATAGCACATAAAATCCTGGCATGCCGGGCTGCTCCTCTGTGTCTGGACATCCCTGTTTCCCCCTAAACACAAAAGAGGTTTCGGAGCCAACACCATTTGCGGTAAGAGCAGGGTGGTAGGAGAGCAGAATCCCCTAATGGCTCGGAGATGTTTTACAGACCTTAATAACTGCGGGCTCACAACAACTCGGCAAGAAATAGGGGCTGTAATTGTCCCCATTTGCAGGGAGAAGAAAAATAGATACACACGAATTAAATGAGGGGCTGAGTAAAGTCTTATCAGGAGCTGGGGGAGCTCTCCATTACCTGGTGTCTTAAAATCAGCGCTGGATCTCTTTATATCAATCATACTCTGCCTCTGCCAGGAAGAAGAAGTGGCTGGGTTAAAAAAAGGCTCTTTGCCTTTCTCCCTCCGTCTCTTTCTCCAGGAATGTGCTTTTCCACTGAAAAATGAAGGAAGTTCACTTTTCTTCAAGCAGCTCCAGCCAGACCTTATGAGATTCATCCTGGTTTTCTCAAGGACATTCCCAAGGAAGAAGAAATGGGCCAGAATTGCAGGCACCGGGCTCCGAACCCTCCTGTGTGAGAATAATCCTGGGATGCTGCCAGCAGCTTTGGCTTGGGGTAAAGCCAATCAGAACTTCAGGAATGCTGTTTTCTCCAGAGGTTTTGGGATGGGGGCAGATTTGTTCCGATTTCCTCAATGTGCCCCCTTCCCACATGTCCTGAGCATCACCGAGCACTGAATGAATCCAAAAGATGAGGAGAAAAGGAAATTGGGGATTGAGTGGGGTAAGCGTGCAGGGACACCTTCCACTGTCCCAGGGTGCTCCAAGCCCTGTCCAGCCTGGCCTTGGACACTGCCGGGGATGGAGCAGCCACAGCTGCTCTGGGCAGCCTCTTCCAGTGCGTGTGAAACATGAGGCAAACCAGCTGTTCCTGTCCCAAACTGTTGAACACGGAGTGGGGAAGCTGAGAGAAATTAGAGCCTGGCACAAAAATCCCGGCACTGATTCCGCATTCAGCCAGTGCTGCCAAGGGTTTCTGTTTGCAAATTGCCTGCAAACAGATTGGAGAAGTCCCCGCCATATTCCTTGCTGGAAAATTTTTGCAAATTTCTTCACGGTCTGAGGATCAGCTGGAGTCCAAAACGCGATTATGGAATCGACAATTCCCAGTCACACAACTGCCGCTGACCAAGCTGTGGCCTTTTGATGTTCCTGCACCATAAATACACAAGAAAGGAGTCTGAGAGTCACTTTGGAAGCTGGAAGGAAACAAAGTCATCCAGCTGGGCTTCCAAAAGCTCTGCTGAGAGCTGTGCGAACCACCCCGAAAAGCAGCTTTTAGGAGCAGTCAGTGCCTGGATTCAGCACCCTGAACTTGTGGAGGCTTCCCTGCCTCCTGCCGTTGGCTGAGCTGGGGTTTAATTCCCCTCCTGTTTGATTCCTATCTGAACATTTCTAATTTACATTCAGCTCTTGTCACGCCTTTGCTGGAGATCCCTCGGCTCTCCGGAGCTTCTCCCAGAGCCACTGCCAATGGACCAACGATCATCCTCCACTCCAAGTGCTGCACTTGGATTTTCCAAGGCCAGGACCCTTCATTTGCAATGTTGGGTTCCAAACTAAGCCAAGCTTGGATTCAAAGCAAGAGGCCACCTCTGCTAAAACCCCACTGGGCCACCACAAACTGGGAATTCTGCTGTCAAGGAGAGGTTTGGAAACACCCCTGGCGGGGAAGATCTGTAGGAAAAGTTTGTTTTCTGGGAGAATTCATGCCGGCCGAGCTCGGCTTGGATTCAGAGCAAGAGGCCACCTCTTCTAAAACCCCACTGGGCCACCACAAACTGGGAATTCTGCTGTCAAGGAGAGGTTTGGAAACACCCCTGGCGGGGAAGATCTGTAGGAAAAGTTTGTTTTCTGGGAGAATTCACGCCAGCGGAGCGCGGCTGGCTCTGTTCAAGGTGAGCGAGCACAGAAGGGTCACGCTGCAGCTGTCTTTGGAATTAGAATAAATTATCCTCCTTCAGATGCCTCCTTAATGGCTCTGCTCTGCCGGATCCCGCTCTGGCCACACGCAGCTCGGGGGTGAGCTGAGACTGCTCCTAATGATCAGCTCGTTACACCCATGAATTATGCACAGAGCCAGCTTATGCAAAGCAAGCCTGGTGTTGTTATTATTAAATTCCTGACACCAGCCCTGCAGCTGGAGGCTCCCGGGCTGTCATCCTTGACTCCTGGTGAACATGCTGGCCAATATTGCCTCCGTGTGACTCCGTGCTCCTCCATCTGTCTGCACATCCCCACTTCTTGGTTTTCTCCTGTACCTTTTGTCACGAGCTTGTTCAGTCTCTCACAGGAGATTGACATGTCCCACGCTGGGGCCACAAACAGGGAAGAAAAATGCATTAAAACTTCATGTAGACCGTAGGTTTAAGGAATTAAAGATTTTTGCTAAGCTCACGGGGGAAAAGTGCTGGCCATGGCACCAGCTGGGATATCTGGTCCTTACAGCCGTGGATTTCCAGTCCAAACTCTCCCGTGCTCCTGCTGCCTTATCTCTTCCAGCCTTTGCACCTTTCTGGGACACTCTGCCTGCTGTCCAAGCTCAGATCCTGCCTGCCCCGTGCTCTTCCAGCTCTTCTCAGAAGGCCTGGATCTTGCAGGAACGTCTACATGCAGCTGTTGTCTAAATATTATTAAATACGAATATTCAAGGAAATCTGTTTTCCTCTGTTTCCTTGGCTCTGCTCAGTGCGCACTCGGTGTTTAGATGACATTGGAGAGTGAGGATGAGAGGGAGAGAGGAAGAGAAGGGGCGGGAGGAAGGGAGGGAGCACATCTGGTGCTTTGAGGAACTTGGTTTGAAGCTTGGAGCTTCTTCCTCTCAACTTCTCACAGGGCTGCGCACAAAGAGCCTGCAGAGGAACCTCTGGATTGACCACACAGAGGGGACCTCTGACACTTTGGGAACCATGTGTTTCATTTATCTGTCACCTTTGTTTACTCTCATTTGTATACTTAACTAATTTGACTTGACACAATAAGGGCATGACCATGAGAAGCAAAAGACATTGCTTAAATATTTCATAAAATGCTTTAGAAAAAGAGGCATGAGAGAATAAAGTCCTGGCTCCCTCGGCCCTGCTGGTTTTTATTAGGAAGACAGGAGTTTTGGGGGGAAATTGCCATCATTACCTCAGATTCTGCATGAATGCCTAATAAAACTCCTAAGGATATGTGAAATATCCGTGTGTTCACTAATGGGAATTGATTCAGCATTTGATCCATTTTTAAGCAGATTTAATGACGTTTCCTTGTCTGTGTCTCCCTGTGGTTCATTATTCCATTAAGTGCCATTTAGGCTGGGTGATGCGTGTAGAAGGGAACAGCTTGCGATGGCTTTTGTTTAACCAAGGCCTCCCCGGTGCTCCCGCGGGCTCTGAGCAAGTGACAGGGCCCATCCTGGCCTCCACTGGAGTCCCATGAAAGATACATGGGATCAGCTGGGAGTCACTGGTTTTGGCAGCTGTGCTCCTCACTGATGGATTTGGGGCGGGATTAACAATTTAAACCCAGCCCTGGTGTTAACATCTCCCTCTCTCCTTAGCGGCGTGCACTCCTGGAGCAGCTGCAGGGAAGTTACCTCGGAACAACGCAGCAATCTGGATGGGGAGATCTCCTGCTGGATTTGGGCTGTTCTGCTGTCTTGCTCCTCGGGGTGTTTTGGAACGTGCTGCGGGTTCTCCAGTGACTCCTGGTCATCTCCCAGGCCTTGGTGTTGACCGGGAGCTGTGGGAGGAACCAGCGGGATGGGTCCGGCCTCATGCCATTCTCCAGCTGATCCTGTTCAGTCTTCCAAGGAGTTCAGCTGGTTCTGAACCAAACTGCTTTGCCTTTTAGGCCCTCTCCTTTGTCTCCCAGCCTAAATTTCGCTGCTGTTCAATTGTGGCCTTTAGCCTCAGCTGTTATTTCCTGCCTTTGTTTCTCTTCCCTGACGCATTTCTAGAGAGCAGCCAGGTGCCCTCTCGCTCCTTGCCTGGGAAGGCTGGAGGAGCCTGGCTCTGCTCCTTCCCTCTCCCTTTCCAAGGACAATGAGGTTGCTCTTTGGAGCAGCTGTTCCGGGGCCGCTTCAGCCTTTTCCAGCAGGGGATTTTAAAAGTGTCCTGTGGGTGTCAGAGACAATCTCACCTGGGGCTGGCACAGCAGCAGGAATCCCTCTTCATCCCCACTGGAAATCGCTCCTTCCACATGTTCCTGGAGGAAAAAGCTTCCAGCATTTGAGGTGGATTTTATTTTCTTTTCCAGCCATACCACACTGCAAGAAGGACATGGAGGGGTTGGAGCGTGTCCAGGGAAGGAAATTGAGCTGGGGAAGGGTCTGGAGCCCCAGGAGCAGCTGAGGGAGCTGGGAAAGGGCTCAGGCTGGAGCAGAGGAGGCTCAGGGGGAACCTTGTGGCTCTGCACAGCTCCTGACAGGAGGGGGCAGCCGGGAGGGTCGGGCTCTGCTCCCAGGGGACAGGGACAGGAGGAGAGGGAACGGCCTCAGGCTGGGCCAGGGGAGGTTTGGTGGGATATTAGGGAGAATTTCTTCCTGGAAAGGGTTGTTCAGCCCTGGCACGGCTGCCCAGGGCAGTGGGGAGTCCCCATCTCTAGAAGGATTTAAAAGCCGTGTGGATGTGGCCCTTGGGGACATGGGTTCCTTGACAATTTTAGGTCAATGATCTTAGAGGGCTTTGCTTGAACGATTCAATGATCCGTGATTTCAGCTGTCCCACGGCGTGCTGGCCTCCCAGACTGCTCCGCAGCTCAGCTGGCACTCGGGATGAGCAGATCCCAGGGCCCAAAGTGTCCCACTCATTGCAGCTCCTCCAAGCCAGGCCCCCTTCACCTCCCTGCACAGCCTCCCCAAGCGCAGACCCTGCACAAACCTGCCCAGAACGCTGCTCCCGGGACTGCTGGCTCCCACTGGTGCCAGAATAAAGGAGAAGGGATGGATTCAGCAGGATTCAGACCATTGAAATGTGGAGTTAATTGGAAATTCTCACTGACTGGAGCCGGGGGCTGCTGGAAAACCTGCCCTGGAAATGCTTGAGGTGACTCGACTCAGCCTCGTGTCCCACGGTTTAAGGACAGCGTTAACGCCACCATCACCCACTCAGTGCCACTTAGAGAAATATTTAAAGGCACTGGGGAGATTCCTGACTCGATGTTATGCAGCAGCCAGTGACACACATCTTCAGCCTCAGCTCACCCCAAGCAGAAATGCTCTGACACATCCCCACGCAGGCAGGGCTTGCTTTGCGTGCTGTGGAATAAGAGAAAAAAAAAATCAATAGAATGTAAAATAAAGGCATTTTCAAAAATAAACCGGGCCATGATTCACTTCAGTTTCGAGCCCGTGCCCGCAGCCCTGGTGTGTAACCTGCTGGCAAAGCTGAGCAGAGAGCAGAGCTGGATCCCAGCCAGTAATTACAGTGATCAGGAGAATTGAAATGTTTTGCAAAGCTTGCTTGGCTTTTATAGGTGAGCTGCAGAACAAGACAGCTTGGAAGTCTCCTTGCCTTTAACAAAGATGCCATTTCATTATTCAAATGAGCAGGTCCCGTGGAGTGGTGATTACACAGCTGGTATCTGCCTTTCCCTGAGACTCCGGCTCTTTTGGGGATTTTGCTGTCTGATTCTGAGGGAAAATGGGAATAACGGGGCAGATGATTGCTCCTCAGGTGGGCTGTGCTTGGTGGATGCGATATCTCCCTCCTGTACGCTTCCACGTTCCGTGCTGGAGGAATTCAGGCCGCACAGAGAGCTGGGATGGCCCTCCAGAGCTCTCCAAAATGCCTGGCAGGAGGCTGGGAGCACAGAGTAAACGGGAAACTGAGGCAGGGAGAGATGAATCCTGTTTGGAGCTGGCCCAGCCAAGAGATTGGATAAGTCAGTGTGAGCTGGGCAGCTCTGTCTGCAGGGAGCAGGGGGAAGGTGCCAGGCCTGGGCCGTCCGTGCCCCTGTGCCTGCCCCCGCCTCCACTGAGCAGCACCACAGCAGCAACAAAAGAAAAAAAAAAAAAAAAAAAAAAGAGAGAGAAAAAACGAAAAGGAAATGTTATTTAGGAGAAAAAGCATTTAAAAAGAATCACTTCTTCTCCTTAAGTAACGGCAGCAGAGTCTGAATCCTGCTCATCATTTCAAAGTGCTGACTCATTTACCACTCGAAATGAATTGAGGGCTGTTAAAGGGTTTATAGAAGATTTCATTAAATATGGATTGAGCCAGCTTAAGATGGAAATTGTTATAAAAGCTGGCACCGTCTCTGAGAACCAAATGGTTCCGTTTATTACAGAGATATTTTACTGCTGCCTCTGGCCCGAGCCCCGCGGCGGCCGCGGAATGGCAAACGCAGCGGCGTGGGAACGGGGCTGGTGACTTCCAGAGTGGGAATGGGACTGGTGATTTCCAGAGTGGGAACGGGGCTGGCGTATTCCAGAGTGGGAACAGGACTGGTGATTTCCAGAGAGGAAATGGAGCTGGGTTATTCCCGAGTGGGAACGGCGCTGGTGTATTCCAGAGCGGGAATGGAGCTGTCATGTCCAGAGTGGGAATGGAACTGTTGTATCCAGCCTGGGAAGCAGAGCTGTTGTATCCAAAGTGGGAACAGAGCTGTCACATTCCAGAGTGGGAACGGAGCTGCTGTGTCCCAGGGTGGGTCTTTGCCCTGCAGAGCTGTTGTGGGTCCAGACTGGAGGGTTGATGTCACCCTATCACAGAATCCCAGAATTTCAGGAATGCTTTGGGATGGGAGGGAGCTTACAGCCGATCTCTCTCCCTTGCCTTGGCCACTTTCCACAGGCCGGGTTGCTCCACGCCCCTTCCCACCTCAGCCAGGATGGGGGCGGAGATGGAGCTGAGCCTCCCTGTGCTGCTCCAGTGGGAATGGGAAGGGCCACGCCAAGACCTTCGGCTGCCGTGAAGGATACAACAGAAACCCCTCCAAGATATTTCTGACAAACACCCCACTCTGTGCTGCACCTCCCACCCGCTCTGAGCCTCTCCCGGGCTCTGGGATCTCCAAGGAACGGTTGGATGGGTTGGGGCATGAGGAGGTGCCCAGCTCCCAGATTCCCTGGAACAGCAGGGAGCTCAGCTGTCCATGCCTTCACGCTTTGCAGGACCAAACCCATCCTGGCTGTTCCCAACCCAGGCCGACTCTTCCCAACACGTCCTGGCTATTCCCAGCTCTCAGCTCCAGGCAGTGGGATGGTGGTGTGGGAATGAAAGGGTTTGTCAGGATCAGGACAACAAGAATGTCCCCCCAGGCGAAGCACAGATGTGTTTGCTCTCCAACACGATCCCGACAATTAAAACAACTGTACCTGCATTTATCATATTGATGGGATGGAACACGCCTGGCTGCACCGAGGCTTTTCCAGTGCATTATTCATGGGGTCGGATACATTAAAACTGTTTGCATCTCACTTTACAAATGTTCACGAGAGGAGAGGGGCTGTGGGAAATCGAGGAGAAATGCCTGTGGAGGCAGGAGAGCATCTGTCCCTCGGCCACTGCTGGAGTGGCATTTGTCACATCCAGGGTATTTTGTTTCATTTCATTTCAAAGTGAGGAATTCAGCAAGATGGAAATCTCCTGGCTCCAATATCCCTCATTAGCACTGCATTGTGAACTTGAGCCACACGGTGCAGAACCTGGCCTTGAAGGTAATTGTGGAATTTGGGAAGAGTTTGGGGTGGAAAGACTTCAAGTGGATCAGAGCCACATCCACCACAACTTACGGGACACTTGATTTTGAGAGAGCTGTGGGCAAAGTGGCTTTTTAATGCTGAGGGGGAAGGAAGCTCTGACAGGTGCCCAGAGTGTTTTTAGTGCCTGAGCCTTGAGAGCTGAGCCTGGAAAAGCATCCAGAAGGAAGGCTCTGATTTCCTGCTCACATCTGCTTGTTGTCTCTGAAATCCCCAGGGGAACGGGGGAAAAAATCCAACCATGCACAGAGAGGTGAGAAAGAAGCTGGGGGAGGATTCCCTGCTGGAGAAAGCAGGCAGTGTCACCTCCAGGCAGCAGGTAGGGGTGACAGCCTTTTCCAGGTGAGGTGAGGAGGTGCCAGCCCGGCCCAGGGCCACGGGTGGAACCCGTCTGTCCCACTGTGGGTGTGGGCACAGGGGTGGTGTCCCCTCGGTTGGGCTGACACCTGCACACCCCGCCCCAGCCCCGTGGCTGAAGCTCCAGCTCTCTCATTCCCAGGTTGTGTCCCTGGTTTTGGCTGGTGCCACGAGCTGCTTGTGCTCACACCCGTTGCAGAGCCAGTGCTGGCTCAGCAGCAGCTCCAAATGTGCACAGCAATAATTAACCAAACCAGGTAAAATCGTTCCATAAAGGACGTGAGGGTGCAACCGCCCATGTTTTTGTTTCCTCCCTGCAGGCAATGACCCACGAAATGGGGCTGGGTTTGTTAGTGACAGCACCAAACAGTTAAGAATTCTCGATGCTGATTTGCTTGGGTTGAGCCAGTTATTTTTAAAACCAGGAACAAAATAAGTTGCCTCACCTTTGCTGACCCTCATCTCTTTTCAGCAGGTAGAGACGAGCTGAGCTGGTTGAATTTTCTTTTATTGGATTCTTTTGATTTTTCTTGGACATCTACCTGGGACATTAAAAGTCCTTTCTCTCCCTATACCCCAGTTAATGCAACAAAATATGAGAATCCTTCAGCCTCTGTTATAGGAGAAAAACCCCTTCACCTAGTGATAAGAAAGGATGATGCACTTTTCCTCAGAAAGGTAAAAGAATTTACAAGTAATGCATTCAAGGATCCCCAAAAATGCAGCAGCAGCTCCCTGAATGAGGAGAGCAGCAGTTGCTGGGCTTTTGTTGTGGATGGAAATGCTCAAACAGCAGCCCTTTGGATAAAGAAAGGGAGAATTTTGGTTCTTTCTGCTTTCCTCATTCAGGAAGCAGTGATGTCTGTTTGCTGCGCCCTCCCCGGTGACAGCCCCAGGTCCCCTCCCTGTGTGTGACCTTCAGGGACGGCCCTGGAGGCAGCTGGGGCCTCCTGCATCCTTTGGTGCTCATCCCACCCTGCAGGAGCCTCCCTGCCAGCCTCTGCAGTGCCGGGTGCTGCGGCCACCGACGGCGTTTCAAGGTTTCGATCCCTGCCAGGCTGGGTGGCACCTGCAGCCCAAGGACAAGGGCTTTGGGAGCTGCCAGATGTGCAGCAGCAGCAGCGCAGGGCAGGGCTGGAGGCTCCGGAGGGACTCAGAAGCCGTGTGGGTGTGGATCCTGGGGCCGTGGGTCAGGGGTGACCTTGGCAGTGCTGGGGGAACAGCTGGACTCGAGGACCTTAAAGGGCTTTTCCAGCTGGATTCCATGGGGCTGTGGCAGGAGGAAGGGATGGGGAACATCCACGGATGCAGGGGAAGGGCAGATCTTAGAGCCAAAGGGGGCGAAGGCCTGGCATGACAGGAAGGGTGAATGTCCCTGATCAAAGTCACCCCATCCCTGGGGCTGCCCCGAGACCTTTCCTTGGAAATCCCTTTAAAATTCAACCCTCAGACCTTTCCTCAGAAATCCCTTTGAAGCACATGGGCTCTCATACTAGATATTGTCCCCATGACAGGCACTGGGCCTTTCCCAGGCCATTCTGGGAGGGAATGGAAGCTCCGTGGCAGCAGTTGGCTCCTGGGATCGGGAAAATGGCGGCACAAACCCCACTTGTTTCAATATCTTCCCATTCCATGTGATCCCTGCCGGGCCAGCAGCAGGATCTCTGCCCTGGGGTTGTTACAGCTGCCGAGCCCGTCCTGGCTGGGCCATGTGTGACCCCGGTGCCCTCTGGCAGAGCTCGGCTGGGAACAGCCTGCCAAGGAGGGGAAATCCTGGCAACATCCCAGAGAGGCCACAACCTCTCTGATACCGCTCATTCCCTCCCTGCAGCCTCCTCTTTCTTTGTATATCACGCCCAGCAGTTCTTGGAAATGGGCAGAAAAGAGAAAATTCGGGCAAACGCCGGTGTTTTTTTAGCTCAGCCTTCATTTCTAGGAAACCAGGCTTGTTGTTTTCTGTATTGTGTCTCTTTAAAGCTGTCCTGTCACTGATGAAGCGGAATCAACCTGGTCATTCTTCCCTTTTCCTTTGCCTTAGATCCTGGTCTTTATTTATAGCCAGCGCCCGGAGCAGGAATGAGCAATCTCCAGCTCGGGGCTGTCCCTGCTCCCTTCCCTTAACCTCATCCCACGTGAGGCAGCTCACAAAGCTTTCCCCGTGGCACAGCTCTTCTCTGGAGCCTTTCCAGCCTCCAGAGGGACGATTCCCTTGCATTTTGTGGCAAACAAGCTTTGGTTTTGCAAAATGGAGCAAACCTGTCAGCGAGGGCTGAAGGAGAGGGCGAATCCCTCTTGTTTGCTCCAGTGGATTCTCTGCATCCCCTTGGCTCACTTGGGAATGCTCAGGGAATTTCAGGGAGTTTCTGATTTGTTTGGGTTTCCTTTCTGCATGGCCAAGGGATGCTTGGTCAGGCTCCTTGATCCTCCCTGGGAAGCGCCCCATGCCGGGTGACACAAACACTGAGCAGAGAATTGCAGGAATGGCTTCATTTGCTTTCTGAGCATTTAGGAATGAGGTGAATATTTCCAGAACTTTTTCGTGCAACTTTTAGTCTTAAAAATGGATTTTCTTCTTAAAGAAGCCTGAGTTTTTGCCCTAGACAGTGCCTGGGGGCGACGGGGCTTTGCAGAACATCCCAAACCTCCAGAGCTGGATCTGGAGACCCATCCTGTCCCCAGCCAGCAGCTCGGGACTGCTCCATAATGAGCATTAAACACGTACAAAGTTTTAGTGAAGTCTTGGAATCTCCTCCAGGGCACTTTAGGAAGAGAGGACCTGCAGAGCTCAGCTTTGATGTGGGAACAGTTACCTGGGGAGGCCGTCGGCTCCATCCCAGAGCTTGGACAAGCAGCTGTCAGGAATAGTTCAGGTGGATTTGATGGCCTGGGGACAAGAGCTCAGACTGCAAGACATCCCCAGGTCGTGCAGGTTACCCAGGGGCATCTCAAGAACTGGGCTCTGGGACAAAAAATGCAAATAAAAGCAGCAGAGCTCCTTTAAAGTCACACAGTGGATGTTTAGGGGGAGAATTTTGTTGGGGTTAAAGCCCTCAGGGTTTTGATTCTGGGGTGTTGGGGAGGATGTGGCAGAATGGTGCCGCCAGGAGCGGTCACATTGTCAGGAACCCTGCCTGGGGCTGGAAGGCTGCTGGATCAGAAGCAGCAAGTAAATGAAGTGTATGGGAATTAATCTGAGCAAATCCAGTTTGGGGCTTATTAGGCAATTGGTATGCGAGGGGAAGCTGCTCTTAAAGCACGTTTAGCCCTGGGAGGAGATTTTTGATCCATCCCCTTCAAGGTGCCAGAATGCGCCTCCGAGGAAACTCCATAAATATTCCCAAATAATTTGCCAGAACGGCTCGGCCGTGGCCAGAAGGCCCCCAAGGGCTGGGGGAAGCTCCATCCCCGTGGCCCAGCATTCCTGGCAGGCTGCAGAAATGCCGGAGACAACAATTAACGCCAATTGCCGCTGTCACTTCCTCGACGGGCTCTGATCAGGATTGATCCGCCCGCTCAATTTGGTTGTTGGGGATAGAATTTCTCATTTCAAGACATAAATCTCTCCCTCACTTATCAATGCAAAGATTTGTGCAGTTAATAGGCGCTGGCAGTATCTGTAATTCCACATGCTGGGCCGGGAGACTATCTCAGGGCTAGGGAATGGCCTCCTCTGGAAGGAAAAGAAAATTATTAGATTAGAAAAGGCAGGAGCACCGATATTTCTGTGGTTTATTGCCAGGATGAATTGAAGTCTTGGCCCTATTACGCTGATAACAAACCCGGCTCCAGCAGGGCCAGGGTGTGCATGGAAATATCTGCAGGAATAACCAGGGATGGTTTGGGATCTTGATTTTTTATAGAGTGGGGAAGCCAAGACCTCTGGGATGAGCAAACTCAGCTGGTGGGAGAATAAATGGTCTCAGATCCACCAAATTCTCCTTGCAAAGGAGAGGAGGCGTCGAAACTGCAGTGGGAATTTCCCTCCATCCTCTGAGGGAGTGGGTTCTAAGTCCAGGTCTTCAAGGCAGCTTTTCTTCCACCCCTCAAATCCTTTCCCCTCCAGCTTCAACGAGCAAACCTGACTCCAACGGTATTCCCCAAGGCCACTCCCAAAATCCATGTCCATCACAGCGTGGGCAGGGAGCAGCCAACTTCCAAATCCTTCTGCTTTCTGGAGCACTTGGAAATGGGGAAGGGAAGGTTTGGGAAGGTTCGGGAAGGGAAGGGAAGGTTTGGGACGGGAAGGTTTGGGAAGGTTCGGGAAGGGAAGGGAAGGTTTGGGACGGGAAGGTTTGGGAAGGTTCGGGAAGGGAAGGGAAGGTTTGGGACGGGAAGGTTTGGGAAGGTTCGGGAAGGGAAGGGAAGGTTTGGGACGGGAAGGTTTGGGAAGGTTCGGGAAGGGAAGGGAAGGTTTGGGACGGGAAGGTTTGGGAAGGTTCGGGAAGGGAAGGGAAGGTTTGGGACGGGAAGGTTTGGGAAGGTTCGGGAAGGGAAGGGAAGGTTTGGGACGGGAAGGTTTGGGAAGGTTCGGGAAGGGAAGGGAAGGTTTGGGACGGGAAGGTTTGGGAAGGTTCGGGAAGGGAAGGGAAGGTTTGGGACGGGAAGGTTTGGGAAGGTTCGGGAAGGGAAGGGAAGGTTTGGGACGGGAAGGTTTGGGAAGGTTCGGGAAGGGAAGGGAAGGTTTGGGACGGGAAGGTTTGGGAAGGTTCGGGAAGGGAAGGGAAGGTTTGGGACGGGAAGGTTTGGGAAGGTTCGGGAAGGGAAGGGAAGGTTTGGGACGGGAAGGTTTGGGAAGGTTCGGGAAGGGAAGGGAAGGTTTGGGACGGGAAGGTTTGGGAAGGTTCGGGAAGGGAAGGGAAGGTTTGGGACGGGAAGGTTTGGGAAGGTTCGGGAAGGGAAGGGAAGGTTTGGGACGGGAAGGTTTGGGAAGGTTCGGGAAGGGAAGGGAAGGTTTGGGACGGGAAGGTTTGGGAAGGTTCGGGAAGGGAAGGGAAGGTTTGGGACGGGAAGGTTTGGGAAGGTTCGGGAAGGGAAGGGAAGGTTTGGGACGGGAAGGTTTGGGAAGGTTCGGGAAGGGAAGGGAAGGTTTGGGACGGGAAGGTTTGGGAAGGTTCGGGAAGGGAAGGGAAGGTTTGGGACGGGAAGGTTTGGGAAGGTTCGGGAAGGGAAGGGAAGGTTTGGGACGGGAAGGTTTGGGAAGGTTCGGGAAGGGAAGGGAAGGTTTGGGACGGGAAGGTTTGGGAAGGTTCGGGAAGGGAAGGGAAGGTTTGGGACGGGAAGGTTTGGGAAGGTTCGGGAAGGGAAGGGAAGGTTTGGGACGGGAAGGTTTGGGAAGGTTCGGGAAGGGAAGGGAAGGTTTGGGACGGGAAGGTTTGGGAAGGTTCGGGAAGGGAAGGGAAGGTTTGGGACGGGAAGGTTTGGGAAGGTTCGGGAAGGGAAGGGAAGGTTTGGGACGGGAAGGTTTGGGAAGGTTCGGGAAGGGAAGGGAAGGAAAGGAAAGGAAAGGAAAGGTACTCATTTGGCAGGTGCAGGCAGCCAGGGGAACAGCTGATGCCATCTACTCCTCTGCTCCGCTGGAATTCCTGGGTGTGTCTGCAGGACACGGGCAATGCTCGGAACCCACCAGCCAATGATAATGGAAATAAAAATCGTTGTCTCTGTGGTTTCCTGCAGGAATTTTGCAGGGTTTTCCCCCTGGCTCCCGCTTGGGGTGCTTTGCAGGGTGTCCATCTCTCTGCTGGCTTCCCACTGGATTTGGGAACCTGTTTAGGCGATTTCAGGCAAAATCTGGGCATGGGCTGGAAGGTCCTTCATGGATTGTGGCAGTTTCCATGGCTGTGGTGCCGCCATGGGGATCCCACACTCACGTCAGCCGCAGAATCATGGAATGGTCTGAGAGGGGCTGGACTTTAAAGCCCATCCCGTTCCACCCCTGCCATGACAGGGACACCTTCCACCATCCCAGGCTGCTCCAAGCCCCGTCCAGCCTGGCCTTGGACACTGCCAGGAATGGGGAAGCCACAGCTCCACCGGGCAATCAAACCAAACACCAGCAGGGATGAGGAAACAGAAATTTTGGTGCCCTTTGGTGCAAATCTCCAAATCTCTGATCCAAAGTGATTGCATTTCATGGCAGAAAACTGAAGGGAACTGAACACACCAGGAAAACATCCCAGGTCTGGTTTGCTCATCACAGCAAAGAGGTGGCTGGTGGAAAAGGTGTCCCAGAGAGAACTGAATGGATGAGGAATTGTCTTCCCAGCTCCCTCGGTGGTAAACTGGGGATGATGTGAGGAGTGGTCGGTGTGTGTGGGCCTCCTGCATTGCCCATGGAGGTAACAAAAGTCATTTTGAGTAGGAACCACCTTTACTTTTTGCGCCGAAGGAGGTAAAAACACACATCCGTTAGAAAAAGAGTTCTGGGGGCACCTTATCCCCGGGGAATGAGTGATCAAGATCCTCGTGGAGAGAGATGAAACGCCCCAACTGAGGGAAACCTGTTGTCACAGACGCAAATTCCACAGGTACAGGAGTAAACCCCCGGCAGCCATGGCAGTGCAGGATTAGATTTGTCTGATAACGATCCTCAAAACACACAAACCCAGGATTTCTTCCCCTGCACTGAGGAACGGAATGGGATTTTGGCAGGTTGGGGGTGATTCCCAAATCCTGGCCACCCTTCCCAACACAGGCACGGCAGGGACAAGGACACGGGACAATTAATTTCTTCCTTTCCATGCAGGCTCTTGCTCTGACTTGAATTCTGAAAACCCTGCGGAAGGCAGGGCAGGAAGAAAGGCACCGTTTCCGATAAGCCGGGTTCAAAGGGAAGCATGAAATCCGGATGGATGTGGAGCCAGAGCAGCCTGGGCTCAGCTCAGCACCAGCAAATGCCTGCAATATAGATTTCATTTAGATTGAAGGATTTGTTTAGTGTGCATATTAGAAAACACTGCCCTTATTAATTCTCTTCCTTTTGGGATCCTTCCCTGTTTGTTTGGGTGTTTTTTGAAGCGAGCGATTTCAAAGTCAATTGAATCCTGGGGGAAGGTGTTGGCTTGGCAGGTTTTAAGCTCAAATTTCTTCATTTACATGCAGAGATAGCATGAGATTGGGAAGGGTAAACTTTCCATCTGCTCTAATAGGCATGGGTTGGGAATAGGAGGAAGGAAAAGTGCATCTGCAGGTCTTCAAATTTTACTGGGGATGTAAGCCATGGATCAGGCACCGCCAGATTCACCAAATTTGGAGTTTTCCTGAAATAAAGCAGCACCTGGACTCAGGTGAACGCAAATAAATCTCCTGTCTATCTCTTATCTCCATTTCCTGTGAGTTTTCAAACTCACACGTGCGAAATGGGGTTGGATTTGGATACAGGCGCCCAAAAGGTGCCTCTTGTGCCGGTCCTGATGGGATTTTCCATCCTTCCAGTTGGACAAGGCTCCTTCCTGCTGGCAGTGGGGCTCTGTGCCCGCTCCAGGAGCTGGATGGAGCCCAGCACATCTCATTTCACCTCACGCAGGTCAGCGCAGCGCCAGCAGATGGGCTTGTCATGGAGCTGGACTCTAATTCCATCGGCCCTTCCACCCAGACACGCCCTGGGAGGGAGGGGACGCTGCAGCTCCAGGAGCCCCTGGGGCAGGAGGTGTCAAAAATAAACTCCTTCTTCCATTAATATTTGAAGTTTCCCGGAACTGAGGGAGATTCACTGATCCAGGGTGTTGTAAATTGAGGAAAAAGGAGCACTGAGGTGTGATTTTTAATCCCTGGCCATGGCAGGGGGTTGGATCTAGATCTCAGAGGTCCCTTCCGACCCAACCTTTCTATGATTCCATGACTTTTCAGCCTTTTTCTCAAACAATGGGAATTTTCACACAGAGTTAAAAATGTATTTCTGAAGAGGCTAAAATGAAATATCTCTAAATAACAACTTCCGGCCTCCTCCCCTCCGCTCCCAATAACAAAAGCTGCTGGGAGCAGATGATGTTTGGAGTTTTATTGTGTTTTCTCCTTTATCTCCTGGTTTTTGGGGTCTTTGGAGGTTCCCCCCATGTTTCCTACACTACAAGGAGAGCAAGGGCCCTGCCCTCCTGCTGAAACACAAAATCCAAACCTCAGGAAGGAGTTTCAGAGGCAGAAAATCCCCTTTAAAGGGTGGTTTTTGCTGAATTCAACCCTGCACTGACCTTCTCCCGGCCTCTTGCATGAACCGAGGTCATTAAGCTCGGAGCTGCTGTTGGGTTTTAAGAGAGGGAAGAAAGGCCAGAGACACATTCCTTGCCTCCCCCTCTCTCCCTCCTTCCCGCTGATCTCCTCAGCCCCTGCAGGTTGCTCCGCAAGGAAGCGCTTTGGATATAAATAAACACAAACCCCCTCGGGACGCCCATCGCCGACAGTTCCAGTGCAGAGGAGGTCCCAAAGTTCAGAGTTTAATGCAAAAGTCTGAAGTGACCACAATTTATTCCAAATTGCTTCGCTTGATCCCACGACCTCGGGGAATTATCGCTGGAGGAGCCAGGGATCGGTAGCCGGGAGCGGCGGGGAGGCGGCGGGAGCACGGATGGGAGACAGCTCTGCCAAAGGAGGGCTCTGCCTGCAGGGACAGGGCTGAAGCAACGTTCGGGGTTTTAAAGGGCCTTGGAGAGACGTTTTCCTCTGGAGAGCTCGGGGATTTGAAGGCCGTGGGAGCAATCAACATCAAGCATCCCACGGGAGTCTGGCAGGGATCAGCATTTGGGCTCCTCTGGCCACACTCGCCCCATGGCATTTGCCGGGCAGACGGGTGCCAGGGATGGGGGGAATTTGGATTGAATTTCCTGGCTCCCTGCCCGGGGTGCTTTGGAGCTGAACTGCTCCCTCACTGCTGCAAGGCGCCAGCGCTGGGAAGAGCTGTGGGTGCCCGGCACATTCAGGGCTCCGTGAGGCTCCCGAAGGAGGTTCTGTGAGCATTGCCTGGGCTGAAAACCCGATAATAAGGAAGTGGACAGGAATCCGAAGAGGCAGAGCAGGCTGGATTCCCACAGACCCACTCTGGGATGGACTGGGATGGCCCTGGGCCCGGTTTTGCCGTTGATAACCCCCAGCCTGATGCTGGCAGTAGGGTCAGAGTTTATTCTCCTGCCTTTTATTTCATCCTTGTCTCTGCTAATTGAGTTCTGGAGGGGCCAAGGTTGCCTTGACCTCAGCTGAGGCTCCAGGGACAAATCCTGTCTCTGGCTGTGCTGGGCTCTGTGACCTGTGCCCGGTCCCTTCACACTCAGGGCAATCTTTCGAGTCTGCTAAATAACCCAAATGGATTTCCAGCCCTCAAACCCTTGCAGCAGCAATATTTAGGATTCCTGTGTGTGCTGGGGAATGCTGGAAGTGGCAGCTTCTTTGAGGCTGAGTCAATTGACAGGAGAGCACTGATTTCACCGAGCTCCCAAACCCCTCTGGGTCAATATGAGAAGATGAGGCACTCCAATGAAGCCGTGAGCGGTTTGTGCAGAGCCTCCGAGTCCTGGCTTTGTGACAGCATTGGAAACAGGAGTCCCAGGTTTTCGGGAAACCTGGCTCTCATTCCTGGTCATTTCTCATAACAGACCCCTTCTTTTTTCTGCCTTCTCCAATCACATTGATTGGACAATAACAGTCCCTGCCAAGATCTGCACATGGATGGGGACGGAGCACCGCCTCCCTCCGGTGCCTGGGATGTGCTGGGATCTGCCAGGGACACATCCCAGGAACCCCCACCAGATGAAATCAGAGCCTCCAAGGAGCCAGGCGATTGAAATCCTGGTTATTTCAGGTGGGATTTAGGGGAGATGAACCCTCCTCTTGCTCTAAAACCGCCGATGTGGGTGACATTCCCAGCTGGCACCGGAGAGCTTTGCTCCGGCTGCTCATGGCATTCACAGAGGTCATTGTTTAACTCATTTTGGGGAGGAAAGGATACAAATTAGTAACTGCAACCCCTCTTGCCTTCCAGGGCCTCTGCAGCCTGTCTGCAGCAATGCCCTGGTGCAGGAGAGCACTGGTGTGTGGACAGGGATGGAGCTGGGAAGGAAGATCCAAGTCCAGAAAAGCAGGAAGGGAGATCGGGTGGGAGTTGGTGTCCAATTCCATTGAGTCCTTCCTCCACCTTTGCTATCCTGAGATCGCCAAAAGGAGGTTGTCCAAGCCTCATGTTGGGCGAAGGCAGGGATTTTTGGGGTTATCCTGGGCAGAGACAGGAGCTGGACTTCGATGATCCTTGTGGGTCCTTCCCAACTCCGGATATTCCACAATTCCACGACATTAACACACTCATTGGGCTGATTTCCAGAGCCAAAGCTGAGCACCTTGGGGGCTTTGCTTTCCCCGTCTAAAAGTCACTCTGTCTGTACGTTACCCGGATGAACACCGGCATGGAAAAAGAGGATCGTGGAATCACGGAATCATTTAGGTCAGACAAGCTGTCCGGGATCATCGAGCCCAACTGCCAAGGCCACCGCGAAACCGTGACTCCAAGTGCCACACCCACGCATCCGTTTGATCCTTCCAGGGATGGGAACCCCAACACTTCCCTGGGAAACCTGTGCTGGCGCTTGAAGTCCTCGGAATCCCCCTCTTCCAAAAATCCCCACCCTGTGCACCTTGAGGAGGCGGCAGGAGGCCTTCAAATCCCCGCCCACACCACCCAAGCCCTGCTCTGAATCGCTCCCCTCCTCCCCTCCCCACACGGTGGCACGGATCTCAGATCTTTCCCAGGAGACAGATGCCGGTGCCATTATCCCCAGCTGTATCCCGCTCCACGGGAAGCCCATCCTGGCTCCAGTGCTATTCCTCATGGTATCCAATGCTCTCCGTCAGCATGGAAATCGCCGCCTGGCTGCATTTAATGCCCAAGTAAAGCAGCTCTTTCCCTGCTGGAGCCGAGTGCTTTTCCCGCAGTCAGACTTCCTCAAGCACATGTCCCGGGGTGCTCCAGGGAGCGCCGCTGGAGGGGAGGATATTCCAGAGTCACCCATGGGCCTCTCTCTAATGAGACTTAAATGAAGCTGTTTGCTGAGGAAATGCTTTTCCCAGCATTAGGAATACGGCTGTGGAGAACAACACCAGCTGTGGAATAACACCCGTCTCAGCCCAGCAAAGATCAGTGCTGGGCCTAAATTACATCCTGGCCCAGCAATTGGGGGATTTTTATCCCAGCTCAGCCTTTAGATGAGAAAATCAACAGCGGGAAGTGCCTCTTAATTTGCTAATAACGGGAATGTGAGCGGCGGCTCGCGCGCTCCCGGTGACATTGGCGGGATTTGGGCAGCGCAGGAGGCGCAGCCGTTGGGTAGCAGATGGCACTTCCACGTCTCCCATCAAAATGCAAAGTTCCTTAATGGATTTCTGCCACGGAGCAGTGCGGCAGGAACGGCTCGGGGCTGGAAGCGAGCAGAAGAAACGGGAATGAGCGGAATCGGGAGGCACCGAGGGCTGCTCGTCCCCGAGCCAAGGCGTCCAAAGGCAGCGCTGGGATGCAGCAGGGAAGGAGGCGCTGTCAAGGGCAAAGCTGACAGCTGCTCATTCCAAAGACAATTCCCTTTATTGCCCGTCGGCTCACACAGGGCTCCCTTATCTGGGGCAAGTGGCCGTCTCCGATGGGTGATAACAGGAGCGCGTTAGAGCCGTGCAGAGAACAACTCTCCATTTGCCAGCTGACCTGGAATATCAAGGGAGAGGGGGGAAAAAGAGATTATTGATCTAAAATAGCCCTCTTTTGGTCTATTTTATAGCAGTTGGAAGGAGAAAAAAAATCTCAGAGAGCTCCCAGTCCAATGAATGACAAGGGAGTGGGATTTATTATCCTGATTCATTCCTTTCTGAATGAGGGCAGGTGTTTCTCAAATGAAACACTTTTCCCAAATGAGCAGAACAAAAAGGGTTTGAAAACACAAAGGAAGCTGTGGCTTTTCCAGCTGGTGGAGATTTGTTTTAGGTATCACTCAGCGCTTTGTTTTCAGAGGGCAGAGAAAACCTCCACGGACCTTTTTCTGAACGTCTCTCGTTGGAATTCAGGATTTAGGGAGTTAATTCCCACCTTCCCCTTTCAAACTCCAGCTCATTTAATTTAAGAGCGGAAAAGGGAAGAGAGTGACACATTATTGAGTTTACATGACGGCCCAAAGACATGACAATGATGGGATTATGCGCTTTGGAGTAGCCTTATCATCCAAACTCCCACACGCAGGCAGGAACAGGAGAAATTCATCACTCAGTCCTTAGCACTGCTTGTCAGAACGAGGATGGTTAATTAATGTGACCTTTTTTTTTAATTTCAAGGGAGAGACCAGAAAATTCCGCCTCTCTTACATTTGTTGGTACAGAAATGAAACGAACCCCAAAGAACAGCAAACCATGAAGGCAACAAAGGGCGCTCAAGAGCTTTCTTCTTCCTCCCCACTCTGCAGGCCGGGGGAAAACGAGTGTGGAAAGAAAGTCTCAGGTAAGGAGAGCGGCTCTGGACTAAATGAAATATCAGGTGTGGTCTCAAGTCCAACAGCCCCAGCTGTGATCATTCAAGGAACCTCGAGGGAGACCTTCAGGAAGTGTGAGCCCAGCTCTAACGAAGGGCTGGAGAAAGGAGCAGAGAGCAGCCCGATCAATAAAACACAGGCTCATCCACAAACCTTCAAATCTATGCAAAAAAGGGCAAAAAGCAGGAAAAAACGCCCTGGAGAACAACAGGCGAGCGCAGCTTATGGCCCATCCCACTCCAACCAAGGGACAGAAAAGGGGAATTTTTCAGCAGTGTTGAGTCACCCCTGACTCCGGGATCTTTCCCAACCATCCCTACTTCACAGCATCAACCTCGTGATTCCTTTTTTCCAGGGAATAAAGCTGCTATTCAAAGCTGCTGGCTCCAGGGTTGGGCTGGAAGAGCAGCGATGTTCAGCCCCTCTCTGGGGAGGCTCGGCACAAATCCCCTCATTAGGCACCGGCTGAGCACAGGTACCGCTGCTCTGGGAAGCAGCACTTTCTCTTTCTTTTATGTTTAATCTCTTTTTCCACTCCCGCAGGTTGAAAACGTTTCCTCCAGGACTCTTCGTGCTGCAAGGAAAGTTCCTCAATGTCAAAGCTGGAGGAGGTTCAGGCGTTGCTTCGGGTGAGGATGGAGTCGGATGAGGCGTTGGGAGGAGTCTGGAGAGCAGACGAGGAGCAAGGACACCCCGGGTGCCTCCATCCCTTTTCCTCTCAGGGAGCCACAGGGAATTGTGGCCATGGAGAGCCCACGTGTGTGATTCCAGCAGCTCCTGGAGCCGCTGCTCCCATCCCAGGTGGCTGAACGCTCTATTTAACTCATTTCTAAATATACCTTGCCCGGCCAGCGTCTGGCAGCGGCTCCACTCTGGCCACAGGCGAGTTATATAAAATTCTCACCTCGGCTTCTCTCACTCAGCCCAGCAGAGCCACGGCAGCCTCTGTTGTCCTCCAGCTCTCAGCTCAGCTCATAAAAACATGGAGAATGAGACCTGGACGTTTTTCCCTTCCAGACAGGAGTAGATTTACTCGGAAATGCCCTCTCGGGTATCCCAAACCGTGGCTCATCCTGAGTTCCACTGCAGCCTTACCGGCAGAAACAGCGCAAGGAAGACATCAGCTGCTTCAGAAGGGCATTTTCACACCATTCAAATGCATCTGCTGCCTTTTTGGTTTGCAGCGCTGTCACCTCGCTTCAGAATGGATGGGAACGGGAACAGAGGAAGAATTTATAAAAATTCTTCACCCCTTTCACCCCCCAATTTCCTGGGAATTCAGGAATTCTTTTTGTTCTGGCCTGACTCGAACCATTTTTATTTCCTCCAGAAGAGCAATCCCAGGCTCTGTGATTCTTTCACCCTCAGTCAGAGAGGGAAAAACCTGTTGGGTCTGGCCAGGTCCTGTCAGCAGAACAGCCGAGACGCTCAGCACGCGGCTGCTGGAGGATCCCGCTTGAGGGATGAGGCTCCCACTATCCCCGTGAACGAGGCTATAAATGGAACAAACCACTTGGATCCTTTCTGATCTTGTCAGAAATCACTTCAGCATCCCCATAACAACCACGGCCGCACAATCAGATGTCCAGGAAATGAATCCTGTTCTGCCAAGCACGGATGCTTCCGTGGCTGCAAAGCCTTGGCCAGAGCATCTCCAGTGGCACAATGTCCGTCCCCTCCCGGAGCAGATTTGCACAGCCCTTCAAACCGATTGTCCAGGCAGGGTACAGGAACCTCACTGGGTTTTCCTCTGGGTGTGTTTTGTCTTCCTTGTTTTTTCCTGGAGAGGATGGCGGCAGCTATGGAAAGTGTTATCCAGAGAAGAGGAGTTCTAACGCTGACTGCCCAAAGCTGGCAGTGCTCAGGTCAAGAGCAAGAGCTCATCCCATCTCAAATTCCACTTTTCTCTGTTTCCTTCACATCCCAGTGAGCTTTGGAGGTGCATGAACCATTGGAATGCTGCTGGATGTTAGGAGGAATTCCTTCCCTGGGAGAGTGGTGAGGCCCTGGCCCAGGGTGCCCAGAGCAGCTGTGGCTGCCCCTGGATCCCTGGCAGTGCCCAAGGCCAGGCTGGACAGGGCTGGGAGCAGCCTGGGACGGTGGAAGGGGTTTAGGGGGTGGGACCGGATGGGCTTTAATGTCCCTTCCAACCCAAGCCTTTCTCCCATTCCATGATTTTATGAAATTTGGCTCCAATATGAAAACATTCTCACCTGACTCTTGAACTCTTAAAACCGGACCAGATTTTAAGAAGGTGCTCAATTCATTCCATTCCATTCCATTCCATTCCATTCCATTCCATTCCATTCCGTTCCGTTCTTTCAACAGGTCTGCTCCCTGACCTTCCCCACCAAAACTCAGGAAATGTTGAGGAGCTGCAGGAGATCGTTCAGGGCCCATCTCTGAGATTTTAATGTGAGTTTTTTCCCACACGTGGGACCTTCTGGACTGGATAAGGACAGCACCTTGGATCAGCTCTGTCCCGTCAGCAGCCGCTGGTGTCACAGCCTGTGCCAGCCTCTGCCATCGGCTGCATCCAAGTGGGTGAGCCAAAGGCTTCCCAGCTCATGGGACACCAGCTGTGGCCGGAACCTTGGAGCAGAGGGGAAAGAGGCCATGAGAGGCAAAGATTGCATCACGCAGAACCAGGGGAGAGGCAAGCAAGGAGAGCAGAGCATGGCAGGGGCACCAAGGAGATGGGAAAGAGGGAAAATGGGAATTTTAGTGCTTCCTGGGGGAGGAATTCAGCATGTGGGGTCAGAAATCTTCAAACAACCCAGGGCTGGTGGCTGTTTCTGAGAGTGCACCGAGATTCAGGCTCTGCTGGTGCTTCTGAGGGTCCAGCTGGGCAGGGTCCATGGATTATCCCTCCCTCATCTCCTCAGTTCCACGTCTCATCGCGCTGGTACCCAGCCGCACCTTTCGTGAACCTGGATCTCATGTGCTCTCCTGTGCTCTTGAGCCCTGCAGGGCATCCTGATGTCAAGAAGTGCTTCCAAGGTTCTTCAGAAGAGATCTGGCATAATTAGTCTTAATTTATCCTCAGTAATTGCCTGCGGCATCCGTCAGCAAAGAGGGGGCTGGAAATGCAGGAGGAGAGATCCTTTATTTTTCATTATTTATTTTCCTTGACACAGAACAGTTTTCTTTCTGCAGGGAAGCTGCTGGGCCGAACTTGTGCAATAAATAAACAACACCAAAAGTTTCTGGGGAGCGCTCTGATTTGATTAATTTTGCCACAAGGAACTTCTAAGTAGGCAAAAAAAAAAAAATAAAATCTGCAACCACCAAAGTAATTTTCATTTTTAAGTTGTCATTCTTTGCGTTTGTCGCAGAGCTCTTCCTGCCTTGGGAAGAGCCAGGAATGCTCTTGCGTGGATCAGCTGTTATTGGACCTCAGAAAAATCTCTCCTCCACCCACACTCAGCAAAGAACTTGTGGATTTTCCTCCTTCCAGATCCTTAAAAATAGGGATGCATTCCAGAGGTGTCCCCCAGGAAAGCTGGGTGGGGTCTGGTCGTTGTTAGCTGGGGACAGGGATTAAGACTTCCCCTCCAGTTCCAGAGATGTTCCTCACAGGCTGGCAGCTCCCTGTCTTCCATTTCACAGCTTTTCCCTCTGGTAAGGCTCATATTTTGGGGCATGAAGTCATTGCTTGAAGCCTGAGATTCCTGAGTGAGATTTTCCACACGTGGGATCTTCCAGGCTGGATATAAACGGTTCCTTGGATCAGCTGTGCCCGGGCAGTACCCGGCAGTACCCGCCTTCCTGCACTGCTCCTTGCCTTTGGATCCCGGGGAATTCCTTCACAACGTCTTCCCATCTGCTCCAGCCTCCGGGTGCTCTCAGGAGAGCCGGTGCTGCCAGCTGGGTGCGGTGGGTGGTGGCTGAAGGGCCCTCGGAGCTGGAACCTCAATGATCTCCGTGAACCTTTCATGCCCCACAGTGGGCTGGGAAACAAAGCCTGGAGGAGTCCTGCAAGGGAAGGAGGGAATTCTGTGATTGCACTGAGCTGCTAAAGCCGGCGTGGATGGCAAGGTCTGGAACCCAGCAGTGCCGGGGTTCAGTTTGCCCCAAAGCACGTAGGAAAACCATTCAGAAATGTTTAAGCTCGGTCTAGTCTGGCATTTTTTATTTTCCCACAAAGCAGGCGGTGCAGAAGTTTTCCAGGGGAGGAAGTGTTTCCGAGGATCGGGAATTCCCGGGGCTGCATGGAGCTGCCTGAGGCGCAGTGGAGCTTCATCCAGCGCGGCTCCAGGGGATAAAATCCCATCCCTCGGACACCGCCCCATCCCAAGCCTTTGCACTTCGCTGTGTTACTGCCGGGGAATCCTTTCAACTGCATCGGTTCCCATTTAAATCACGGCAGTTTCCAGGTCCATCTCCAGCCGCACGTGGGAGCAGCAGCCGAAATTTGCTGCTGCCTGAGAGCCTCGTGGTGCGGGTGGAGGTGGCACAGCCCGGGCTCTGTGCAGGGAGCGGTGCCACCGCCACCCCCGGGGCCATCCCCGCTGCCCAAACCCAAACCCAGCCCCACAGGGGTGACCCGCTGCTGCCCCACGCCCGGGGGCTGGGTTCAACTGGTGCAAATGCACCAATATTTCACCAAAATCGGCTCTTTCCCACTTATTCTCTCTCTTTAACAGCTCCCACACACACAATCAGCAGCCACACGGCCGGGGGAAAAAAAAAAAGTGCTAGAAATGACAGCAGAGTAACAGAAAAACGAAAACATTTTCACAGCCTTGTCTGCTGGTTTTAAGTGCATTTCACTGCAGCTCAAAATTACATTATTTAGTATCAATTATCCTTCGATTGAAGCTCGGAGAGGTGGCAAGGCGAGCATTTTTATCTCATTAGCATGTCTTGCCTGCTAACCATTTGCTGTATTCCCTCCCTTTGATCCTGTCTTTGATTATATTGTGTGACAAAGGCCCGTGTAATCTACCATTATTTCCATTAAGAGCCGAGCTGCCCTCCTCTTTGACAAGGCAATTTATTCTCACCGCGGCGCCTTTGTGCAGCCCGGCCAGGTTGCCGCCCTCTGCCCGGCCCGGCGGGGTGGGATTGGCAGGAGCTGCTCCGGCCGGGGTGGCAGCGGGACCCCGGGGCGGCACCGAGCCGGGCTGCGGGCGCTGACGTTCGAACGGGCAGCGGGAGGGAAGGAGCCGCTGCCGGGGCCGGCGCGGGTCAATGGTTCTGCTCCTCGCCCCGCAGAGACGCGATGGGTGAAGATGCGGGAAAGGGTCCTCGAGGAGGTGAGATCCATAAGCGACCTGTGAGCGTGAATAACTTGTTTTGGAGCCCTGGACGAGCTGGATCTGCCCCCCAGCACTCATTTCTGGTGCCCTGCTTGGTGTCCAGACCCAAATCTGATTTAGAGCAAGAATCCTGTGATCTCCATCCATCTTTCCAAAGTCACTTTGAGAAGCCAAGTTATTTATTTAGAAATATCCTCCTTACTGGCGCTTTTTCCCCCCCACAATTTTGCAGCCACAAGCTGCTGCTGGAGCCAGAGCAGATCTGCCCAGCCCAATTTGAGAAACTAAATCAGGCCTTATGAAATAATCAGGTATTTAGGAAACCGATTGGAATAATTTTGGCCATTATTTGACAAAGCCTGAGCCGTTCTTTAATCTCAGCCTTGAGAGTGATGCTCCTGTGGCAAGGACTCAATGGCTTTGGGCTGGATGCCCACACGGGGCTGCAGCCCAGCGTTTTTCCAGGGAGATGGTGCAGCCCTGGCTGCTCTTCTCCACCTCCTCCGAGTGTGAACAGCTATACCTGCCCTCAGAAAAGATGCACTTAAAATAAACCTCCGGTGCGGTGAAAACACCAGCTCCGGCTCTCCAGAAGGATAATCACGGTCCTTCATGTCAACACAGCTTATTATTTTCCCTCGCTCTTCTGGTCTAAAAAAGGCAGTGGGAAATGAGTCGTGCTTGGGGAATAAAGAGGGTTTGGCGGGAATCTGTTATCCATGGCCGTGTGGAAGAGGAGAAAGCCATTGAGAGGAGGGAGTGGGAATGAACTGGCGGTGAAATCTCCTGTCGGAGAGACAAAGATTCAGGCCCAGGGACCAAAGGCTGCCTCCCCTCCTCCCCTTTCATTAAAATTTCTTCCTCTGCCTTAAAAACAAATGAGTGGCCCAAGGTGCTGAACAGACCTCTGAGCTCAGGTGGGGCCCGACACTGCGGTGGAGCTCGTCCTGAATTAACTCCATGGAGAGGACTTCTTGATGAGGGCTCCAAGCTGGCTGCGTTCTAAGAAGCTCCCACGAGATTTTCTGGCCCTAACTTGGTGAGGCACCAGGGCTCCTCAGCACCTTTGTGCAGGTGAAGATGCACGTAAAGGACCAGGAAAGAATCCCATGCCAAGAGCACCCACCTGTGCCTCAGCTTGAACACAAACAGCTCCAGCAGCTCGTGGCATGGAAATATGACACGGCAAAAATCCAGCGTCCAGCATTAAAACCTGCAGAATATGGATTTTATCCCTTAAATCTCTCTGTTTTTTAATTTTTATTTTATTATTGTTTAAAATAAATTCAATATTCCTGATTTTTTCTTTTTTTTCTTGTGATTTCCACAGGCTGTCTTGTCTCAGCAGAGTCCAGATCTGATTTAATTAATGAGATAACCTAAGAGCGAACTCTGCCTGTTTGTAGCATTTTTCTGATGTTTCAGGGGGAAAAATAACTTTAAAGGAGCCTTATGAATGATCTTTGAGCTGCAAAGTCCGGCTGTAAGGAACAAACCTGGCAACAAGACCTTAGTGCAGGGCAAAGGCCTCGTGTCCTGCTCCCAACATGGATAAGAACCAATGTCCTTGGAGAATCCAACTGAGAAGAGGAGGCAGCCGCTGCAGGAGATGTTCCAGGCACAGGGAAAACCTTCCCCTGCTGCTTTGGAACTCGGCGTGCTGGGATTGTTGCTGTCTGAACCTGGAGGTTTAATGAACATCGGAGAACTTAAAGCGCAAAAGCTTTTCTAGAGCAAATGGCAGAAGGGTTTTTGTAGGGCGAACAGAAAGTTTGTCATTGTCCTCAGTTCTGGTCTCGGTAAAATTTTAACAAATTAGAAATAAAGAGGTAAAATAACCCAAAAGGAGGCTTTTTTTGGGCTGAGAAGTGTCCACATGAGGGTTTCCAGGCCCACGTGTGTGGAGAAGTCCTTTGGAGAACGGCTGAGCTGCAGCCCCAGAGCTCCTCAGCTCTGGTGGAAGAGTTCCTCCCTGGAACCCAGCACCGGGAGGCAGAAGGTCGGGCTCCATTATCCCCAAATCCCCCTGGATTTCCAGATCTATGCATGTTAACTGCTGCTTTCTTGCTTTTATTAATTCATAAATAAATGAATGGAGTGGGTTGATCCTTCTTTTTCTTCCTTTCTTTTTTTTTTTTTTCCTTTTTAATCTTTGAAGTGTTTTTGAAGCAAAATAATTGGCGAAGAACCTGTCCCTTTCCCCAGCAGCTCTGCGGATTCATTGAACTTTCATAAATGCTATTTCTCTTAGAATAAATCTTTATTAAAAATGACTGTAACGACCCTCATCTGGGCAGGAGAACCACAACCCCAAATTCCGTTCTTTCTTTGGAGAACTTCACCCTTTCAAACACAGGGAGCTGTCTCCAGGGAGCCTCAAACAGCTCGAAATCACCCCAAAAGGAAAGCAACAAGTAAGAAGATGGGGTTGAAGATGGAAGATCGGACACATCTGCAGCTTCCAGCCGTTCATGGAGGGTTCAGGTCCTCGCTGAGATGTTTTTTGGAGAAGGGAAGGCAAGGAACATGGAATGGTGATGGCTGAGGAGATGGGACTGGGTGATGGAGCCCAATGGGGGCGCGGAGTTTTGCTCTCAGCACGTGGGGAAATGAAGGAGACTCCCGTGAACGGCTCATTCCTGGTTTTCAGCCAGAAAAATCAGCTTCAGCCTCCCCAGCAAAGTCCCACAGGCAGAGGAAAGCCCGTCCCTGCCAGTGCCTGCCTCCACCTCCCAATTTCTCCAAAATTAAACCCCATTAATTGCTTTGCTCCCTTCCCACCCAACATCTCCACTTGGACTAAACCAGGCTGGGAAATCCTGCTCGTGGGGGAAACCACAACACCAGGAAAACCCGGCTTTGCATTCCCAGAGGAAGCCCTCGATAACGATTCCGTGATGTGGGCATTATTTTTATTTTGAAATCACCGTTTCTTTTATCACCTGTTGTACCTCCCAGCTCCATTATTGGCTGCCCTGAGCAGGCAGAGCAGCGTCTGCACGAGCGGGAGGAGGTGTCAGGGCTCTTCCAGGGTGAATTAAAAAGGAAACCCCGGTGAAATGAAGGAGCTTTATTTCCTTTGGAAGAGGCACTTCCAGGGGTGTTTTGTGGAAAATGAACCACTCCAGCCTCACACAGGACCTAAAGGCCCCCTCAAAACCTTTGCAAAGCTTTTGAAGTTATTGCGAACAGCAAATCAGGACTCGGCAATTGACCAGTTCCATCTTTTCCTGAGTGAAAACAGGATGGATTTGGCTCCTTTTCCAAATCTGAAGTTTGTTCGTGCTTTGAGGGATCTTTCCATCCATGATTTTCCCATCCAGGCTCCCTCAGCAAGTCCAGTTTGGTTTTTTCCAAAGTTTTTTCCACCCTTTACGCGTTGTCCCTGGCCACTGCAATTCCAGAGTAATATTCCCACCACAGAGGGATGAGCAGAGTCCTGGGAATGGCGGAGTGACCCCAGCAGAAAATCAAGGCGAAAACAAGCACAGAAAAAAAGAGGAGGCAAAGATTGAAACCCGCTTGACCCCATTTGGGAAAACCCAAGAGCTTAACCAAAAAATCCTCTCAAAAGGCAGGAAATAGGTTTCATTTTCTCCAAAGTTTTTTGTTGTTCCGAGACAGGAACAGGTAAGAGAACTTAGAGTCAGCCCTCCAGCTGTGCCAAGTGTGTTCCCACCTGGAATCATTCCCAAATTCACCTGGGAAGTGAATCCTCTCCAGAGCTGATTACCAACCACGGGGCAAAACATCTTGGAAATGCACACCAGGGGGAGTTACTGGAGACAGTTCCTGGAAAAACAAAGAGCTGGGGAGAATTATTCCATTTTTGCTTTGCTGGGATGGCAGGGGCTGTGGCAACTCCCCAGAATTGCTCAACTCCTTTTAAACCAGAGCAGTAGGGACAGAGCTCAAGGAAAAATGATCATCAAATGAGGCAAGCAAAGCTTCCAGCAAAAAAAAAAAAAAAAAAAAAAAAAAAAAAAAAAAAAAAAAAAAAAAAAAAAAGGACAAGAACACCAGGAAAATAAAATAAAAGGGAAATGTGAGTTAATGGAAGCTTCAATCACAAGACAGCAGGAGCCACGGGAGGCCGTCACGGGGACAGCTCACTCTGAGGGCTGGAAAATTGTTCTCTGGAGAGCAGGACTGGGACAGCGGGATGGGCTTAGGGTGCCCGGGGATGGGGGAGAGATCGGGCTTGTTTTGCCCTCCTGCCCAAAGCTGGGCCCTGGACACGGGGTTTTCCTCGCCTGCCTCATTGCAGCAGCTCCAGGGAAGGAGAAAAGCTGATGGCAAAACCAGAACTGGGGTTTAGGGCCTTTAAATCCCGGCTGGGGTTGTTTTCCCCCTTGATGGGAGAGATTCGAAAGCAGCCAAAGTTTGCCCTGCGCTCCCGTGGAGTTCAATGGGCTGAGTTATCCCAGCTGGCAGGAGGCTCCATGGATCCCCTGTGACACCAAAAACTGTGGAAAAACCTTTCTGCCGTGACCCATTGAGATCCTTGCAGTTCCATCTCCTCTCCCATCTGTCACACCTTTAAAAGCGGAGCTCTTGCGTCTCCTCTCGTTTCAGCGTTTCCAAGGCAGCCCCAAGGAGCTCCTTCACTTCCCCAACAACATTCCAGGCTTCCAGCCTCTCCTCCCCAACACCAAAACCAGCGGAATTGGCTGTAACGGAGCCCTGGATTGACCTGGGCCATCCCCAATGATGCCGGATGATTTTTGCCTTTTCCTTTTATGTTTGTAGCCTTCCCAGAACCTTTCCCTACCCTTTTCCCTGTACTTTGCCCTACCCTTTTCCCCAGCTGGAAAGACCAAACGCATTCCAAAGCTCCAAGTCCCGCAGGGTCCAGGGCCCTCTCCTCATACAGTTTTATGGACCTTGCAGATGAGCAGATCTGTCGAAAATCTCCCAATAAGAAACTGAAGAGATGAAGTAACCCTCCCCCTATTCTAATTACCCCCCCATAAATGAGATTCCAGCCCAGTTTACAAAATCTGTTCCAGAGAGAGAGAGAGACTCCATCCAAGGCTGGAGCCTCCAGTTCTGGGATGGTGCAGAGCTCTGGGCCTCCTGCTGTGAATGTTTGGTTTTCCCGCTTCACAAAACCCCAAACTGAGCTCAATGTCACACTGCAAGAATTATGGGTGTGTGGGGCTGAGGCACGGAGTGTGTGTGAAGGGTGCAAGGAAAGGGAACAGGGTTTCAAATGCATTAAGGGTATAAAAAAGAGAAGACAGAAACCATCGGGCATCCCCAACAGGAGATCAGCCACATCCACCCGCGTGGAGGAGCTGAAATCCCTGCCAAGCCCAGCTCTCCAGCTGCAAGCACCCCTGTGCATGCCGAGCTCTTGCATCCCCGGCTCCCCAGCCGGCAGCTCGCCTGCACCGCTCACAGGCACGACCTTGGCTGGAGCGCCTCTCTGCCAGCCCTGACGGGTGTCTGCTCTGAAGATGAATCCCGGTTTTAGGTCCCAATCAGCTCCCCTGGTTTAGGCCAAATGCATCCATCCCTCTTCCAGCCTATTAAGGGCTGGGATAAAGCTCCCAGCTAATGCCGGCTGCAAATCCAGCACCGCTCGGGAGATGTCAGGCACCCAAATAATTTTTGTTGTTTGCTAATGAAAGAATTCCTGAGGAGCAGGAAAAAGGAGGAGAAGACGGCGCCAATAAAGACACTGAGCTCCAATTAAATGAGTTTCCCCGTCTGCCTGGATTTGTCTCCAGCTCGGAATTGCTCCAGCAAGGTCAGAGTGGGGTGGGAGCTGTGCATCATTCCAAGAGTTTGGCATTGCCCTCTCTCCAAGGACTGCAGAGATCCAGAGGGTGCTGAGGTGCCAGGCTTTGGGCTGGGGAGGAGGGAGCCCCACATGTGCCTGCCCAGCTCCCTCCTGATGCTTCTGGGAGAAGCAAAACTGGATAAAAACACTCAGGTTTCACCCCAAACGAAAATTTCCTGCTGAAAAGTCCCCACAACCTGGAGCTAAGGAAGCCCTGGCACACCGTGTGTGATTGCACAGCTGGAATGTGAGCCCAGAGAATCCTAGAATCCCAGAAGAGCTTGGATTGGAAGGGACCTTAAACCTCATCCCATACCAGCCCCAGGGACACTTCCCACTATCCCAGGGTGTCCCAAGCCCCATCCAACCTCCCCTGGTGTGATGATTGTGCTGGGTCTCTGCTGCACAGCCCCTTCCAAGGAGCTTTGCTGCTCCTTCCCTCAGCCGAATCCTTTTTCCATCGGGATGAATCTCCTGGGAGCTTTCCCATGGAATGAGAATCCCTGAGCTGCAGTTGGGAAGCAAAAGCCCCCAAAGCCTGTGTGCGCCCCAGTGCTGCTCCAGCGGCTCCAGAGGGGGGAACAAAACCCTCCCTGTTTGCTGATCCCATTTTATTTTTTGCTTTCGCGGCTTCTCCCAGGGACAAATAAACACTGGAGCCCTCCCTTGGCACTGGGATGAGGTCGGGATGGACTCCTGATGTCATGGATGAGGGATGGCAGCGAGGGCAGGATCCACCCAGCCCTGGATCCACACGGAAACCCCTTCACCTGAATCCCTCTGGAATTAACTTGCACCAAAACACACCTTGGGGCAGTTAAACCGCTCCTTTTGAGATGCCCAAATTCTTCCTTTTTCTCCTCAGGATGCAGGAACAGCGCCCGGAATTGCGGAGGGGAGATGCTCAGGTTGAGGCCTGAGGTGTTTAAAGAGCCGTGGCCTTTCAAGGGGCTGCAACCAGGCTGGCCTCTCCCTGGGAGAACAAGAGAGACAGAAACAGATAAAAAGTCATTTATTGCCTTCCAAGAGTGGAAAATCTGGAAAAATATCAGCCCCCAAAGCCAATTGCAACCCAGTGCTGTGCCTGAGCCTGGTTCCATGGAGGGAATTTGCTTCCCTTCCTGCCCAGCTGCAGATGCAACTGCTCTAATAGGCTGTAACTTTCCTTTCCATTTGGAAGTAATGAGATATAATCTGGTTAATTCCAGTCTTTGAGCTCTTTTGGCGGCCTTTTTTCTACTCCCTTTTTGGGTTTTTTTCCCCTTTTTTTCCCTCTTTAAAGGAAAACTCCATCACGAAGCGAAAGATTTCCTAATCACTGGCTCTAATTACAAAGCAGAGTAAATTGCCATAAACTTTTTGCTTCTTCTTTTTATTTTTAATTTTTTTTTATTTTTTTTCAAAATTGCTTTAAATATAAAGAAGAATCACTGAAAATCCAGCAAGCAGCTGCAGATTGGAGGGGCTGGTGGAGGCAAGGCTGGGGAGAGATGGGAGGTGGGAGCTGAGGTTTGGAAGGAGCTTTTGTGGAAAACCAGAGAGGTGGAAATATCCTGAGGGAGCTGGGATGGAGCTGCCCAGAATCTGCGCCCAGAATCCCCATCCAGGCCCATCCAGGGCTCTTCCTGGGGATTCATTGATCCCTAGGTGGGTGTTTGTTGAGCTGCACCCATTTTTCAGGCTGGGAGAGTCCCCAAACCAGGCAGGATTTGCCCCAGGCCTTGCGGGAAGCAACCTGCAGCCAAAAGCTGGAAGGGTTTGGTGGAAATCACCCCGAGATCTCAGCAAACACCTCTGGAGCTGGAAAAGAGCTCTGGGCACCCAGAACTGGGGCTGTGCATGGACCAGAGGGGCTGACCCTGCACAAGAGCCCTCACTGGAAAACCAGAGTGGGATCCTGCTGGAAAACATCCCAGAGCATCCAGCACGGAGCCCGTGCGTGGCAGAGCAGCCAGGGAGGGTGGGGAGGCTTCATTAGCAGCAATCAATGGTTTCCATAGCTACCAATGGAGAGCAGGGAATCCATCGCTGGATTAGGGAAAGAAAGGGGGGAAATGGGAGAAAGTCATCCCCTGTGTCCAGCCATGGCCAAGGGGACACGGAGCTGGAAGAGGAGATGGGCACAGAGGGGAAGAGGGGTGGATTCAGAGCCTCCAGGTGAGGCTTTTTGCCTTGTTCCTGATCTTTCCCACCTCTCGGGTGTCTCCACCAGCAGCAGCTCCCAGGAAATCCCCAGCAGTTGGGTGCGAGGGGCTCTAAGGGTGATGGACAAAATCGAGGCTGCATCTCTTGGTACACAACCTCCACAAGTGGATTTTTCGGAAAAATAAATCCTGACGGAGTCGCATTTGCCTGGGAAAGAGGGAAAGGTGAAGCACCAGCTCCTGCAACTCCTACCCAGGGAATTGGATGCTCTGCACTGCTCAAGTGGCTGAAACACAGCTCAGCCCAAGCTGGGGCTGGGTGGGGATTCTCACACACAGGGAGAGTTTTGGAGGGGCCATAAATCACCCGGTTCTGGTGTCAGGGTGTTCCTCAGAGCAGGGCCTGGTGTCCTTGCTGCCCGATTCACTTCCGTCTCCTCTCTCCGTGCTGCTGCAATTCATCGCTCGGGAAAGGCCGAAGGAGCTCGGATAAAACCCAGGCTGGGCAGTCCAAACACAAACAGGGCCACAAAAAGAAGCTGAATTAATGGAAGAGCTGTGCCCGCAGCAGAGCCAGGTGCTCTGCAGGAAACGTCCCCACAACGGTTAAACAGCTTTAAAAAGGGTTTGACAGAGCAGCATGGAGGGAGAAAAACCCCAGAACTCCACCCCAAAATGTTGGTGTGGCACTCAGCCAGGCTGCTGCCGCCTCTCTGCCCCAGCAGGGAGCGGCCTGAGACCCCAAACCGTTCCCACGGGTGGCTGGAGGCTCTCGCTGCTCCCTCCGGAGAAGGCCGATGGGATGTTCGGTGTCGGTGGTGGGATGAATCCCCCCCAGAAATCAACACCAGCCTGCACATCTCCCTCCAGGGCCGCCCCCCCCCAAATCCAGGTCCCGGACCTCCAGGAAAGAGAAAAAGATTCCAGATTGAGCAAACCACCTGCTTCAGTTTCAGTGAAAGCCAGAGGTTTTCAGCAACTGCTGATGAGTGGAGAGTGGGTGTTTCCTGAAAAAAACCCCCACATTTCCAGAGCTTTTCCAGAGCAGCCTCAGTGCTGAACACACTTTTCTCCAGGTTTGGCCAAAAGGTCCTGCTTATTTCAGGGAAAAATGGGATTTAATCTGCCTTTAGTGTGAGCACCACACTTGTCAGACCCTACAGAGCCCACACCCACCTGTGATGCGGCACCGCGAGATCCCAACAGAGGGGACACCAACGGCTGTGGTGGATAATTCAGATTTTGGGGTCTGGTAATGATTTTGGGGACAGCTGCATCCATCCCAACTCTCCCCTCCGTTCCCCAACAACGTCCTGGAGCTGAAATTCTCCACGTGCGTAAAAATGTTAGTGTGGGGCTGGAGGAGGATTTAAGGCTTTTTCCCCCATGCCTGGTTACATCTCCCCTGTCCTGCAAACCTCCTTTTGCAGGAACAACGCCCCAAAACCCCCCCTGACAGGCACCAGGGGAGAAAAATACCAAAACTCTCCCTTCCCACGCCCTCAGGGAAAGCCAGGGGCAGGGGAAGGTGGCCATGGAGCTGCTTGAGCTGCATCTTTTCTCCAGGGGTGGGAATCACCTGGAATTTGTCATTGGGACCTGCCAAGAATCCCGGTGGCTCCACTTTCCTGGGAACATCCCCGGGTTGATGCTCACTGAGCTCTGATAAACAGCGATGCCTTGGGCCTGGGGGTACGGATATCGCTGTCCGTATGATCCACGAGCTTAATGGAAGTCATTTGGAATATTTGCTTTTCAAGTGGTGGGATCCTCATGGAGGTTTTCCAGCACCTGCTCACCCATGGAGCTGCCTGGAGCGATGCCGAAGGGAATTCTGTGGGCACAATTTCCTTTCGTTAATGATTTGACAACTTCAGCCTCCTTGGCGAGGGGTCTGGCCTTGGGTTTTATCCCCTTTTTCCATCTTTTCTTCCAAACTTGAGGGAGTTTGACCTGAGGGAGTGGCTGGAGCTGGGCCAGGGCAGGCTCAGGTGGGATTTCAGGGAAAGGTTCTTCCCCCAGAGGGTGCTGGGCACTGCCCAGGCTCCCCAGGGAATGGGCACGGCCCCGAGGCTGCCAGAGCTCCAGGAGTGTTTGGACAGCGCTGCCAGGGATGCCCAGGGTGGGATTGTTGGGGGGTCTGCGCAGGGCCAGGAGCTGGGCTGGATGATCCTGGTGGGTGCCTCCACCTCAGGACATTCCATGATTCCATGGACTCTTCAAATTCTGCTTTTCGCTCCAAGCCCTGCCATGAAAAGGACCGAAACTTCCAAACCATCAAGTTTTTGCTCAAAATTCCCAACGCAAATTCCTCTTGACGCACTCTGGATACAACCCCCTTGGTCAGGGCTTAAATCCCTTTTTCCCAGGACTTCGGGAACACAAATTACAGGTCCCCAAAGCAGGCTGAGACTGGTCCCGTTCCTGATGCAAAAATGATCCCTCCGTGCTCAAAAACACCGAGTCTCAGGTGCCTCAGCAGTGATTGTGACATTCATTTAATCCCGGCTCTATAATTAGATTGATTTTCCAGGGAAGAGCAGCAAATTGCATTGGAGGAAGTTATCACATTATTTTATTACGCTCCTGATTTTTTTTTTTTTTTTCCTTTTGGGGTGCAGGTGAGGAAATAGAAATGAAGATGCACTCAGCAAATTCGGTGCGAACTCTTTTTTTAATTGTGGATTAATTAGCGAGAGTGACAGACTTACCTGGGCCTGAGGAGAGGAGCGAGTAAACATCCTCCCCCTCCCAACCCCTGTTCCATCTGCATTGCAAACCATTCCTTCAAATCAGCTGTAAACAAGAGCATCTGAAATTCCAACCTCTCCAATCTGTGCTTTTGCTCCAAAATCAGGCTGGAAAAGAAGGAAATTGGAGATTTGTGAAACTCTGAGAAGCTCCAATTTAGAAACAGGCACTTACATGACACGGGGTGTTAAAAATGTGGATTAATATCAAACAGCATAACTCAATCCCTCACTTAATGGAATATTTGAAGATTGCTAAAATTCCCTCTTTTTTTTTGATGTTATCAGAGCAGAAGAAGATATTGGAAGCGATTTTTCACTCGTGGAGTGCCCAAATGGCCCCATCACTGCAAATTTGTGTCAAACTCCTCTTAAAGAAACAAATTCTCCTTTTCAGCGCTGGAGTCCACTTGGCACAACCCCAACATGAGTGTGGGTTCCAGCCCCACGGTCAGCACAGAGACCTTGGGCCTGGAGAAAATATCCTGCAAAAAACTGGGAGAGGAAGTTGAAATGAGTCGGGGCAGCCCGTTGGATTTCTTGGAATGCTGATGTGCTTGGAGCACCCTCTAGTTGGGATCTGGGACAAACCCTCTGTGCTCTGAAAGCCTCTTGCGATGCTGAGAACCTCGGGAGGTCAGCAGGGGAAGCCAAACGTGCCGTGGATCCCCTCCTCAAAACTCTTCCGGAGGTTTTGGCCTCCCGAGGGTTTTCCCGCGGCTCTTCCCTGCCATCCCGCATCACTCGGCCGCTCTCCTGGCGGAGGGTCGGGCTGATCCGAGCAGACAGCATGCATAATTCAGCGGGATTTGGGGAGGGAAGGGTGGGAAGGGGCAGGAGCAATCCCATCCCTCTGTGTGGCTGATTCCATCCCGTCTCCCGGCGTGTCCCTAATTGGATGGCGCCCTTCGCTTCGCGTTAGGGATGCACACGGAGCGCCCGGAGAGGGACCCGGCCTCCGTCGTGTCCGTGTTCCTCTCCACAGCCGGCGAGAAGCAATTTAAGCATTTGAATGTGTTGAGGGGTTTTTTTTTCTTCTGACGGACACAATGGCAGCCTGGGGTTTGGACTGGCTTTGGAGGGATGCTCCATCCCCAAAACATCCCTGGGGTGGGATTCTCCAGGAATCGGGGGCAGTCTAAAATTGTCCATGTTTTTTGCGTGGTTTTATTGTGGGTGTTCCCGAAGGAGAAAAGCAATAACAGAGACAGAAAATATTCCAGGCGCTGGAGAAGCCCATGGGGACATTTAGACACTCCGGGTTTTTTTTTCCCTTTTCAAGTTAAGTTTTAAAGAACAGTCCATAAAATGGTGACATTTTTAACCATTTTTGCTCATTGCTTTGAACTTCCCAGCCTTGTCTTCACAGGCACCGAGGCCCAGAAGGGGCAGGAGATGTAGTTTAATGAGACAACTTTTAAAGGTCACTCCGTGTAATAAATCTGTGCTTTTTAATATTTAAACTTGTAAGGCATTTAAACCTTTAGGCTCCTGGGATTTGCTCCACCAGATCCAAGTAGATCCATCAAACTCAGCAAGCCTTCTGCCTCTGGGAATATCGGATTTCTTCTGCTTGAGATGAAGAGGGTCTCCTTATCCAAGTCCATTCGTCTGTCATAACTCAGGTGCCTTTAAATCCTTTAAATCTCTCGGGAAGTGGATCAAGGTGCGGAGGAAGCTGTGCTGAGGTCGAGCTTGTGCAGCTCCATCGCTCTCGTGTTGCAAGTCAAGAGGAGAAAGGTCAACAAGAGAGAGGCGGTGCCTCCCAAAAATGTGCAAAATCCACTTTCCTGACCTTGGCCAAGCTCAGGTGGAGAGGGAGGTGCCGAGGAGGATCAAGGAGAAAGCAGGGCAGGAGCTCAGGTCTTTGCTGGCAAACGGACGGATTTAGGAAATCTGCCCATTTTGGGCAGCAGCTCAGGAGCACAGCTTGAGATTCACCCCCAGCTCAGGGCATTTCGGGGCCAATTTTCTCAAACGTCCCCAAATTACACCCCAGAAACCCCTTGGACATCCCCAGCTGAGCCCCCCTCCGCTATGGCCGAGGGCTCTGCTCTCACACGGTGTCGGAGCCGATGCTGTCAGCAGCCGATTGCTTTCCCATCGCCCGGCATTAGGGCTGCTCCCGCTCCGAGCACAGAACGCGCGCTCCCGCTCGCGACTGCTCCGCTGACTGGCAGTTTTCCTTATTGATATTGCACTTGGAATTAGATTTTATTAAATTGAATCATTGCCTCCTAATCAGACGGAGGCCAGAGGCACCGTGGATGGTCAGATGGTGAATTTGGGATGGGTTTGCAAATCAGGCTTCCAGGAACCATCATTTTTAAAGCCAATCTAGAAAAAAATAAAGGCATTTTTCGTTCACAAGATGAAGTTTTCCGGGGGCTCCCTGGTGCCCCAAACCCTCCTGACTCACCTGCAATAGCCACGTGGGAGGAGGGAAGGGAGATCCCAAGCCTTAAGGAGAAGAGCCGCCAAAAAACTGCCCCAAAAAGGTGTTTTAAAGAAAAGGAAGCAGCGTCTTCCAGAGGGATGGGCACAGCTCCTGGGGTTGCGAGTTGGGGCCTGGAGCAGCAATCCTGACACGACTGGGACAATAAAAAAAAAGCCCCAGGGGTCGAAAGGGTGGCAGGGGAGACTTTTGCTTTCAATCTTCTAAAAAGCTTCTGTTCATAGAAAGAGATTGGCCCCACTGCTGATTATTCCGCGGCAGGCCCGTTATCCAAAGGCTCTGGGTGCATTGCAGAGCTCCACATCCACGCTGCGGTGACGGCTGCGCTGTGCCGCGAGCAGGATCTGCTCCCCAAACCAGCAGCAATTCCATTTGAGCCCGGCTGGGAAATGAGGGCTTTCAAGATTTAAATCCTTAAATACCGTTTTTTTTTCTAACTCAGGGCCAGCATTAAGCCATCTCTTTGACTCCAGTTCAGCGCTGAGGCCCAGCTGGGCTGCCCAGAGAATCTTTGCAGTTCTCTATGTTTGAGGTGGGGCTTTATCACTGCTTGTTCATCTTCTCCTGCTCCTGCCTCCCGACTCGGAATTATTTCCCTGTTTCTGGAATTAAGGCAGCGTCAGAGGTCGTCACAGGAAACTCTGTGTTAAAAAACGCTCCTGCTTTCATTGAGGCAACCTTGAAATCCCTCCAGCTGCTGCCCATGGCACCGGGGGCACCAGAACCTCATCCAAGGGGTTGCTCCATCCTGGGCTTCATGCAGGGACCAGACTTTGGGGTGCAAATGATCCCATGGAGCCAGGCTGGGAGAGCTGGGGGTGCTCACCTGGAGAGGAGAAGGATCCAGGGAGAGCCCAGAGCCCCTGGCAGGGCCTAAAGGGGCTCCAGGAGAGCTGGAGAGGGACTTTGGACAAGGGCCTGAGCGACAGGACACAGGGAATGGCTTCCCACTGCCAGAGGGCAGGGATGGATGGGATCTTGGGAAGGAATTGTTCCCTGGGAGGGTGGGGAGGCCCTGGCCCAGGGTGCCCAGAGCAGCTGTGGCTGCCCCTGGATCCCTGGCAGTGGCCAAGGCCAGGCTGGACAGGGCTGGGAGCAGCCTGGGACAGGGGAGGTGACCTTGCCCTTGGGAAGGGGTGGAATGGGATGGGATTTAAGTTCCCTTCCAACCCAAACCCTTCTGGGATTCCATCTCCTTCTGGAATTCTGTGCTAAGGAGAACTTCTGGAAGTTTATTGCAGGAGAAAAACAACCACTTTTCAGTATTACCCCAATTCTGAGACAAAAAGGGAGAAAAGCAAAGATTGAGAAGAGGCAGCTCCTTCCTTTGGTGGGGGAAGCACGTCTGGAGATTGCCCAGGTGGACAGAGCAGCATCTTGGTGGGTGGGTGCTCATCCCGACCTCAGCTGGGCTGGAACTGCTCCCCTCCTGGGCTGGGAGGTGACAAAAGCAGAGAAGAGAAGTGGGAATGTCCCCAGGGGTGGCCCTGGTGCTTTCCAAAGGCAGGGCTGGAGACCTGCGTATCCAAAGGGAATTCAAGCACAAAGAACTGAAAAACAAAAGCAAGGGAAGGGCCCGAGCCAAACGAACCCTTTGGATCAGGGAGAGGAAGGGAAGGTGTTCCCGCCATGGGGCAGGTGCTTTGCATTGCTGCCTTTGCTCTCCCAAGCTGGTGCTGCTGCAGCCTCAGGAATGCTCAGTGCGGATGTGCCTCCCATGGAAGTGCAGGGAAAGGGGAAATGCTGCTGACCTCTAAAACATGAAAGCAAAACAGGCACAGGAATGTTTTGAGGATCATCATCCTCAGCCTAAAGATTTGATCTGGATTTTTTTTTTTTCCCAAATCAACCAACATACTGAAGGGAATAATAAGGGGGAAACACTCTAGGATTTGTTACCGAGTCCCATTATTGAGGTCTTTTGACCCTTCCCTGCCTGGTGGTGGCTCTTCAGCTGAGATGGTTTCCCGAGGATTCCCAAGGATCCATCTGCCCGCTCGCTGGGAATGGAGGATGGAAATAGGCTCCTGTGGAGAGCAGGACTTCGCTGCAAGGTCTGGGATGGTCCCAAATCCATCCTGGTGTCTGCTCTCCTGGTGCAGGAAGATGTCCATGTGCTCCATGGTTTCTTCCAAGCCTTGTTGGCACCAAAGGAAAACAATGGGACAATCACACCCCGTCCCCTGAAATAAAACAGCAGAGAGGTGCTTTTGCCAAGTCACGATCCCAAATGAGCTGGATTTGATCTCTGGAGCTGCAGCAACCCCAAGCCCCCTGGTTTTGCTGTTGCTCTGCTGCTCCTCCAGCTCAAATCCTTCTTGGATTCCAGCTGGGGGCAACAAGGAACGTTTCCTTCTCCACATTTTATTGAATGATCAGTCTGGGTTGGCACCTAAAGCCAAATGAAATAAAAACTTAGGTTGGTTTAAGCTGGACAATCAACCCCAGAAGCAAGAGGGGAGAAAGCCCAAAAACAGGGGGTTTTATTCCATGGAAATTCCTGAATTAAGCTGGAGCTGCGCTGCCTTTCAGGCACTCAGTGAAATGAAGATGGGCAAGACTAAGCTGCCTAACACCCAAACCCGGCATTAGCCCGATCCCTATTCATGAAGGTTTATGTTGAATTAATGTTGTTATGGAATTAGGCTCCTAAGAGGCTTGGGGATGTCACCTCCCGGAAGCTCCATTATTTGTAGCCCTCTTGGAACGGTGAGCGCGCTCCCAAGGACCAGCTCGGATCATCCCATCACCGGGCATCCTACAGGAATTAGGGAACCCCAGGGGCTGGGTTTTCTGGAACTCCTTTTATTCAAACCTTTGGAAGGCGGGAAAGCTCTTCAGCTCCCGAGCCACCGGTGCCTTTCGTCTCCATTTCCCTCCCATTCCACTTCTGGAGGCATCCAGAAGCAATTTCCCAGTTTAATCTGCTTTCCTCTCCATCCCGTGGAGTCCTTTCCCCACTGTCTCAGCAGCCAGGGGACCCCTCTGGATTTTATTCCATCTTGAGGATGTTCACCATGGGATCCCCAGGGAGGCCCCGGTGTGGAGCTGGTGGACGACCCCAACGGCTGCTAAACAATGGGGACAACAGAGCAGACAGGAATATTCCAGCTGGGAAAGACCTTCCATGAGCATCAGGGCTGTCAGGACAAGGAATCTGTGGGGCAATTCCCCCCTCTGCTCATCCCTGTATTTCCCTAAAAGCCAATCCCTGTGTTTCCCCAATCCTGCAGCCCCAGGGAGGGATTTTCCTGGCCTTTGGGAAGGATTGGGATCGGCTCTCCAGGCTCACCCTGACTCTCCAGCCTCCCTGTCACGCCTTATTGCCTGACTCATTTAAAGGAAATTAAAAGCTTGGAAAAAAGAGGAAACTCAGGACTTAATTGAGTCTTACAATTTTCCAAGTGCAAACGATTTTGACACACAGCTCTCCATCTCTTCCTGGAACGCTCCTCCTCTGCTCGCTCGTCCTGCTGGGGATGAATAAAGCCAACCTTGGGATGCTGGAGGAGAAATTTGGAGCAGCCCAAACTTCATCCTGACAGCCCCAAAAAGGTTCAAAAAGCTGGGGGTGACCCCCTCCCCTCCAGCGCTAGAAACACCTCCATGCGGGGCTTGAAGAGGTTTAGGAATGCGGAACGGGAAGGGAAGGGGGAAGGATAATTTCCTTTCAACTCCATGCTGCAGGTGATTAGTGCCCAGTACACCCCGGGCAGCTTTAGTCTTTAGCACGGCGGTGATGGTGAGGATTTACGGGAGCTCCCGGACAGTAACAGCTTTCCAGAGAGGCTTTGATTAAACATTATGGATCCACATTATGCAAATTTATTGCGTGGTTAATCCGACTCCGAAAGAACACAGTGGCACTTAAAAAAGCATTTAAAAGTGGGGGAAAAAATCAGAGGAGCCAAAGGCCAGGGTGTTTCTCCATGCTCCAGGGTGGTTCAGGCTTGGAGAAGTCACTTGGGGGAAATGGGGAAAAACGGAGAAAATCTGGGAGTTTAAACAACAGAAAAATTCCAACCTGGATATTTCACATTCAAATGGATGCTGGCATTAAATCACTTGCAAACCCTGCTTTTCCAAAAACGCTTTTTTGTTTTAATCTGGGATAACAGGAATGGTAGGAGATGGAAACGCGATGCCTTTGGCAAACTGGGCTTTTCTCCCAGGAATGGTGTGCAGGGGGGGTCACTGTGTTTGTTTTCCTCCCTTCAACACTTTCGGGTGCCGTTTGTCGCTGTCTCTGTGCAATATTGGGATTTCTGCCAGCAGCTGATTGTGAGGCCTTCATTAAGCACCACAGATTTCCCTGCTTTTCAAACTCTGATTATTGTCAAGCCCAGGCTCATCTTCCTCCAGAAATCAAGGTTAGGGAGAAGACAGATCCCATCCCCAGCTTCTTCTCCAGCAAACAGCAAAAGCACAAAACCAGCAGAAATCAGAGATTCGATGGCTGAGCAACCCCTCATTGCCTGGTGCAGCTCCCATTGGGGCTTTTCGGTGTAAAACACCGAGGTTTTGGTCAATGATTACGACCTGGGAGCTCATGGAGGCAAAGGACCCGGGGTTTTGGGAGGTCTCAGAGCATTGCCTCTCTTCCCTCTTGTTTGGAGCTTGGAGAAACTTTCCCTGGTGTAAACCAAAGCTTCTGCCAGGGAGCAGAGATCTTCCTGCTCCCCCCCAGCCCCACCGAGCCCTCCCTGTTAAGCTCTGGGTGCTTCCAGGGCTGGAACACGGATAACAGCGGTTGTTTGTGCACCATCCCGCCATGGCTCAGGTCATTTCTCCAGAGGACACTCCTGGGAAGAGGCTGCTGGAGAGAGGGAAACGGGCACTGCTCTAAGTTTTAATAAAAAAGGGTGCAAAGTAAGGGTCCTGTAGAGCACAGGGGTGATGGAGAGTCAGCACAGAGCCAGAGGGTGGAATCTCTGGGATTTTTTGGGGGGGAAGGAATGGACAACTCAGGGCTGACCCTGTTTGGAACAGAAACCACATCGCACCCCTAGACTGCTGGGTCACCTCGTTCCTGCTTTGCCCCCATCTCGGGATGACCCACAGCGACACTTTGGGATAATTCTGGAGTTTTTAACTCCCTCACTCAAGTTTTCCCACAAATTTTCAGGCAGGGGCCAATGAGCCCTGCCCTAGCCAGCAACAAGGCCAGGATTAAAGTGCACAGGATTAAATCAAACTCAAGGAGCATTTTCAAACCTGTCTGCAGGCTGCAGTCACAGGGGTTAGAGCTGCAGGGGATGAAATGTCCCTGGAAGTGTCTCTGGAAGCCGCTCTCCATCCCAGGATGGCACACCCAGGAGCTGTGGGTGGGTGCTGAGGGACCCCACAAGCTCCCACGGGAGGGGAAGGTCAGCTCAGCCCCATCCTTGGGGCTCTTTGTGAGGGATGGCTCCCGAGATGAACTCACTCGAGGCTGGATGAAATGGATTTAATGGGTTTTTAATTGTCTGGGATTGTGTTTTCTACCGGGTAGAAATCAAATCAGAGCCTTAAGAGGGAATTAATTGGAGCAGGGTGAGACTTTTGGGCTGTCAGAGATGGTTTTCCCCAGAAATCAGCTCCAGACAGAGACCAGCGCTGAGTGTGCTGTTGGAAGAAAATGTGGGAATTATTTGCTCCCGTCCTCTGTAGGCCTCGAATGTTCAAGAAGTTTTTCTCCCTCTCCTTTGTTTTAGGAGCAGAAATGGGGTGCAGGAGGCTGGGAGCTGCTTAGTCTCTGATTTTGCCTCATTTCACTAAAAAAATGATTGGTTTTAGTAATGGCTTTGATTTCATCTGGGCTGAAGGCTGAACCCAGCCCTCATCCTGCCGCCTGCTCCCAGCAGGATCAGCCCTGGATCCCACACCATTCCCAAGCCAGAGGGTCCGTCCGTCCCCACCGGCCGCCCTTCCCAAGGGATGGGGTGACACAGCTCCCCTGTGGAGGGGGTCACGGTGTTTCTGTTCCTCCCTTTAACACTTGCGGCCGCCTGGGAAGGAGCGGTGCCAGTTGTGCATCCAAACCCTGTGTCCCTGGGGATCTAAACCCGCCCTGGGCTGGCAGCACTTCCCGCCCATCCCTGGGATGTGCTGCCAGGCCTTTTCCCTGCTGGATTTGCTCTGTTTCCCTCGCAGCACCTTTCACTTCGGCAGCAGCTTTTATCCAAACATCTCCGGAGCACTTTACAAGTAATAATTAATTAAGCTTCACAGACTCTTTGTTCAATTCCAGATTATTAATAAATTATCCTTTAATATTTATAAACACATGGCACATCGTTTTTCCCCTCCCTGTTCCCCCGAACAGCCACTTTGCCCACATTAGCCCGGTTTAACGCCAGTTTGGCACTGGTGCTCTTTAACCCTTGCGTGGCTGCTGGTTTTTCGGGGATGTTGAAGAGCTGCAGGGATGAGGGGGCTGCTTGTCCTGCCCGCCCCGTTCCTTGTGGATTACCCGTCATTTCGCTGCATGTTTTGACCAAAAGGAGCGCTATTAACGCCTTTATCCGCACCCAGCCAGAGTTAGGAGCGTCATTCCCCCCTCGCCTCCATCCCTTGCTATCCCCTCTCTAATTCCCACTGCTGGAGCCTGGGCCTGTTTCATTTTCCCTCCTCTAAGGCTCCCCAAAGCTGCTTATCCAAACTGAGAGCCCAGAGCCTCTTCCTGCTCCACCCCCAAATCCCCCCAACATCAGAGCCGCCAACTTCGGCTCCCAACCACCCAAACCCCCTGGATTTTCCTCCCTGGAAGCGGGGCATGATTTCACCCCCCGGCCACCCTCACAGACGGACGGGAAGCGAAATCAAGTTCAGAGAAATAAGCCATGAGATGGTTTTTCCAAAGCCCCTTTTGCGGGAGAAAAGCCGGCAGGGAATGTTCTTAACGGCATTGAAAGGGGAGAAGAGGGAGCGAGGCTCATCCGGCTCCGGCAGCAAACAGACAGGGAAGAACACCATTAAAGGGCTCTAATCTCTGCGGAGACACTCTGGGAAAACGGGAGAGGAGCAAAAAGCAGCCTGGAGGAGCTCAGGAGTTGAGCTGACCTCGTACAAGCCGGTTACATCCCGATTTTTAGCGGGTTTTTGGGTGGGATGGAGCGGTTAAGGACTCCCCATGCCAAATGATTCCTCTGCTTTTGTCTGGTGGTGCTCCCTGTGTCCTGCTAGGATCATGGATGGGCATGGAAGGGCATCCATCTGCTCCTTGTCCATCCATGAAACCCGAAAAACTCCCTCTGGACACAAGAATTGGTGGCAGAATGAGCCCAGAGCTGCTCTGCACCCTCTCGGTAGATCCAGGCAGGGCTGGACCCAGTTTTGCTTCGAAACCACCCTTATGGAGCAGCTGAAGGTGCAGAACATCCTTTGGCATCAGGAAAAGCAGGAAAAGTGTCCAAGGGAGAGCCACAGCTCCAAATCTCTGCTGTTCTTTGCAAGTCTGAGAGAGCCGGAGCGCTCTGCTTGTCCTGGCCTTTGCTCCTCGAGTGTTTGGAGGCAGCTCCGGGCAGGACAAATGGATGTGCCAGGCCCAACCAGGCTGGCAGAGAGAAACTGCCTCTCCTCTCCTCTCCTCTCCTCTCCTCTCCTCTCCTCTCCTCTCCTCTCCTCTCCTCTCCTCTCCTCTCCTCTCCTCTCCTCTCCTCTCCTCTCCCAGGGAGTCATTCCAAGGTTGCTGGAGCGCAGCCATGCATCCAAGGCTGTGTTCCAGCAGGGAAATGCTCACTTTGCTCTTTTCCCTGGGCATGAGATGGGCGAAAAAGCCTGGAAGCGGTGAATCCGTAAAGAGGCAGAGCTGCAAAGTGTGAAACGCCCCATTGCAGAGAAGGGAGCACCAAGGGCTTGGTTACTGGTGCTCCCACCCTGTGCCAAATTTTGGGATAACATGGCTGGAAAATCCATGAGGGTCTGCACATCCCCAGATCCCAGCAGCCACCAAGTCCCAAACACCCGGAAACATTTGTGTATTCTACCCCTGTTCAGTTTAGCGACGAAAAGGAGGAAAATCCACCTTTGAGTCTCCATTGTCTCATTATTCCTGAAACACCACCAGGGGATAAAGGGGGAACAGAATTTTTAAAAAGCAGGAATTGCTTCTCCTTTCTAAAGGGAATTCCGTGTCCAGTGGACCACACTCCATCAGGGGCATTCCAGGCACAACCTTTCCTTTGATGATTTTTTAATCAAAGCTTTGAGAAGCTAAAGAGGCGTCCCAGGGATCCGATGGCCCTGCATCCACGGGGAAACTGAGGCACAGGGCAGGGAGGCTCTGCTTCTGTAACCCCCATGGATGGGAATCTCAGAGCAATGGGAATCTCAGAGGGAGGAGAATTCCAAAGGAATGGGAATTCCAAAGGAGTGGGAGTCTCAGAGGAATTGGTATCTCAGAGCAATGGGAATCTCAGAGGGAGGAGAATTCCAAAGGAATGGGAATTCCAAAGCAATGAGAGTCTCAAAGGAATAGGAATCTCAAAGCAATGGGAATCTCAGAGCAATGGGAATTGCAGAGTAATGGGAGTCTCAAAGCAGTGGAAATTCCAAGCAATGGGAATTTCAAGCAATGAGAATTCCAAGCAATGGGAATTCCAAAGCAATGGGAATCTCAAAGGAATGGGAATATCAAAGGAATGGGAATTCCAAAGCAACGGGAATTTCAAGCCCTAAACTCCCCACCATGGCTTTGTCGTTGTGGTTGCTGATCCCAGCCTGAATCCCGCCTCCTCCTTGGGAGAAGACAAATTTCTCCCTGCTGCCGTTTTCCCTGCGGATAAAAGCAGGATGACGCCGTTCACCCTTGGCCAAGCCCCTGGAGCTCCGTCTGAGGGCAGGAAAGAATTCCTTCTCCTTCCAAACAAAACTCAGGGCTGCCAGGAAGGTGCTCCTGAGGCTGCTTTTCCCAGAACAGGCTGTTGGGAAAGGATGCGGAGAGGGAAGCCAAGGATCGGCTGTCATTTCTCCCCGCATTGATTCCCTTTTTCCCTTTGTTTTATTTGGGGATAATTAACAGCTTTGCCTAATACAGAATTAATTCCTTGTGTCGTTGCATTAATTAGCATTAAGGAGATCCTTATATCACTGTCTGGAGCTGGAGGGAGCCCGAATCCAGCAGCAAAGTCAGCGCAACTTTCCCACATTCCCCACCGGAACGCGGCACGAGGGTGGAAGGAAAACATCCAGATACGGCTTTTCCCGAAAAACCCCTGCACCTCCCAGCAGCCATGCAGCCATGCAGCTTCCCAGTGGAGACTGAGATGGGAAAATATCTCCGGGTGAAAGCTGATTTTCTCCCTGTCAACATTCTTCTTCCCTGGAAGCTTTAAAGCCGCCAGAGCCCTGGCGTTGCTGTCTCGATGTTATCTAAAGCCACCAAATCTGCAGAAGACTCTCCAGAACTTCCTCAGGGGCTGGAGCAGAGTAGGATCTTCAGGAAGATCGGCCTTTTTCTGGCATTTTTGGGCAGTGGAACATCACCCCAAGGGCTTCTTTCCCAGGAGATCCTCTGGAAGGAGTTTCCCGGGCTTGGGGTGGGCTTTTATTCCTGGTTTCCTGGCAAGTTATCCCCAAAACGCCTTGGGAAAAGGGATGAGCTGAGGCGGTGGGGAGGAACAGGGCGGGAAGCCCTGGGGTGATTTCCTGGTGAAATCCACGGATAACGGATGGGAAATGCTGCTGATGGGCAGGAGAGGAAAAAGCCCCTCTCAACCAACCAGGAACGTCTCCAGTGGGTCAGGAGAACGCTGATCTCCAATTTTCCATCAAAATAACCCTGATTTGAAGGCGGAGGAGCCCATCCCCGCCCTGGAGCTGCTTTTGAAGGTTATTGGGAAAGTCCGAACGCAGGCAGGAGGTGCAGGATCCAATATCCTTCACCACGGGAGGTCCTCACCTCAGGCTCGCAGCTTTGGGATGAAAATGTTCGGGATGGAACCTTCCCAGGCACCGAAACTCCTCCAGCGCCGCTTCCCCTCCCCGCCAAGAGCCACGGAATGAATAAATTGGGAATAATTTCAGTCGCATCCCCGGGACTGACAGTGGGAGTTTGAGCACAACAAAATCAATGTGCGGCCGAGGCGTCTCTCAGCTCCGTTGACAGCCCTGCCTGGCGCTTTTTCCCCTTGAAGTGGCAGAAGAAAAACCAAAAGCTGCATTCGTTTTTTTAATTAAGACTCCGGCATTATCAGGCTTTACAAGGCAGAGCCAATGCACAGATGAATTCCCATTTAATTAAGCTTTCCAAGAAACTTTTGAAGACTGCAGATTAAATGTGGGCTCAGATTTCTTGCAGGGTTTGTTGTTTGGGGGTTTTTTGTGTTTTTTTTTTTTATCATTATTATTTGAGAGACGTTTTAATTGTTTTCCCTGAGCTCGATAAAGAAAAATAAGAATAGAAATCTTTATCTGTGAGATAGAGCTTGATGAGTTTCCACTTGTGGAGCAGCCTGGATGTAGCTCTCTATACATAGTATATATATTAAAAATATGTATATATTAAATATATATAAATATGTCTAAACATATATATAAAATACATATAAAATATATTTTTTTCCACTATATATAGTGAAAACTGGGTTGGATTTATGCCCCAAAAATCTCCTTGATATATTTATTATATATATAATGTATTTATTGTATGTGTTTATTATATATATTATTTGTTATGTGTATTAGATGCATTTCTTATATGCATTTCTCATATGTGTTATTGTATATTTATGACGTGTGTATTATATGTATTATGTGTTTATTGCATGCATTTATTACATGTATTGCTATGTATTTATTACACGTACTTATTATATTTATTATATGCATTTATTATATATTATGTGTTTATTATATGCATTTCTTATATCTTATTATGTATTTATTACATGTATTTATTTTATATATTATATGCATTTACTATCTGTATTATAGTTATTTATTATATGTGTTTATTATGTAGTTATTATATGCATTTCTTATGTATTATTATGTATTTATTATGTGCATTTATCCTATATTATATGTATTTATTATACATTATTATGTCTTTTTATATGGATTTACTGTATTTTTATATGTATTTATTTTATATATTGTATGCATTTGCTATCTCTATTACAGTTATTTTTTATATGTATTATGTATTTATTGTATGCATTTCTTATGTCTTGCTATATATTCGTTACATGTATTTATTGTATTTATTATATGCATTTCTCATATATTATTATGTATTTATTATGTGCATTTTTACATACGACGTGTATTTATTATACATTATCATGCATTTTTAAATGAATTTATTGTATTTATTATGCGTATTTATTGTCTGTATTATATGCATTCACTGTCTGCATTCTAGTTATTTATTATACGTGTTTAGGGGTGTTACGATGTATTTACATGCGGTATTCTGTGTTTGTTCTGTGCATTTATTCTGTGTTTATTCTGTGCATTTATTCTATGTTTGTTCTGTGCATTTATTCTATGTTTGTTCTGTGTATTTCTGCCCCAGACGGAGCAGGCCGCCCAGAAAAACCCCAGAGTCACACACGGGGACCAAAGGAGAGTCTGGGGGAAAATCCCCGTGGCCGCTGTTTGCAGTTCACGTCTGCGCCGCAGGTTCCTCGCGCTGAGATGCACACAGGACGCAGAGGAGGCGCCTGGACGCAATTCCATCCCTTTCCCTCGGGAATGTGGCAGCGAGGGGAAAGCTTGGAGCTGTCGAGTGGAGAGCAGAGCTGCACGCGGGGAGGAGGGGAACCCTGCTGGGGATTTCCAGGGAATTGGACATGAATAGGAGCGGTTCAGTGCCAGTATTGGGGTTTTTTTCCATTATTTGTTCAGTTCCAGTGGGAAAACATCCGTTAATCCCATTACTGCTCCAGCGCCTGAGCGTCTGCAGGAATGCAGAGCAGAAAACGCGAGGATCCCTGGCTTTGGAGGGAAGCTTTTCCATGGGGATCCGTGTGCCAAGTGCTCCTGACCACCTGGGAAAGCCTCTCCTCGACCCCAGCAGCCAAATTCCCAGGATCCATGAGCAGTGCCCTTTGGATTAGGGATGGGAGATGATGGAACATGGAAATGTGAGCTGGGGTGGGACTCAGGCCTTGGTCAATGGATTCCCCCGAAAACCAAGCCTCTTCCCAAAAGTCCCTGTGGTGCATTTTGAGGGAAATAACGCCATGGATGTAGGGTGGGGAGGCCCAGTTATCCAGAGAATAATTCCAAGGATGCCCCATCCTTGGAAGTGTCCTAGGTGCAGTTGGATGGGGCTTGAAGAACCCTGGGATAGTGGAAGGTGTCCCTGCTATGGGGTGGAACAGGAAGAACTTCCCAACCCAATTCCGGGATTTGACGCTGTGGGAAGCACAAACGCGCCTGTGAGGCAGAGCCAGAGGGACCCTGCAGCGACACCGGGACATCCCTGTCACCCCTCCATGGCCCTAAAGGACAGGAAGGAGCTCCATGGACACTGGGGAAGGTTCTGGGGTATTTTTAAGGATCTGCAAGTCCTGGATTTACAACCCCCCCTCTCCCAGGTGTCCGTGCTGCCCTTCCCATCGCTCCATGGCCTGTGCTCACCTGGCACCAGCTGAGATGATCCAGCCTCTCCATCCCCAAGGATTTGCCTCCGAGCAGGGCCTGAATCTTGCAGGGGAACCCCCAAAGCCACCCCAAGGGTCAGGATGTTCACACCACAACCCTGGAGGGTCACGGCACCATCCCAAGCCGAAAAGCTCAGGAGATTCCCAGGTGCCAGCAGGGATTTGCATCATTTTGGGACTTCATGGCATATCCAGCTGTGTCCACAGCAGGGAAAGCCCCGCAGGAGGTCGGAACCAGGCAGGAATAAATGCTTGGACACGTGCTGGGAAGAGAGAAGTGCTGGAATGGGATGAGAGGCACTAAAATGGGCACTCATTAAATCCAGCCCAAACCCCAGCAGCCCCTGCCCTGCACTCAGCCCCTTTTTAGGGCAGTTTTGGGGTTTCTGGCAGCTCCTGCATCACTCCCTGGCCACAGGTTGGGAATAAACCAAAGAGCTCTCTGACCTGCTGCATTCCCAGCGCCTCAATTCCTGGGATTCCCAGCATCCTCCCCTTTCAGGAGCTGATCCACGCCTCGTTTGGGTCCTCGGGAAGGAGAGAAACCCCAGCCCTGGGTCAGATATTCGAGCGTAGGAAATTTTTTGGGACCTAATCCCTAAAGCCGATTTTTTCCAAGGCTGCGGCTCCAGTGCCATCTCATGGGTATCCCGGGATGCTGCAGCCCGGCCCTGCCTGGATGCTCCAAAGCTTTCGGGGCCACATCCTGATCTTTTGGAGCAGAGGTGCCCACCTGGAGTGGAGCAGGGCCGGTGACACCGAGGGACACCTGGATATGAAAGTGGTGGCACCAGAGGAGAAGGAACTCACAGCCCCCCCAGGACCTTCTGCCCGCAGAAAGGAAGGAAAATCAGAAAAAAATTGCAATTTTCCTAGAAATGGATGTTTTCCCCCCAAACTTGGGGGATGCAGGAAGGGCTGGGAGCAGCCTGGTGGAGCATTCCTGCATCCCACCGTGGCTGTGAGCACCCACACGTGCGCTGGAGCACAACACCCGGGCTGGAGATTTTCCCAGCGATAAATCCTTGCAGGGAAAAGGAGATAAGAGGGATTTTAGTTAAAATCTTGTTCAACGAAAATATTTTAATGGTTCTCCTGGCATCAAAATCCAGCCAGCACAGCTGGGTAATTCCATGGGGATGGGGATGAAGTTGGAGCTGCAGCCACGGCTCCCGGGCTGTGCAGGCAGACCTGGAGGTGGCAGTGCAGCCCTGCAGATGGAGAACCTCATCCCAAATCCCTCTTCTCCATCCAAATCCCTCTTTCGCATCCCAAATCCCTCTCCTTGGAGACACCAACAGTGAGCCTCAAGAGCCAAACCCTCATTTTTCTCCTCTTTTCCCCGTCTCCTGTGACTCTGGAAATGGAAATTGGGTTGTGGGGTTTTATTGTGTGGGGTTTGGGAATGAGCTGGATCCAGGGGGGATGAGCTGCTCCAAGAACCTGAAACCTCGGGCCACCAACACTCACAGAAAGTCAAACAAAGCCATCCCAGCTGAGTGTTCCAAAGGGAATAAAACATCCATCCAAATTCCCGTGGGAAAACCCTTCATGCCAAACCCACATTTGGGAGCTGGTACAACACAGCCATGCTCAGCAAATGATTTCAGATCATAATTTTTTTTTTATCCTGGGCACTGATTAGGCCAAGTTTTTGTTTATTTGGAGATTTTTAATGGATTCCAGCTCTTTTTCATTGCCCTGAGCTTGCTGGGTTCCCAGGTTTTAAAGGCACATCCTCCTTGGACAACCCTTGAAGTGCAGCGAATGAAACCATCCCAGGCTTTCCCTCATTCCCACATCATGGATGTGCATCCCGGTCTGAGCAGACTCATTTCGGTCCCATCAAACAAAGCAGCTGTTCCAAGGCAGATATTCCAGTGAAGATATTCCAAGGCAGGTATTCCGAGGCAGATATTCCAGTCAGGCAGGGATTCCAACGCAGGGATTCCATCTCACCTTTGTCCCAGAGCGAGGTGGCTCAGCATGGGTATTTTCCAGGCCATCACTTGCTGGTGTTATTTGATTTCTGGTTCAGAAAATGGAGATTTCCAGCATTCCCATGAGTGGGTGGGAGCTGTTTTCTCCCAGGAGAACATTCCCGAAGCCCCGGGATGGCGCATCCTGCGGGATGCTGATGCTGAGGCCTGTGCCGGCTCTCCCAGGGCACTGGGATGAGGGAAGAGGAGCATTTGCCATCCAACCCAAATATTAAATCCCTACATGAATGCAAATCCTCAGCAGGAAAACTCGAGCAGCCCCATCAGAGGCCAGGCCTCTGCATCAACCTGGAAAAGGCTCGAGCTCAGGGCCTCAGGTTCTCCCTCTGGAAAAGAAAACTTGGGAATCGCAGGTGATGGGATGAAGGCATTCAGAGGCACTGCATGGGTAACAGCTGGAATTAGAAATCCATTAGGAAATAAATCCCATTTGGAGCTGCTTGGGACAGGGCTGAGCTCTCCCTGCTCCAGGGCTGGAGGGCTCCGGCCTTGCCCCAGGCACAGATGCATCTCTTTTATTTTTCCAAGGAAAAAAAGCAAAAGGGAAGAGGGTTGAGGACATAGAAGAAGTTGGATTTTTCCCTGCTGGGCTCAGCTGAGAGATCTGGGGTTGTTTTCTCCCGTGAGAAGCCCAGTCCTTGTGCTCCCAGGCAGGGCCTCGCCCACAGCTCTGACGCTCGTCCTTCCCCCTGTGAAAATACAACAAAATGGGAATATTTTGCAGCGTTTTTCCTCCAGGAATGGAGAAAAATACCCGGGATTTTCAGGTGTTTACAAGAAGACTCTCTTAGCATCTGGCTGAAGGAGTGATGACCCCAAAGATGAGGCTCATCCCCAAAGGAGACACCTTTGTCCCTTGGGCTTCTCTCGGCCCCTGGATACTGAGGTGCCCTGGTGTGACCTCAGGCAAGGAGGGTTCTGCCTTTGCCTGCAAATCCCGCTGGGCAGCAAAGCTCAGATCAGCCCCAGCTCCCCCATTCCTCCCTTTGGATGTCATCGTGTCACATGGGAATCAATAAATCCCTTGGATTTAAAGCCAAGAAGCAAAATCTGGGAAGGCCAAAGGCCTGGCTCTGCTGGAACGGACACACACGGATTTTTTTTCCTGGCAAAACCACTGAAGAAAATGCAATTAAAAATGAAAAATCTTCTTTGACTCCCAAAATCAGCCTTGTGCTTGGCAAACCAGGGGTGTTTAATGAATTCCCTCTCTGCTGAGGTTGACTGGTCGGGATAAACTCCCTCCTGGATAATTACTGAGTCCAATTAATTCCAGCAGTGCAGCCTTCCACGGTTAGGCCAGCAGATGAGCCTGGCCTAAAGCAAGGGCAGCTCTCCTCAGCCTCCATCCGGGAGAGGAGGAGCTCAGCTCCCGATCCACCCCAGGGTCAGACAGGGAGCATTGGGAAGAGCAGTTTGGGCTCAGGTGACGCCTTCCCTCGGGGCAAACCAAGATCCCTCCAGAGGAAAGAATTCCCTCTTTATGTCTGACTTTCCTGCCTTAAAATGGGAGTGTTTTGCATAGTGGTGAGGACGCTGATATACACAAAGATATTTAAATATGTAAAAATATATGTCAATATATATAAATACATATAAATATACATAANTAGAAGCATATAGAAATATCTAGAAATATAGATATAGATAGAAATATGTATAGAAATAGATATAGAAATATAGGAATAGATACAGAAATATATATAGAAATATCTAGAAATGCATGGAAATATATCTAGAAATATATCTAGAAATATATATAGAAATATAATCTCAGGCACACTTCCATAGAGGAACATCGCCGCTGAGCCACCCTCTGGGACAGAACTGCACTCAGAGTGACACAGGCATGGGTGGATGAAAATCCAGCCCTGCTGGTCAAACGCATTTCCCCATGGAACGGCTTTGGTTTATATTGAACCATGAGAAATGCCCTGCCTCGCTTCCCAAATGCCCTTTGCCATTCCCATCCCATCTCCGAAAATCAGCATTTCCGTGGGATGTGCAGGCACCCTCCCAGCCAGGGGAGAGCACCTGGACACAGCACGGGCTCAGAACTGATCAACTCATCCTGGTTTTGCCTGGTTTGGGATCGATCTCCCCCTTCTGCTGTTTAGCTCCAGCTTTATTTCACCTGCAGATGTTGGTGACCCCGATATCCCTGGGCATCTCCTCCGTGCCCAGCAGCCAAAAGCTTTTCCCTGTCCTGGCTCTGCGTGGAGGGGGGTGAAGATCAGCCCCGGCCCCGGCACGGCCTGACCTGAGCTGAACTCCATGAGGAGCCAGAACCCTCTGGTCCCATCCTCTGCACTGGGTTTTGTTCTCTCCCACCCCGATCCCGAGGTTAATCCTGTTCCAGACACAGGAGCTGCACCTCGCACGGCCAGGATCAGGGATTCAGCCCTAATGAAGGGGTGGTGCCCAGCCAAGGCCTCCAGCCGCGGGGATTCTTCGTTAGCCTGATTAATTTGGCTGCTCTGGGGCTCTGCTGGGAAGCCCCAAGCCCTGGCCGTGAAAAACCCTGGCTGGAAATCCGAGATCCCTCACCCAGCACCTCCTGCTTTATTTCAAGGCTCTGCTCTGCCCTCCTGCCTCCCCCCAGAGCTGGGCCAGGGATTTGAACTCAGACCTCTCCAGGAACCTGAACGAGGCCACGTTTGCCAAAAAAACCCCTTTTTTTTCTCTTATTTGCAACATGATATCCCCATTGTACAACCAGGTAGGGCAAGGATTTCCCAAGGGCCACCCCAGCTCAGAGTTACCTCCACCCCTGTGGGGGAAAAGCCACAAGGACCAGCACAGCTTCACTCCCCTGCTCTCCCAGGAAAGAAAAAACCCTTCAAAAAGGGGTTTTTTTGGGGGGAGCTTTCTGTTTGAAAAGACAGAAAGGTGGAATCAAGGCTCTGCTGGCACACACACGGCTGGATGTGGGAAACCCTGGATGCAGAAGTGTCTCTTGGTGGGGCTTGGGTTGATGTTCAGGTGGTTTTAGGGTGCCAAGGTGCAGGCTGAGATGTCCAGCTTTGATTCCCCAGGGATTTTATGCAGATTTGGATGCTGAGAGGGGAAATCCCAGTGCCTGGCACCCTGTTCCTGCTGTTATCCCTGTGGGAATCATCCAGGGTTTGGAGATAACTTTGTGGATTAGAAACGGCTACAAATCCTCCAGGGATCTGCACTCCTCTTTCTTCATATCATCCACAAGCTCTGCTCCCCCAAAATCCCTTTTTCCCCTCTCGCCAGGGAGGTTTTTCCCTGTTCCCAGCAGCCCTGGTCCATGGTGGACTCCTGGAGGCAGGAACTGCCCAGGTGGAGCTGCAGAGGCTCCAGAGATGGAGAACACGGAATTACCGTGGGGGAAAGAGACAGCTTTGAGGGAAAACTGAGTTGAAAGGCACCAAGGGAGGCTGAAGAGAAGTTCTGCCAAAGAAATGGGGCTGGGCAGGAATGTGGGACCTCAGTCCATGGATTTGTGGGGGAAAACTCCTGAATTTATCCCCCCAACTCTGCTCAGGTGAGGGCCCACCTGCAGAGCTCGGGAGTCCCAGCCCAGGAAGGACCTGGAGCTGCTGGAGTGAATCCAGAGGAGGCCATGGAGATGCTCCAGGGCTGGAGCCCCTCTGGAGCCAGGCTGGGAGAGCTGGGGGTGCTCACCTGGAGAAGAGAAGGATCCAGGGAGAGCTCAGAGTCCTCACCAGGGCCTAAAGGGGCTCCAGGAGAGCTGGAGAGGGACTGGGGCCAAGGCATGGAGGGACAGGACACAGGGAATGGCTTCCCAGTGCCAGAGGGCAGGGATGGATGGGATCTTGGGAAGGAATTGTTCCCTGGGAGGGTGGGGAGGCCCTGGCCCAGGGTGCCCAGAGCAGCTGTGGCTGCCCCTGGATCCCTGGCAGTGCCCAAGGCCAGGCTGGACAGGGCTGGGAGCAGCCTGGGACAGGGGAAGGTGTCCCTGAAGTTAGGCTGGAACAGGATGGTTTATGAGGTTCCTTCCAACACACCCCTCTCCAGGATTCTGTGGAATTTTCTGTGTTTCCCTTGTCTTGGGGTTGAGAACAGCCCTTTCCACGTGACAACAACCCCACGCGAAAACCCACCCGGGAACGGGCCTGAACTCTGGCTCAAATCAAATAATTATGAAATCATATCAGCAATTATTAGGAAATAAACCCATTTCCCTGCTCGGTTTTCTTTTTGTAGCACAGAACATGGCAGGACGACCAACGGAGGGATAGGGATAAATAAAGAAATACAGGGAAAGGCATCATATGGAAGCAATCAGCAGGAATTCCAGTCAGGAAAACCTGAAGGTGCTTGTAGCATTAAGGCTGAAGTGATCGGTGCTGCGGGACCATAACTCACCCGCACTCCGTGGCGTTTTCCCTGCAGATGTGAGTTTTATGCGGGAATATCAGCTTACCCCTTGGAAAAATCAACCTGGGGAGGGCTGGCCAGCCCTGGAAGTGCTCGGGGAGTGTTGGATGTTGGGATTTACCCACGGGCCGGGGGAGACTCAGCTCCGTTGGGATTGGGGTCAATGTGTCAGCCAGAGGGGGAGGTTGGATGCTTGGTCCTGTGAGAAAGGGAATTTCCCCGGCTGTAAAATTCCCAGGGATTTGGACAGGTACTGGAGAAGGCAAAATTTCTCCATTTTTGGGAAGAAGGAAGAAGGAGAATTCGGAGTTTCTTGAGGAAAACGCTCTCCATGCCCTGCTCACCACACATGGCAAGAGCAGCCCTAAACTCCATCGGAAGCGGTCTGGTGATTCCAAAGGAAATTGCTGATTTTCCAAAGGAAAATAAAGACCCTTTGCTCCACAAAAAGCAGCTTCGGGGTTGATATTTTCCCCCTTTCCCAGTGCAAGGCTGCAATAAACGCTGGGCTTTCCCATGGGGCTGGTGTTGCAATTCCCAATCGGGTTCACACCACGGAGCCCCTCGGAAAAGCGACGCATCCGGGTATTTCCGCAAGGCTTTTTTGGGGATAAATGATTCCCTGAGGTGGGGATGCTCCAAGTCCCCCGTGGGGATCAGCAGCACCCATGGAGGGCTCTCAGCCGAGGAATTTGGGATGCTGCCCAAGGGGAGAGGCAGGATGAGCCTGGAGAGGCTTTGCTGTCCCTCAGTGGATAGGGAGGGGAGAAACTGGGGAAGACAAGCAGATTTTGGCTCATCAGCTCCGTGAGAACACAGCAGAGAAACGTTTTCTCATCCTGATTTAACTGATCCAAGCTAAAACTCCTCCCGTTGTGACCTGTGAGGAGATCCAGGGATTTTGGAGATTGATTTGGGGAGGAATGGCAGGACCAGACCCTCAAAAAATCAGAAAAATTAGAAAAAAACAGAAGGGAAAAATAGAGAAAAAACCAGAAAAAAATGGAAAAAAGTAGGGGGAGGGAAAAAAAGGAAAAATAGAATAAAATAAATAGGAAGACAAAAAGAAAGAGGAAAAAAAAGTAATTTAAAAAATCCCTCCCAACCCTGGCACTGAATTGGAAAAGCAAAATCCTGGGCTGCTCGTGGCGGGAGCGGGGAGCGCGATCTCGCCCTGCCCCTTGCAGAACAATGAGGGGACGGGAGGGGAAAAGGCCTTTGTGGGGCACGGATTCCAGCGGAGCAGCGCCAGCGGGACAATGGCAGGAAAGGGCCGGGAAGCAGCGCCAGGGATGGGGAGGGAAGGGCCGGGAGGAGCCGGGGCTTCAAAGGAACGGAGCCCTCAGGGAGCGCCTGGTCAGGATCCCACTGAGGCTGGAAAACGCCGCGCAACGGGAGCCCCGCGTGGGCAACGGCACGTTCCCAACCAGGCAGGCGGGGAAGGCTCTTCCCATTCCTCTCCTCCTTGAAAATCCACCTGTTCCCATCAAAACCTGCGCTGGGCCATCCCAAATGGAAAAGGGATGGGATCTGATCCTCCTGTGCCCTTCTCGGCCTGTTAATTTGGAATTTGGGGTGGTGGTTGACCAAAGTGGGGAGGAAAAACTTTTGGATCTTCATGGTCCCTCTGTGCCAGAGCACGGATAAATCCATGGATTAATCCCTGCCATGGATAAATCCTTGCTATGGATAAATCCATGGATAAATCCTGCCATGGATAAATCCTGCCATGGATAAATCCTGCCATGGATAAATCCTTGCCATGGATAAATCCCACCATGGATAAATCCTTGCCATGGATAAATTCCTGCCATGGATAAATCCCAGCCATGGATAGATCCCTGCCTTGGATAAATCCCTGCTATAGATAAATCCATGGATAAATCCTTGCCATGGATAAATCCCTGCCCTGCCAACAGCTCACCATGGATTTTTCCTGGCAGCCTTAGCAAAGACATTAAGGCACTTCTGGACAATGCCAAAGTGGAGCTTTTTTTCCCCTGGAATGAGCCTTTCCTGCCTGGGAAGGGCACGGGAGAGGGGATTTTGTGTCAGCTCCTCTCCAGAGCAGGTGGTGCCCCGATGCTCAATAACCGATGGGGCTGATATCCAGAGGGATTATTCCAGAGTTTTCTCCCCTTCCATCCAGAGCCTCCCCCCAGCAAGGAGCAGGAACCACTTGTGAAAGTCACCACAGGCTGCTGGAAATGGAGAAGGAAATGGTCCTTCATGGAAAATCCACGGAAGATGCTGATCCAGGGAGGGAACCTCCTGCATCCCTCAGTCCCATTGCCAAGGTAAAGCCTTTGCCTGTGGAATGTTGTAATTCTTGGGGTTAATTCAGCTTTTACCTCCAAAAACAGGTGACACTTTAATATTTCCAAGCTCACTTCTGTGTTAGCACAGAATAAATCCCCGGCTCCACTTTGCCACCGACTCTTCTCTCCCGGGGCCACCTTTTCCTGCTGTTTAACAAGGAACTGAAGCCACCTGAAATGGGAAGAGCTTTGGAAATTTGATTTTGCGTCTCCCAGGCCCCCTTTGAAGGGCTCCTCACGCCATTCTCGGCGCTGTCTTTTAATCACTTTGCGAGGCATCTCCGTGATCCCAGGTCAGCCTTTCCTTGTGAATATTTCACCGGAATTTTTGGGCCACGTGTCGGGAATCTCAGGGAGAGATGGAAGACGAGGGATGAAATTCTTGGAGAAAAAATGCACTTGTGTGGGAATAATAAAGGGAAAACAATGTCAGGAAGGATCCTGGGGCACAGGGGCAGCGAGGAAGGAGCAGCACGGCCTCAAATGGGATTATGGGAAGGAAGAAAACCCCGAGGCTTGGGAGGATTTGGGAATCTCTGGCAGCAATTCAGGCTCCAGGGAAGGCTGGCGGGACAGATGTGAGCTGCTGGGGGGCAAAAATGGCCAAAAACCAGAGTGTGATGCTCGTGGGTACTTTAGGCACTCATGGTCCAAGAATCCCGCTCTTCCCAAGATGTGCTGGCACTGGACATCGTTCCCAAATAATTTTCTCAATTATTTAAGCTTGGCAAGTAACACCTCAGCCTCAGCTGCGCCTGACTGAGAGCAAGGAGCGACTCATTCCTCACTTATTTCCAAGGCTGAGCTGCCGAGCTTCGCAGGGAAAACTTCCCTGCCCCTCCTGGAGCAGCTTTTCTGTTCTGCATCCAATAAATATTCATGGGCCAGGAGAGAGATCGGGAAGAAGGAAAGGCTGGGGCTGCAGAGGGCGAGGAGCTCTGAACCTCTGCTCCGGCAGCAGCTCCTGGTCAAATCAGGATAACAGAGAGGCTGTCTGCTCCCCATAGCTTGGGAATCCCTGGACAAGGCTGTGGAAAAGCTCCATTCCTATGGAAAGCAGGACTCCGCTTCCCTCTGGATCCTCCAAGGCTGAAATAACTCCTGCCCCTCAGCTCGCAGGGGTCTGGGCTGCGCAGTCTCCTCAATCCCTTCCTCCCCACCTCACTCCCGGGCTTTTGGGAGCCTGCCTTCCCCCAAGGTGCCGATCTCCAGGCATTTTTCCAGGCTGGAAGTGCAGGGATAAAATGCAGCTCCATCACGCGAGGCAGGGAGAAAGTGTCAGGCCCGAGGAAGCCCCGTGGATCCGAAATGCGTTGCAGGTGCTCGGTGAGGAGCGGAGCACAGATAATGAGTAAAACATGCGGGGGCTGCAGCCTCCAGCCAGGGGGACAGGCCGGGATCTCGGGGCTGGGGGAAGCAGATGAAATATGAGTTGGAGCTCATCTGAAGGCTCCTAACTCATCCAAGATGTTGCTCCGTGCGGGGAACGGGGCGAGCCAGGTTTGTGCGGATCCAGGGAAACGGAGAGCGGCTGGAATTATCCTCCAGGAGACAGCAGGATGTGACCTCTGGCTGCTGCTGATAAAATTCTGGGCATGAAAATGAGGGGTGTCCAAGGCTGGGCTGGCCCTGCTCTGTCAGAGCCCAAAGGAGAAGCCAAAAGGGGAAAAACCCATGGGAGATGCCAAAGCCGATTCCACGGAAAAGCACGGGCTGGGCACCCCCGGAGTCCTGCAGGATTGTCTGAGCTCTGGGGTCAGCTCAGTGAGGAGCAGCAGCAAATCAAGCATTGCTTTAGGAGCAGAGATTCTCCGGGATTTATTCCTGCATGGATCCCCTGGCACTCTGCCAATGCCCCCCAGCTCGTGGTTGATGAGTAAATAAAACCCTTTCCCCACTTTTTGAGCCAGGATTTTCTGTAGGAAGTTGACTTTGGTGCTACCAGTGTTCGCTGGAGGGTCTGAGGACAGGAGGTTGAACTGAATCCACACGGAAAAATGAGCTGGGAACGTGCCCAGTGCAGGGACATCGGCACTGGAGCCGCACCGGGACCGTCTGCTCCCAGCCCAGCACATCCCATTGAGTTACCCTGGCCTTGCTCCAGCCCGGGGAGGAACTAAAACAGCACCAAGTCTGTGCTGTGAACACCCCTGTGAATGAATTCATTCCTTTCTGATCCATTTTCACCATGCCTGCACTTCCTTTCACATCACTGCTCTTAATTAGGGATCCAAATATTCCCCCAAATCCACCTAGGCCGGGTCTAAATGAGGCGGAGGAAGGGCGAGCTACGTGCTGCAGGTCAGTGCTGAGCTCAGCGCCTCAGCTCCTCTCCTCTCCATTTTTCCTTCCACAATTTCTTTCTCTCCCTTTTTGGACGTGACCCCACCCACACGCGTGTTCTTTGTGACCAGGAGAAAACAAAAGGGCTGATTTGTGCCATTGAAAAATAAAAATAGCCTGAAGTGAAGTCTGGGGGAAAGTGCTGACTTTGGAGCCCGGGGCTGTGTCTGCAGCTGGTTCCAGGCAGAACCCTCATTTATCTTCCCATTAATTCCTTTTTTTTTTTTTTTTTTTTTTTGCTGTATCCTCTGCATTCAAGAGGATTCCTAGGAGCTGCACAGCTGAGATCCCGAGGATCCCGGCACCCCTGACCTCAGCAAACCACGAGCTACCGGCCGCAGAGTGTTCCTGGGCCCAGGCCTTGAGCTCCAGGACGAGATAACACAAAACCCTCAAAAATCGTGGTGTTACTCAATCCCATCTTGCAAAACCCTGCAGGTTTGGGAGCCCAAAATGCAGCACATTCCTTTTAGGAGCATCCTCAAATGAACCCTCGCTTTTTGCTTTTAACCTGGGCTTTCTCCCTGCTGGGATACTCTCTCCAGTTCCCAGCTTTCTCCAAGCTGTTGATTTTCTCCTGTTCTTCGTGGGTAACTCTGAGGTCTCCTGCGGCCAGCCCAGCCCTGCAGGATCTCACCCTGACCTCAGCGGTTACTCCCCACCAGACCAGGTCCCTGCTCCGAACCCCTTTCCCTCCATTCCTGTCTGCAGCGCTCTGGATTCCTTAGCCCAGATGGCTCTCCCTGTCGAAAACACTCCCTGGGGTAACTCCTGAGGCAGCTGCTCCAGGGCTCGGGCTTGGACCTGTTCCTCTTTCCGAGGGGAAAGAATGAAGGAGAGCACAGGCTTCCAAATCCACCCTGAGTTGCCAAAAACCCTTTCACACCAAACATGTGTTTCGCACAGGAGTCCTCTCTCTGCCAGAGAATCGTTTTGGCAAGGATTTTCTACAAAAAAAGAGCTCAGATCCCAGGAGAACTGTAATTCTTTGTGTTCCAGAGCCTGCTGATTCCTGTCTGGAGGTCAGATGTGGATTAAAGTAATGCGTGTAAAGTCATAACCTCCCTTTGAAATCCAGAGGCACCTGGAGAACACCAGGGCAGGGGGAGCCGTGCTCGGGGTGCTCCGTGAGGCTGCTCAGCGCAGCAAGGCAGGAATTGCCCCGCACAGGTGGATTTTCCACACCCCTGGAGCCATCCAGGATCTCAGGAGGGAGCTTTGATCTCCAGGTCCATCGGGATCAATCCCTGCTTCCCCGCTGCGCTATCCCAGGCGGCGGCCACGTGGCTCCTGCACCCGTCCGTGTCTCGTTTTCCTTGCCGGGGAGGAGGTGAGCTGTTTTTGAGGGTGGTGATGAGTGGGGTCTCTCTTCAGGTGCAGTTCCAGGAACCAGGAATTGCACCCACAGATGTGATATAGATTTATACGCACACACACACATTATATATATTTATGTATTAATGAATTCCCGGTGGGCACACACGCGGGGTGTTTACAGCTCATTTCCCAGCCCAGAGAGGAAGCCCTAAGCCCTCAAACCCCCAAACCCAGCAGGTGATTTGGGGAATTGACTCATCCCAGTCCCAGCTTTGAGAGTTCCATAACTTTTCCAAGCAGCCCACGGAGCAGCTGAAGCTCTGCACAGACTGAGGGATCTCAGCCTCCCTTGCGAGGGTGAAACTGCCCAAGGCTCAGCTCCTGATCCCAAAACCTTTTTCCCACACCCCTCACAAGCTCTGAGAGATCCCAGTGTCTGGCTGGAAGTTGATTTAGTGGCAGATTGGAGAAGCTGCAGAGCCGCGAGAGCTTCTCCTTCCCCTCCTTGTGCCTGCTCCAGGACAAACCAATACCTCCCAATGAATCCCATCCTTCAGGAATTCCCATGTTCCAGGGAAGGGAATGTATGGAAAGAGAGTTTCTCTTTTGTTCTTTGTTGTTATTTTCTGTGAATTTTATTTGTTCGGTTGTTTTGCCAAGGCCGCAGGGGGCAGGTGAGGGGCTGGAAGGGCTGATCCCAAACTGGACGGCGAGCACAGCCTGGACTCCCAGAGGCTCTCCCTGGATTTCATTGTTTTCCTGCCATGAAAGGCAAACTTGAGCACCCTGAGCTGATAAAAGCGTTTCAGAGAGTCATGGGCGAAAGAGCCGGAAAATGCTTTCATTGACTTTCGGAATTGCCGTTAAATTGCCATTGAGGGATCCTCCAAGGTGTCCTTCCCATTCCCATCAGTGAATCCATCAGAAAATTCACCTCTGCATCCCCACCAGCCCCTGCCCCTTCCCTCCTTTTGCCCAGTCCTCGTTAAAGTTGGAAAAGAAAAATGCAGAAAGCAGGAATGAAGGAAGGAAAAAGGGTAAGGAAGAAATTTCCAAGAAGACAGGAGTGACTCAAAATCTGGGGAATGAATCCATTCCCAAAACTCTCTTCACGATTTCTTGTATCTCCGAGCACTTGCTGGTGTCTGTTGTCGTCTGACTGCATTTCATGCACTCCAGGGACGGAAATGCCGTTTTTCAGTTGTGCCCACAGACCTGGGCAGGTTCCTTAGGGATAACACTTGGGGGTAAAGTGAGAAGTTTCCCTGTTTCCTCACAGCTTGACAAGTTTTTTCTCCCATATTTTTGCTCTCCTATTATTTTCCTCCACAGTTTCACAGCACTCGGTGAGTTTTGCATCCTTCTCCCACACCTGGCCATCACTGCAGTCCATGATCTTCATGTATCTCCTTTAATTTCAAAAATTTGCAGGAATCCCAATTTTTATTCCTTTCCCAGTGTCTGTAGGGAGTCCAGAGTCTTCCTCTCCCAAAGTCTACAGGGGAATCCACGGAGCATCCAGAGGGAGCATCCCCGTGGTGGGCAGGAGAAGCTCCACAAGCTCACGGATTTGGTGGCAGCCACAGATCCAACTCGGGTGTCTTTGGGGGTGTCTGCACCAGAGGGATTTTGCTCAGTTTTCCCAGGAAAACAGCTCTGCCCATATCCCAGCACTGCCAGACTGAGCCTCGCTGTGCCAAGACCTTCCTGGTCTCCTACAGCAGCTGAGCCTCAGCTTTCATTGGGTATTTCCCTACAAAGACACAAGAAAAAACCCATAAATCTTTGTATTTCCCTACAAAGAAACAAGAAAAACCCCATAAATCTTCATTTTTTTTGCCAAAACCTCCACGTGGGGGTGGGATGGAGATGACAAGGAGAACAAATATCCTTGGAAACAACCGTTATTTCCTAATTCTCTGGAATCAAGAGAGAACAGACTGTTTAGGGAAAGAATTCCCTTTCTCCCTCACATGCCAGGTCCTCCAGCAGCTGCCGAGGACGCAGGGATGAAGGTGGTCTGGGAGAGGGATTAGGCAGCGATTCCAAATGGATCCGGAAGGTGCTGAGCGACACCAATGAAGACGGAGCGGGTTCGGCGCGGGTCAGGGCAGCGGGAATTTCTCCTGGTAACAAATGAGTCTGGCTGCTCCCCCGATGAGCTCATGGGGCTGACAGGATCCTCCGGTAACGCTCTGCAGACCTGAGGTGTTGTTATCCTCCCCCGAGCCTGAACCCGCCGGGAAAAGCGGCCGGAGGAGGGATGTGGGGAGCATCCGTGGGATGGTGGGATGGTCCCAGCAGTGGGGTCGGGGTGTCTGTGGTGGTGGGACTGGGATGGTCATGGTGGAGGGATGGAGATGCCCAGGGGGGCTGGACAGGGGTGCCCAAGGCAGTGGGATGAAGACGCTGAAGGCAGCGGGAGGGAGATTCCCAAGGTGGTGGGGTGGAAATGCCCATGGTGGTGAGGTTGGAATGCTCATGGAGTGGGATAGAGATATCCATGGAGGTGGGATGGGGATGTCCATGTCGGTGGGGTGGAGATGTCCATGGCTGTGGGATGGAGATGCCCATGGCTGTGGGATGGGGATGTCCATGGCAGTCAAATGGAGATGTCCATGGCAGTCAAATGGAGATGTCCATGGCTGTTGGATGGAGATTTTCATGGCAGTGGGATGGGGATGTCCATGGTGTTGGGATGGAGATGCCCATGGCAGTCAAATGGAGATGTCCATGGCAGCAGGATAGGGCTGTCCAAGGCTGTGGGATGGAGATGTCCATGGTGTTGGGATAGAGATGCCCATGGCTGTGGGATGGGGCTGTCCAAGGCTGTGGGATGGAGATGTCCATGGTGTTGGGATAGAGATGTCCATGGATGTGGGATGGAGAGGTCCATGGCAGTCAAATGGAGACGTCCATGGCTGTTGGATGGAAACTTTCACGGCAGTGGGATGGGGATGTCCATGGTGTTGGGATGGAGATGCCCGTGGTAGTCAAATGGAGATGTCCATGGCATTCAAATGGAGATGTCGGTGGCTGTTGGATGGAGATTTTCATGGCAGTGGGATGGGGATGTCCAAGGCTTTGGGATGGAGATGTCCATGGCTGTGGGGTGGGGATGTCCAAGGCAATGGGATAGGGACGTCCACGGCTGCGGGATGAGCACATCCCACGCTCCCGCACCGAGAGGTGGCGCTGGCAGATCGCCGTGCTCATCCCCGGGCTCTCCGAGCGCAGACCCACGCCAGGCGCGCGTTTCTCTTACCTCGGTGCACTCCGGGCGGATGAGGCGTTCTCAGCCGCCAATCCCGAGTCTGTCCCGAGTCCCTGAGGAGCTGGAGGAGCCGCTGGGCCCGGGAGCACCCCCGGCACGAGGCCCTTGAAGGTTGGAAGGCCGTGGTCAAAGGCAGCTCTAACTCAATTAAACGAGAGAACTGAATTTTCCTGGTAAAGAAAACACGATTGCTTTGTGGAGCGGGAGACTTGAGGGGCTAAGAGAAGGTGAAAAGTGCTGGCTGTGCAAGCAGGAAATGCTGATTATTTCCTGGCCCATCCTGACCCAGTTTTTTTCTTCTCTGGGGTGTGCAGAGGTTTACGGAGGGGCAAAGCTCGGAGCTCTGGGGCATCAGGAGTCACTTCTAGCTGGGTGTGTTGCGCAGCACCCGGGGTTTTCACAGCCACATCTGTGGGGAGCTTGACGAAAAAACACTTTTTTTTTCAGAGAAAAACCAACAAACTCAACGCTGCCTGCCAGGCATGTCTGCCAGGCAGGTGGCTGCAGGTAAAACCCAGCCCTGCACACTCGGGCTCCCTTTTCCTCAACACCTTCAGCGTTTATGACAGAGATGAGTCACTGGAAATCCCCTGTCTGGCGACGCTCTCGCTCTTCCTCCGGGACCCTTCTCTCAGGCACCATTTGATGCCGCTCTGAGAGTCACCCCAGAGTCCCTGCTCATCTTTTCCTGCACCAAAATGCTCGAAAGTTTGGCGAGTCAGAGGAAGAAAGGTGAAGAGGGCACCTATTTCAGTTGGGTGATGCTCCAGAGAGCATCACTCACACCTTCCTGGTTTGGATGTGAATATCCCAAGCCGTGTTTGAAGTCAGGAGTTGCTGATGCCTTTCCTCAGGAGGCAGCTTGGGAGAAAGTGGTGGATGTGTTCCACGTGGGTTAAAATCCCCACAGCTTCCAAGAGTTTGGAAGAGATCAGAAGCTGGAACAGGAGGCTCACCTGGCTCTGTGCAGCAATAACCAGATGGACAGGGAAAAGCATGGAGTCTCCGGGGCTGGACATGCCATGGACAAACACAGCTCCTGGAGCAGCTGCATTTCAGCGAAAGGGGCAGCTCCTCTGCTGTGATCAACAGGGTCAAGCAGCTTAAATCCACCCATGAAAACCCCATTTCAGATTTGAGGCTGGATTATCGCTGTTGAGGGGCAAAAGTTAAATCCTCAGAGGGGTATTTTGGACCAAGGCACCAGAAAGAGGATTGAGGAGGCAAAATTCTGAACCAACGTGTCTGCGTTGGAAACAGTCAGAAACAAGTGTTCCTTTGCTCCAAAGATCTTGGGGAATGTTCAGGTTGGAGGAAATTCGGGCTTGGAGAAAGCAGCAGCACATTCAGCGGGTGTGCGGAGCAGAAAACTCAAATGCTGCTGGTGCTGCACACACAGAAGCAGACAGGGAGTCAAAAAATCCCTTGAACTCAAGAAAAACGCAGCCTCCAACATTCAGAAACCCATGGGGAGGAGAATTCCGGTGGCAGAGTCAGCTCCATGGGCATTTGTAGCTCTGATGTGCAGCCCTTGTGCTTTTTTTGGAGGCAGCAGCGCTGGCTGCCCTGAACAGTGACCCAGCTCCAAGAGATTTCTGCTAAAAACCCTCGAGCTCCTGCTGGAGCACCCAGGAGGGCTGGGATGGGCCTTGGATGGGTGGGGAGGGCAATTCCCAAACACAGAGTTTGGGTGATCGTTTAGGGAGGGCAGGTCCTCAAGATTTTCCATCGCCCTGGGGGGATTCAGGATCCCATGAGAGGACATGGGAGAAGGCGGAGGAATCCTGGGCAGCCCTTGGGGTGGGAAGGAGCAAAGGGGCCACACTTTGAGGAGAAAAAGAGACTGAAACGTTGTCCTGGAAGGATAAACTCGGCTTCAGGACCGACATTAACGGGAACTGTGGACTCTCCTTCCCCAGCATCAGCCTAATGGGTACAAATCTGCCAATTAGGGACAAATCTGCCAATTAAGGACCAATTAAGGTTCATCTCTAAATCCATTCTCCCTGCTCAGCAGAGCCCTGGCACTCATTTAACGACCAGCAATAGGTCAAGGTCCTTGTCCCTTTCATCTGCGGCTCTCACAGCCCTTGATGAGACTCGGCTGCCTCTCACTGTGGTAGGTAAAGGCTGTAATGTTATTTTAATATCATGAGCCTCATTTATAAGGATAAATTACAGTGGGAGACAAAGAGCACATGGACCCATGTGGATAAAAATAAAAGTCCATATTGCCCCGTTATCTGGCATTGGTTAAGCTTCTGCTTGTCAAAGTTTTTTTGGCTAATTTCTCTCCTTTATTTTTTTTTTTTTTTAATGAAATGCTATTTATTTATAGCTAAACGCCAACTTTGAAGCCCGAGCCAAGCATTTGGGAGCTGCTCCGATAGGGCTCTTGAAAAGGAGAATTATGTGCGTTTCAGATGTTTCCAGAAGTTATTGTTTCAAGGCAGCGAGGACTGGGACATTTCTCCCAAGGAGCTCTCCCTCCCCTCGGCGTTTCCAGAGGACACGGGCAGAGCAGATGTCTCGGAGCTGGGGGAAGGGGTGGTGACAAGTGTGTGAGGGGGAAAGGCCCCGGGGAGGGGAGCAGATGAAAGGGGAATCGAGACAGGAAAAGCCCTGAGGGTTCAGGGCTGGGGGAGAATGCTCTGTGATGCCCCACACGAGCCCTGTCCTGCTGCTCGCCAGGACACGAATGTGGGAGATCATCACGGGGTCCTGGAATGGCTTGGGATGGAAAAGACCTTAAAGCTCATCTCATTCCAGGGGCAGGGGCACCTCCCACTGTCCCAGGCTGCTCCAAGACCCGTCCAGCCCGGCTTTGGACACTTCCAGGGATCCAGGGGCAGCCACAGCTGCTCTGGGAAATGTGGTCAAGGATCTGAGCACCTTCTGCAGCAACACCATCGCCTTCCTTGGGGGGCTTCAAGCTCAGGAGCTTCCTGCCGTGAAGTTCTCAGCAGAACAAGGCACGGGAGGCTCCTCACACAGCTCAGGCACCGCTGGATGGGCTGTGCCACATTTCCAGAGGTTTTCTTGCTGTATCTGGACACTTCCCTTCGCAATGGAAATGTTTCCTACGCTTCTCCCAGGGGATCACTCAAGGCTTCGAGCAAAACCCTGTTGGTTGCAAGGGGTTGGACCAGAGGACCTTTGAAGGTTGCTTCCAACCCAACCCATTCCACGGCTCGGTGATAGCCCAGAGCTGAGCCAGCACACGCCATTCCAGGGAAACCCAGGGCTCCACTGGGAGCCGTTCCCCACACCTGGTGCGTGGGATGGCCCCACCTCAGTGCCCTTCGTGCTCCCAGGCACCACCAGGGAGGCTGTTCCTGGCCACTCCTCCAGGAGTGAGACCCCCTGGATGGCCGCGGGAATCCTTCACAGAAAACTGACAGATTTTCACAGAAAAAAAGAGGGGATTATGGAAAAGCCCAACTTTCCCGTGGCTCCTGCTTTGGTGGCGGAGTGACATCACCCCGTCCCGACTGGCAGCAGGACAGAGGGGCCTTGATGGCCTGGAGGGGACCCTGGCCCAGCGCGACAGATGGTGGCGAGGGGCACCCTCAGCGCCCGGCAATTCCTGTGGGATGATCTCACTTCCTCCAGGCTGACACGGACACAGCCTGGGGCTCCATCCCGGAGAGCAGCGCTTGTGTGAGCGAGGGGAGAGGGGAAGAGCAGCAGGATCATCCTCCAGTGATGGGCAAGGAGAAGCTTGGGACAATGTCCTGGGAAATGAAGGGTTTTGCTGCCTCTTTAGGGATTCTCCATCCTTAACTTATTCTCTTTAGGGATGCCCTATCCTTAACTTATTCTGCACTGCCCCTACAAGCACAAAACCAAATCCCACAAAAGGTTTTTCCTAGAAGCTTTGGAGAAGAGCAACCCCTTGGACAACTGAGTCCTTTACAGATACAGGCAAGTAAAAGGTTGGATTTTGGGAAAGGTTCTTCCCCCAGAGGCTGCTGGGCACTGCCCAGGCTCCCCAGGGAATGGGCACAGCCCCGAGGCTGCCAGAGCTCCAGGAGCGTTTGGACAGCGCTGCCAGGGATGCCCAGGCTGGGATTGTTGGGGGGTCTGGGCAGGGATGGGGTTGGACTCCATGATCCCTGTGGATCCAGCTCAGGATATTCTGTGTTCCTGTGATCCTGTGTTTGCACCACTGTCTCCAGTTCCATGGCTTTCGGGTTCTATGGGAGCCTGGGCCTGCAGCCGGGCAGCTCAGGCTCTCTGATCCATCAGGATTGCTCTGGGGGAAGGCAACTGCAACAGGAAACAAAGCCCTGCCCCAGGAACTGCCATTTCCTTGGGATTTCTGCAGGATCACATCAACCTCGGCCTAAAACTGGTCCAGAATTTCTGCAATAGTAGACCTGACGTTGTTTTATTCCCTGTGCCGACCTTCCCGTGAGTGTCCCTGCTTATTCAGGGTAAGGACACTCCCTCAGCATCCCTGGAGCACCAGGCCTTTCCCCAGCCTGCTGCCGGCATGGAAATGCCGGCTCCTTTGGGATTTGCCAGAGCTTTAGAGCCCAGCCCAGGAGGGAAGCAGCACACTGGGCACACAGGAAGAGCCCTGGCAGTTGATTTCTCAGGTGAGGTTTCCAAGTTGCTCCAGCCACGAATCCACTCCGGGAGCCTGCCTGGCTCTGCAGGAGCTGATTTCCAGACAGGGAGGGGGGAGATTGAGATCCCCCACACCAGGTCCTTCTCCAGGCCCTCTTCTGGGGCAGGAGAGATGCCCAGGCTCAGCAGCCTGGCCTGGCCCTGCTCCCACCCTCTGGCAGGGCAGGATCCTGCAGGTCCTGGAGATCCCAGAGCAGCATCAGCCTCGCTGTCACCTGCAGCACCCCTAATTCTGCTTCCCAGCCCCAGGAGTTAGAGCAGAGTCGCCTCCTAAATAATGGAACATCCCCTCTGAGCCCCTCCTGGAAGCACTTCCACTCCCAAATCTTCCTTGCAGAGGGAAAGGGAATTTTCTGTCCTATACAGGAGCCCCTCTGCTCTGGAGCCAGGCTGGGAGACCTGCGGGTGCTCACCTGGAGAGGAGAAGGCTCCAGGGAGAGCTCAGAGCCCCTGCCAGGGCCTAAAGGGGCTCCAGGAGAGCTGGAGAGGGACTGGGGCCAAGGCATGGAGGGACAGGACACAGGGAATGGCTTCCCAGTGGCAGAGGGCAGGGATGGATGGGATCTTGGGAAGGAATTGTTCCCTGGGAGGGTGGGGAGGCCCTGGCCCAGGGTGCCCAGAGCAGCTGTGGCTGCCCCTGGATCCCTGGCAGTGCCCAAGGCCAGGCTGGACAGGGCGGGGAGCAGCCTGGGACAGGGGAAGGTGTTCCTGCCATGGCAGGGGTGGAATAGGATGGGATTTAAAGTCTGTTCCAACCCAACCCATTCTGGGATTCCGGGATTCTGCGTAGACCCAAACCACCCAGCCCCTGCAGAGATGGGGCTCAGCGTCCTTCACATGGGGGTTAGAAGGGACAGATACAGGGACACAGGGATACAGGGATGCAGGGATACAGGGATACTGGGATATGGGGACACAGGGATACTGGGATACAGGGATATGGGGATACAGGGATGCAGGGATACAGGGATACGGGGATACGGGGATATAGGGATATGGAGATACAGGAATATGGGGATACAGGGATACGGGGACACAGGGATACGGGGACACAGGGATACAGGGACACAGGGATACATGGACACAGGGATATTGGGATACAGGGATGCTTTTGTTTTGTGCAACACCCTGGGGGAAAGTTTCCAAACCAGAGCTGCTATGTTTGTAAACAGCTGAGTCAGCAAAACACGCCAAAATTCCAGCTTTCCGTCCCGGAGCTGTGATGCCACCATGGGCAAGGGGAGGAATAGGGGGGCTCAGTCCTGTTTGAAGTGCAAATCCCAGCTCCCCCTTCACTCTGGAGCCACCAGCAATGTGTCCACGGGCCAGAGATCTCCCGTTGTCCCCCTGGAAATCTGAAAGGCATCAGCACGCTCGGGAAAGGGAGGAAAAGGAAAATGTGTTTGCCAGTTGCAGCAGATGTGAGGGCAGTGTCCTGGACAGCTTTCATTATTCTATAAATACCGGGGGCAGGAGGTTGTTATTAACCAGCAGTAATTAATACAACGTGCACTGTCCAATTAACGGTGTCCTGCCCTCCCGTGCACGTGGGGAACTCCCAGATGTGGCCCAGAGCTGGCAGAAATTGGGATCGGGCAGGAGCATCCCTGAATCCAGCCCCACTGGTCGGGAAACAGATGATGGTGAAGGCTGCAGACATCAAAGCCTGCGCGAGAACGTCCCTGCACATCTTCCAGGCGTGCAGGGAATGCCGGGTACGGAAGATCCCAGCAGGGAAAGGTGGTGAAGGGAACAAATCCCAGAGCTGCAGGTGCTCCCTGCATGTTCATGAGCTGCTCTCGTGCAGCATTGGCACAGCAGAGAGCTCCAGAACATCTGCACATCCAGGGACCCTCCTGGCTCTGGGAAGGACAAGATGTGGAAAAGTCCTGCTAACTCCTCTGGATGCCGCTGGAAAAGCCTGGAGAGCGTTTCATTCGTGGGTGCTCTCGCTCCTCTTCCAGTGTGTCTGAGGCTGGATGCTTGCAGTCAGGATTGGTGGATTTCCAAAGCCAGCCAAGGAAATACTTAGGAGGGGAACAAGGATGGGAGGTGCTGAGCCCCTGTGAGTGGGGTTAGTGCAGGGACCTTGGGGTGTGTGGAGGGAAGAAGCTCAAATGTGCTGTGGTGGAAAAATGGGAAAATATCGGACGCTCGTGTGGGAAATCAGGAACTTCCAGGACTGGCTGTGTGGCCAGGATAAATTGATTCCATGTTGGGTTTGCCCACAGCAGCAAGAACGGGACTCAGCACCTCAGCGTGACCTCTCCCGTCCTGCCTGGTTGTGTCCTCTGAGCCATCAGGACCAAAGGAATGATTTCAGGAAAACCGGGAGGCTTTTCCCACCGCAGCCACACAATGCCAGGGCAGCCGGGTGCACGGGAGGGGCCACGAGGAATTTGCTGCTGTGCCCATTGATGGGCATCACTAAAGCATCCCCCGAGGTGGCCTGGCAGTGGTGACCCTCAGGGTGACTCCTGGGCTGGGTTTGTGACCCCAAATCCTGCCCCGAGCATGAAGCATCCCTCAGGGACAGCGGGACAGGCTGCAGGGTGGGAGCTCTCAGAGCAAGCAAACAGCAAAGCTGCCCTGGCTGCTGCTTTCCAACCCAATTCCCAACAAATGGGAGCCTAGGAATGGGATCCAAATGAACTTTGGGAAGGGACCGGCTCTGCTGCTTTGGTGCCTCTGCCCTGAGCCTCCTGCGTGTCCCTGGATGGAGGGGGGACCTGGGAGCACCAGGAGCACTTGGAAAGCTCTCCCCTCATCATCTCTGGCAAGCCCAGGGTTTGTAACTCTGGAAAGGCTCTTGCTTGGATTCCCACCATCAGATTTTGGCCAAGTGCTTTGAGATGGCCCCTGAGGGATGCTCGTGGTGGGAGGGAGCAGCCAGGCCTGGGTATGTGCCTGATGTTGTCCTCATTAGGCTTGGCCTGGAGTGCAAACACATCCCTAAAGCTGGTGGCTTGGAATTGAGGCCTGAGGACACCGTCCAAGCCTCCTTCCCGAGCAACCTCCACTCGTAACATCACCTTCCCCTTCCCCAGAGCTCAGCTCAGGCTGATTTAACATCAGTTAACAGCAAGGGAGGAGCGGGGCAGGGGGAGCTGCAGTGAAGGGGTTATAAAATCCCCACCCTTGGAGGCACAAATCCCACACAGAGCCCATGGCTGAGCTTCCCACGGCCGCGGGATTTTGGCTGCAGGCTCCTGGTGCTGAGGTGTGAGGGAGAAGGGGTCGCACTGCGAGCACCTCCGGTGATTTATTTTATTGCCTGTGTGCAAAGGAGTCTTGGCACTCCGAGGGAAGGTCGCTGTCAGCTCCAGGTCAGCCAGGCTGTCCCTGGTGGAAAATGAAATGGATGAACGGGAACACTTTTCCGTAACAACAGAGTGAGGGAAGCAATCGATCCTCCTTGAACATCCATCTCTAATGCCCTGCCCTCAGAGCAGCCTGGCAGCCGGGCCCTGCGATGAGGAGGTGATAAAAGCCCTCCCCAAGCCCTTGTTCCCAGCTCCATGTGCACATCCAGCAGGGAGAGCCTGCAGCCCCTCAAAGCCGTGGAAGGGCCATTTCCAAGCCATCCCCATGCCCCGCATTGAGGACAAAGGGCGATTCCTCTGGGATAATTCCAAGGCAGGTTCCACCTCAGCTGCCTGGGATGGGAGCAGGTTGAAGCCTCCTGTGTGATCCATGTGCTGAAGAATTCCTGGCATCTTTCCTGCCTCGCCGGGCACTCAACGCAACTCAACTCAGCTCAACTCAACTCAACTCAGCTCAACTCAGCTCAACTCAACTCAACTCAGCTCAACTCAACTCAGCTCAACTCAGCTCAACTCAACGCAACTCAACTCAACTCAGTTCAACTCAACTCAACTCAGTTCAACTCAACTCAACTCAACTCAACTCAACGCAACTCAACTCAACTCAACTCAACTCAACTCAACTCAACTCAATTCAATTCAAATAAAGTTTTGGGTCCCCTGAAGGATTTAGCTCTGAACCTAAAACTCCCACAGCTCCTAAACTCATAAAATCTCTGACAGAAGAGACCACCTGGGTTACCCAGGGGTGGCAGAGGAGCGTGCAAACCCAGGCACATCAAGGTGTGCAAAGAGGAAAACATCCATGGGAAAACATCCATGGGAAAATATCCATGGGATGATATCCCTGTGCAAGGAGGGAAATATCCATGGCAGGTCTTCGTCACAAAATTCTGAGGTGTCAGCCCTGCCTGGGCTATTCCTCCCATGAGGCTCCTCCAATGCCTCTGCAGGTGCTCTCAGATCACCCTGATCCTTCCCCTCCTATTGTTTAAATATTCCAGGCTGTTACCATGTCCTCAGGTATTCCCTGCGTGGACAAACTGAGGGATGGAGCCGCAAAAGGCTGCTGGGAGTTGGGATTTATCCTTCTCAGCTGAGGATCTCAAGGAAATGTAGGCGTTTCCAAGGCTTTGGGGGAATTGCGTTGCTTCTTGTTCCTGTTTGCACGGGATTGCTGGTGAGGTGGTTTTAGTCTAGACCTGGGAGATGCTGGTCTGAGAGATAATTAATAGATAATTAATAGATCACTAGTAGATAATTAATACCCTTCAGCCTCATCTCGTGTCCCTGAGCCCACCAAAGGACTATTTTTCCCCCTGCAAAGCAGAGGTGGGGCATTGCTCCGAGCCCTTCCCCACCGCTCCTCCATCACAGATGGCACCTCCTCGAGGATGGAGGGACAAATCTGCGAATTCCACACTCACGGGCAGGATCCAGCCCTCGGTGCCAAGAAGCAGCACAGAGACAGCTCCGGGATGGCATTCGCAGCCTTTAACAACCTTCTCCTCTCAGCGTGGAGCCCTCCTGTCACCCTCGGCACTCCAGGACTCCTGGCTGTTATCCCAGGCCCCGTGCCAGGGACAGCTTTCACTTCTCTCCTCCTGGCAGGGCTGCTCCATGCCCAGGGCCAGGGCTGGGAGCAGCAGAAGGATCCGGGGCAGGTCTGGGAGGAGGATGGAGCTGGGATGTGCTGGGGTTATCTCCTTAACAGGTTTCTCCCGTCCCTGAGCATATGTGCAGGAACACATCCCCGGAAAAATATGTGAGTGGGTGAGCTTGGCCCCAGCGCGCTCCCAGATGGGACATTCCAGAGCCCACATCACAAAGCCGTCAGCCGGGCTCTGACAGAGCTGCCAGCACCTCCAGCCTCTATCAGAGCCCAAAAATGTCCAGATGATCCCTGCTCCCTCCCCAGAGAGCTCCTTGCTCTCATTTACAAGCAGGAAATGTTGGCAAAAGTGG